>NC_051175.1:104997545-105403934 GCF_013339725.1 Rhipicephalus microplus | reverse complement strand
GATGCACGCCAGACGCTGGCATATACTCGCAGGCACGCGCCGCACTGCGTTGCTTTGACGCAGGCACGTTTTAGCACGCCCGGCATCGCTTCGTCACGAAGCTAGACAGACGTGGTGCATTCTGAGTAACGTGGTTGGTGCGAAATGCAGCATGTCGCATTTCGCACCGTTTGCCGCCGGGCTGCGCCGACAGACGCTGGTCGCGTCTGGCGTCAGACTATAGGGTGCTCGCCTTTTCTAGCGTAGCCTCACTGCACCCAGCGTGCGCTCGTCAACGTAGCGTCGCAGTATATTGGGCCCTTCGTGATGCTCTCCCCGCCGTTTCGCTATAGCTCCACACATTCCAAGTTTGGTAATGCGGGACGTGAATGAACGACGAAGGTATGTGACTGGTGCAAACATGATAATTGTCAGATGCGTGTCATGTAACTACATGACCACATGCCACGCTCATGATGCACTCGTGGTCGTTTCTCTAGCTTCACAAATACCTATTTGGTATTGCATGTCGTCAATAGAGGGCGAAGTTAAATGACACGTCCGAACATATTTGGGATATGCATGCCATGTAAAACATGACTACATGGTACGCTCATAGCACACTCGTAGCCGTTTCGCTAGCTCCAGAAACTGAATTTTGTATCAGGTGGCGTGAATAGATGATGAAAGTAAATAACACGTCCAAACATAATAATAATGACATGGAAGTTATGTACGGCATAACTTACCTCCACCTCGTAATGTTGTTTTGATTTTAAACTGACATATAAACCTTCCTCGTTGGTGCTTCGCATAACATCGATTCCCACTGTACGTGGGATCTGCCAGTTCTTTTTGAAGATGAAATTGTAAGAATTTCCTTCAAATTTAACATAATGCTAATGGCCCTTCCGATGGCCAGCTCAAAACGAAAATTTCGCTACAAATACCTTGACGTGTGGAAAGTGCAATTTTGTTGTTTTAACTATAACACTTTATATCGCTTAGATAATTATTATGAACCGAAGGCAAGCAATTAGTATAGGTTGAGCATTAAGGCTTCTCACAATACTCTTTTTCTTGCTCATTAGATATCTTATACACAGTTTCTTGTTAATTATTTGCGTTCTGCACGTAATGTGGAGCAATGTGGACTAATAATTGTTCATAACCAGAGAAGTTCGTGGCATAGAAAGTGTGTAAAAAAAAGCCTTATTTTACACGTTGCAATGGTAAAAATGAAAACTATACACCTTTCTATAAAACTGATATATTTTAAACCAGCATAAAAATCTATGTAGACAGCCGCAATTCTATTAATTCAGGCTGTAGATCAAAGATTCTTTCTTTTTTTTTTTTGAGTAGCATCTCCCGTTAGTGTACGAACGAGCGCAATAGGTAAAAGGGCCTGAAAGTGTTACCACTTCAGCCATCGAGAGGAACTTAACGAAAGGAAATGGGGACGCGGAAGAAGCAGATGACTGTTTGCAGCCGTACGGCTTTGTTATCGAAGCTATCTCTTGTTTCTTTTCAGTCTCCACTGATGGCTCTTTTGCACGACGCCTCCACACTGCCGGCTAGTGTTTGTGGCTTGACTATTATCGACCTCCTCAACTGTTGTCATTGTGACACATGTTGGACATACGCTGAAGCTCTATTAGAATTGCTCAGGTCGCAGTTTTATGGACTTGACGAATGCGGTATGGCACTGAACAAAAAAAAAAACGTTCACGCCGAAAAGGATGAAAGCTTCCAATGATATGAAAGTAGAGCAATAAATAGCCTGTAATATCCTTAACAGTGCCGGGCGTCATTCTCGAAATCAATATGTACGTTCGCGGGTAAAAGAGTTTTCGAATATTACAAGTGTTTATTGAGCTGTATTCGCACGACGGACCAAATCGTGATTCGAATCTGCGGATTTCGTACTGCGTCACTATACGTCAGCCGTTCTCGCGTTTCCGCTTCGGTACGCGGGGACTAATTTGGAAAATGACGGAAGCGCAAATCTGTGTTGGGATCTTGAACAAGGGTGCTAGGCTAGTTGGTACTTTATTGCAACAATTGGGTGTAGCGCTGCGTGGACAAATTGTAAGAAAAAGTAGTTGACATGAAAGAGGTGCTCTGACAGGAAAGCGCCACTTTTTTATCAACTACTTTTTCTTAAAAATTAGTACGTGGCACTACACCAAATTGTTGGGATCTTGGGTAACCAATTCTGAAATCCTCGCTTGTAGCGTGAATTATCCTCCGTCGTGTGAATGCTGGCTGCGGAGGGATCTAAATTACGTCGCATCGCTCACCATTGATGCGTCCGCGCTCACGTCTGTCTTGTGAATACAGCTTCACGAGCTGGTACAGAAACTCACTGCAAGCGATCGTCTAGAGCAACGCGACAGAGAGTTGGTTACTTACTCCCCCGTGCCCACTAATGCAGGTCGAGAATGAGTACGGCCATCTCGAAGGTCACTGCGACCCCTTATACATGGATGTCGTATTGTCCCTCCAGCGGGTGCTTTTAGGCATGGACGTAGTCATGTTCCACGCCAACGCACCATCTATGGAACGACACAATTGTGACAAGGTGCGACAAATCTTGGTGGCCGGCAACCTCGACCCCATGAGCAACGTAAGCAAAGACTTTGACGTCATTCGCCAAGCACAGGTCAAGCCGGGGGCTCCCATCGTAGTGAGTGAGTACTACACCGGTTGGATGAACTACTGGGGCTGGGACGACAATCCGGCCTATCCATCCATGATCGTCGAAACCTTCGAGAAGATGATGGAACAGGGGGCCAACGTTGTTTTCTACATGTTCCACGGAGGCACGAACTTCGGCTTCAAGGCTGCCACCAGCTCAGAATCGCCGTTGGTAACGAGCTACGACTACGACGCGCCCATGGGAGAAGACGGTGACCCGAAGACCTACTACTTCTTACTACGCAAATCAATCGGCAAGTACATTCCGCTCAAATCCGGGGAGCTTCGTAAGCCCTGGCCCAAGTTGAAGATAGACGCCATTCGCATGCCGCACAGCAGGTCCCTGACGGACGTAATGGCACACTTCAGAGATAAAGGCTGGCTCAAGCGAAGAAGGTCCGAGTATCCGTTGACCTTCGAAGAGCTCGGCCAGGACTTCGGGTTTCTTTTGTACCGCACTGTGTTCATGGCCGGCCCGGATGGCCGGTACTTAATGGCGCTTCACGGTCTCCGCGACATGGCGCAGCTGCACGTGCGTGACGAACGCTACTTCATGCGCATATTCGACACCGCACGCCTGCCAGCCAAAACTGATTGCGACGTGATGCTCAGGTTGGGCGAGAGGCTGTCCATCCTGGTGGAGAACATGGGCCGCGAAGACTTCGGTCCCAAGAATCGCGATCCGAAGGTGAGTGAGTAGGTCTTGTATACCCGGTAATGACGAGTCAAATGTATGCTTGACTTATCTAGCCAACTATGCCTTTGGTTCCACCCTTAGCCTTTGCTCTCCCTACCACGAGATTGTTACATAGAGGCCCAGAACAGCAGCACTCACTCGTTTTTGTGACGCTAATCATTTCCCGCAAATTCCAAGAAGCGCATATACTCACACAAACGTGTTGGTGTCACAGCTCTTAATTCGACAGATTCAACTGATTGGCATGGTTAATCGAATATTCTCATTCGTTGTTCCGATGAGCGTGATAGCTTAATCAGAGAAGATGAAACATTGTTTACTGATATCTGTAGTGTTCACATTAGGGGGAAAACACGCTTACGGGGACAACGGATTAAACAAGCCCCGACTCTTTTACACAGATGAATGACATGGGCATCGCAGTTGTGTATGTTATTGAGGCGACAATCCTTAAGGCTCGTGCGCACTTGCGAATTCTCGGTCCAAAGCAAGCGGAACTCTTGTGCCGCCGACATTCCACGTCATTCACACTGCTTACCGACCACACCACCGAAACGACATATTGATCCAAAACGCGAAAATGAAATGTCAGCGTCTGCAGCGTCGGCGGCATCAGCGGCGTCGGCTTCAACAAATGATCGAAAAAAAAAGAGTATAACGTTATAAAGTTGTCATAGCGTCACAGAACACAAAACTTTCTGAAAACATGATGACAACGCAAGACGACGCCCCCCCCCCCTCCGCGCATTGCATCATCGCTTGGTTAATTGTGCGTGGGCCGACCAAAACCAAGTAAGGTGCACAAAGCATGTGAAGCCTATAATCCTTGAGGTATTAAGAAACCTCGTTAGGTGTAGAAAACTGTCGGAAGAGAGAAGGGGTACCATTAGTGCATCGATTGAGAAGAAAAATCATACGACTACGGCCTTCGACTTCTCATAAACGAAGGCATAAGGGACCTTGAGAATATTATTAGGATATGAATTATATGGGCACTCTCGACAGCTTTTCGTGATTGATTTATAAGTATATAGGCATATATAAGCCACAAAGTGGAACATATATGCCAGAAAGAATTCCACCGTATCCACGAAGGGAACGACGTCACCTTATCATTAACCAACGCGAACAGCACTTGGTTATGCATAGACGTAACACGTGTGTGCAGTATATACAAACTTGTTTAGTGATCACAATGTGCATATGATGTTATCAATATGGATATGAATTTCCCTATGTATTTCCATATCCATACAGATATGGATAATCACGTGGAAATGAATATACATATGGACATTCATACGAATATCCATATCCGTGTTGATATATATATATACATATATAAATATATATATATATATATATATATATATATATATATATATATATATATATATATATATATATATATATATATATATAGATATCGTGGAGGCCTAGTGGCTAAGGTACACGGCTGCTGACCCGCAGGTCGTGGGTTCGAATCCTGGCTGCGGCAGCTGCATTTCTGATGAAGGCGGAAATGTTGCAGGCCCGTGTGCTCAGATTTGGGAGCACGTTAAAGAACCCCAGGTGGTCTAAATTTGCGGAGCCCTGCACTACAGCGTCTCTCATAATCATATGGTGGTTTCGGGACGTTAAACCCCACATATTAATATATACATATACCGGGTGTTCAAAATTAAGCTTTATGATTTTTTTAAAATTAGGCGCTCGAAGGCACGTGAGAACCACTTGTGCAAATAAGTTAAGCGGCCAGGGGGACAGAAAGTTAGATGATAATTATCGCTGTCAGCAGCCCAATTAACTAAAATTTAATAATTAACTTTTTACTGGCTGCGGTAAGTTGGCATGTTTATATTGAAAAAATGTAGGCAGTGGTGTTTGTACACAGTTTCAGTTGGAAGATTTTTTCTAGCACGCCTGTGTTCCGAGATATCCGGCTCCAAAGTTTAATTGTCTTTCGCACGATTACGCATGCAAGAGGGTGAGGGTCCGCGCAAAGCTCCTCCCTAAAGTGACGCATCTGTTGCGTGTGGTGTTTAGTGTGTGAAGAGGGTGGAAGCGTAGGCATAGGTGATAGCAATTACCCTTGCCCTCTTCGGCCGTCGAAATCAAAAATCGAAGAACGCTTGCAACCAGTGTCGTAACACGCAACTGCAGAGCCTCTAACGATAGTGGCAGATACCATGCCGAGATAATGGTGCGAGCGGAGAATCTGGATGCCAGTGCGCGTGCGTAATAATCACTAGAGAAGCATGCGTGGTCGTTGCCTGGGCTACGCGAATAGCGTGACTGCTGATGTCCGAGTACTGTAACTTTTATTGAAACAAGAGCAACAACTCCACCAATAATAACTGAAACAGTTTTATCCTTGCTAACGCATATTTCCTGCTGCTACATAAGCATATTTCGGTCATGCACAAATCTCATCGAAACTCTTCACCTCTCAAGACGTCAATGCCCCAAAAAGTGTTCAAAATGCCTGCCTTCGGCAGCAACGCAAAGCATGAACCGCTGTCGCGTCGACTCGATGACTCGGCGCAGTACTTCTGCAGGAATACTCGCACAGGCAGATGTTATCCTGTCCTTCATGTCATTAACATCGCTGGGCTCTGTTACGTAAACTCGATCTTTAACGTAGCCCCAAAGGAAAAAGTCGAGCGGAGAAAGGTCAGGTGATCTTGGTGGCCAAAACATCGCTCCTGCGCGCCCAATCCACTGTTGTGGAAAACGTCTGTCCAACCAGTTCTTCGCCCTGGTAGAAAAATGTGGTGGTGCTCCATCGTGCTGAAACCATACTTGGCGCAGGTCATTCAGGGAAAGACTGCAGACAAGATCATCAATGACAACACCTAATATTTCTTCTGTGTACATCTTTCCGTTCAAGTTGTCCTCAAAAAAGTGAGGTCCGATGATCCTGTCCCCGAGTATGCCGCACCACACATTCACACTCCAGCGAACTTGATGCTTGTGCTGCCTCAGCCAGTGTGGGTTTTCTTGTGCCCAATAATGGGCGTTGTGAAGATTAACACTTCCATTTCGGCAAAACCGAGCTTCATCAGTCCAAATTATTCTGTGCAAAAAGTCATTTTCTTGATCAGTTTTGATGAGGCCCCAATTGCAGAAGTCAACTCGCCTTTCAAAGTCCGCCTCATTTAGGTCCTGATGAAGGTAAACGTGATATGGATGGAACTTGTGCTTTCTTAAAACATTTGTGACTGTTCCGATGCTGCGACCGCACTGATCGGCAATCTGTCGGATGCTGAGCTCTGGCATCGAGGTTACGCACGCGACAACGTCGATTTCAAAGTCTTCATCGACGATTGCCTTCCTGGTCCGTCTCGGAAGGTGGACAGAGCCTGTTGTGCAGAAGCGTCGAAACAGGTTTGTGAAAGTGGGCCTTGTTGGAAGGGGACGGTGTGGGTGGCGAGACGCGTAAAGCTCCATTGCTAACGAAGCGTTGCCATTCATTTCAGCCATTGCAAGCACCACGTCTACTTTTACTTTGGTAGAATACCTCACGCCAGAAGCAGCCATATTAGCTCGAAAGGACTCCACGTGGATTTCCTTGGTAGACCTTCAATGCAGAGACGCTGTGCTCTAACCGGAGGCACCCTAGTGCAGGACGGTCCTGCTAACGCGTTCACAAGAAGATGTCTCAGTGTGATCTAAAGTCACGAAAAAACGTCGCGAAAAATGGTCTCCTGTTATCGCGTTCATCAGGATCATGCGTAAGGCTCATGGCGCACCGCGCTGTCACATTTTGATTTCGCCGGCCGAAGAGGGCAAGGGTAATTGCTATCACCTATGCCTACGCTTCCACCCTCTTCACACACTAAACACCACACGCAACAGATGCGTCACTTTAGGGAGGAGCTTTGCGCGGACCCTCACCCTCTTGCATGCGTAATCGTGCGAAAGACAATTAAACTTTGGAGCCGGATATCTCGGAACACAGGCGTGCTAGAAAAAATCTTCCAACTGAAACTGTGTACAAACACCACTGCCTACATTTTTTCAATATAAACATGCCAACTTACCGCAGCCAGTAAAAAGTTAATTATTAAATTTTAGTTAATTGGGCTGCTGACAGCGATAATTATCATCTAACTTTCTGTCCCCCTGGCCGCTTAACTTATTTGCACAAGTGGTTCTCACGTGCCTTCGAGCGCCTAATTTTAAAAAAATCATAAAGCTTAATTTTGAACACCCGGTATATATATATATATATATATATATATATATATATATATATATATATATATATATATATAAATTATGAAAACGAATATCCATAGCATGTCACGCTGTTTCAAGCTGCTTGCCGTCCTTAACAAGTCTTTGCAATATGTTACTGTTGCTGAAACAACGCACCATAAACGCTGAATTACCTCTGCAAGGACACGTTTCATCTTTGTATTATTGCGATTCTTATATATAGGGGGAAGCCACGTTTATTAAGTAGTTACCGACTGTAAGAACGTGCTCTTTTACCCAGGGAATTAGGAACGTGACTGTGGACGGCATCACCCTGACTGACTGGATCATCGAGGCCCTGCCTCTGACACAGAAGAGAGACATTAACGAACTCTTCCAGCTCATGCGGACGCCCAGAAACAGCCAGGGCAACATACCACACTTCTACTACGGTTGGTTCACGTTGCCCAAGGGACAGAAGCCACTGGACACGTTCCTCGACCCGTCAAACTACACGAAAGGTGTGGCGTTTATTAACGGCTTCAACCTGGGGCGCTACTGGCCGGCAGTCGGGCCGCAGATAAGGCTGTACGTTCCCGGAATCTACATCAAGCCGTATCCCGAGAAAAACAGGCTCATCTTGTTCGAATTGGAAGGGCTTCGCAATAATCACCCTGACCGAGGTGTTAGCTTTGTTGATAGGCCTTACCTCAACGCTATTGCGGGACAGCCTCACCCTTAGCGGGAAGACCAGAAAGGCAACTAGCAATACTTGAAATTACCGAGTGTTTATTTCGTTGGAGTTCAGTCTTTACGAAACGAACGCCAAAGGTCAGGCTAACAGGTCCCCAGAAGACCACCGACAAGGGCCCCGGTCATTGATATATTTCACTGTATCAATCGACGGTAGGCGAACGCCTTTTGCAAACTGGAATTTCATTGTTGTTACGCATCATCATCCAACTTTGTTCACGAGCACGTTCAGTCTACTCAATAAACGTGTATTTTTTTCACGCCTTGTCATGCCACATGACTGATCCATGAAGTTACCTCTAAAACACGTTCGTTTTAGTGAAGAAGAGAGAATGGGTGTGGTTGTAGTCCTTTTTACCACTTAGGTGATCGAGGGGTAAAGTGGTATATATATATATGTGTCTAAACTTCCCAGCTCCGTACTGTAGCATTGCATACACCATTCCGATTATTCTGCACGTTTCTTTATTTCTTTACAAAATCTGAGCACTGATGTTGAGAAGAATAATAACGGCGAAGCTTCCTACGCTAGCTGTAATTTGTGCGACCTACGAGTAAACTATATTACCATCACAAACGAGTATGTGCCACAGAACTCGGGTAAGTCTCGCAGCTCACCGCTCATCCACAAGAAATAAAGCAGGAACACTGAGCCGAACGAATGACTGCGATGCGACGGCGCTAAGTGTAAGACCACAAGTACGTATGACAGAATACCTGGAAACGGGAGAAGGCAATGGTGTCTGCGATAAGAACGCAAATCGAGGGAAGGCCTACGCCGTTGACGACGTGCTTGTAGATCTATGAGAGGTGTGAACGCTTCGTTTCAGCGCGAGTTTCAATCCATAGAATCTGCACATCCGTATCTTGACGGCCTTTGGTTTAACTCGAACTTCTATATACACTGAGAATCAACGTGAGAACATTCTAGATTCACCGATTTAAAGCGTATACCAACGACATAGAAGCGACCTGGAAACAGCCCGCATCGGCTAGATAAGGCTTCCGAACCACCTGGAAGGCAGTAGATCAGTCTATATTAGTCTACTTTATAGATTAGTCTAGATTAGTGCCAGCTCATTAGCATAGTTCAATATGTAGCTGTTTGGGGGTGTTGGTAACACATGTATAGTAATGTTCAAGCGCACAAGCAGACAATGGCCGTGAGACCCGCTGGCGCCAACTTGCAACACCTTATTCTGTGCAAAGCTATTCGCAACGCCCCCGAACAATAGGTGGGGCGCTGTGCGAATAATGATGGCACTCAGACGAGGCTCAACCCATTTGTTGTCTTACGAACAGATAGCACGTGTGGACTTACAGCCCGTGCTTCTTTCATCGGATGAAGTGATGGGCTTCACTGAAACGGACTGTGGCCGGCGGCAACAATTCACGCCTCCCGGCGTGTATTGCGGTCGTGACTTCATGTTTCGTTGCTCTAACAGTTTCCTTTTGCTGATCGAGCCAGAGCGTGTTGGCGGCATGGGGCACTTCGTGACATACATACACAATAATGGCGCTAAATGCAATGCATAAAAAATGATGTTTATTTTGATATTGATGAAGTATAATAAACAATAAATGCCATCAACGTGACTCGCGGTCGTGACAAAATCATTAATGCATGGTGGGATGTAAAGCAACACTCATTCCTCGAGAGTTGGCTGTAACTTGATGCTTCATCCACCTTTTACGTCCAGTGAAAAAAAAACATACTGGATGAGAAGACATTTTTGTTAGCATCACTGCTGAAAGCAATTGGATGAATTTCCTCCACCGATCGACTTCGACCACTCACGTCACTACGTTTGCCACAAAGAAAAGCCTGAGCTGGGGGAAGATTCCTCTCTATAAGCGGTCAAGAAGCAAATCACTTGCACTGCGCTGCCGTTTAACAACAAAGGTACAAAGAATAGCGACGCAGTGTTGGCTATGAAAACATCACAGGTAAAAGGCTCCTTGATAGGCGTGAAGCGGACGCGTCCTCCAATGGCTAAAACGTTGCCTGCACGGTTCTTAACAAAGCCTTTCTGAAAGGAAAGAAAATGCCTTATTTTACTACATCACCATTTATTGATTGCTCAGTTATAGAAAAGCGCATAGTGAACCCGCACGACTTCCCACGTACAATGTTATGACTCATGAGATTCATGCACTACAAAAAGTTGGCTTTCTTCGTGAGTGAAACTTCGAGATAAATGCAAATAACTGAAAAAGAAAACGTGGCATATCTACGAAGTGAATGATTATCAGTGGACGAAGCAGAGAGATCGTTCGGTGTTTACCGTAAATCACCCGTGACATTGACCACTCGCACCTGTGAATGAGTGCCAAGCGGTGTACAGTTATATACAACAATTACTGGTCATAACTGGTATAGGTTTTGTTGATTTAAAAGTTTCGTTTTGCCTTTTTTATTACTGCTTTGTGCTATCGGACCTAGCCTGAGGTTGGCACAGACGAGGTCTGGGCACGTTCCGCTGGCGTTTGTTGGTTGTTTACAGTCGTACGACATGCGTGGTGGAGCATGTCGAGACGTCATATACAGCACAGACCAGTCGTTGTCCGTGATCAAAATCTTCAACATCATCATGACTCATCGTGATCGTTACGCCATATAGTGAGTACCTTGCATGTGCTCCGCCGTGCTGGCAGAAAGAACGTGGGATCGGGAATGCAGTTGTTCTTCATCAGAATCGTCAGCGAAGGCTAGGCGCACGACGCCAAAGCCAACGGACAAACCTCGAACACAAGGAGCTTCGCCTCTAAAGCACTGACGAAAGCTATACGCAACAGGATGCGTCTTCAGCAGCGAAATCAGACGATAATGGTTTTCTGTGCCTGGTGAGTTTAGAAAAAGTGTTTACCGATATCGAGTGCTTCGTACTCAACTATGGACGAGCAGTGAGCCGTCCCGAAAAGTCTACTGCAGACGCGCCTTGTTGTCGATTTCTGCTAAACCCATGATCTAACCGCGAAAGTGTACGTCAAGTTATAGCACAATTATAAACAGCGTGAACCGTCGACACTATCGCAGTAAACTAACAACTCGGACGTGAGTTTGCTTGATATAAGCTACATCGCCTCAACTTTCGGCAGCTTAGGTAATTATCGCTAGCAGTGGAAACACCCATATTATACCTTGAGTAGATTTGCACTGCCACCACCATACTCACCACTGCAACGCTAATGGTGCATTCAGACGACGGACCGAATCCGGATTTGTCGTGGACGTGGACAGCTAATCTGCGGATGGCCCGCCTACAGGCGCATCCACACGACGGACGGCGTTCCAGGAGAAAACAGCTGGATTACCCTCGACAGCAGGTTCGGCGCTCACCTGCGCGCGCTGAAAGCAGACCGGTTTGAGAGTATTCAACATGGATGCCCGCAAGAAGCGACGCTTCACTGCGATGTCTTTCGCGTTGTGACAAATGAACGAGGAGGTTTATTCTTTCAGGAGAAAAGGGAGTTGCTGGCAGAATGTTCTTTCAACTACATTGTTCCCCACTTGTAGAACTTCTGAACGCGTCTCGCATCCTTTCTTTAGAAGCGGCACGTCGCCGGTTGCAGAAGTTAGAATATTTCACCGTCATGACGGCTAAGAATCTCGCGTGTCAAAAGACGGCAGCGACATATCCCGAACCACCAAAAGTGATTTCCGCGTATTTAATCACCTGAGAACAAAGCCCCCGGAAACAAAGTAAACCATGCTCAAGCGTAGATGATGCCGACCAGTCATGCAGCTATTCGCGAGCCATGGAGTACATGCCGTGAGCAGACGAAAAGTGTACTGGTTGCCAGAAACCTCGAGCTAATCCGCTGAAGTATCGGTTTTCCCCCGCCAGAATCCCGATGTGAGAAACAGGTTGCGGTCATCCGTCCGCGAGCCGCGCGGACGGGTCGCGGACGAGGGGAATCGCTGATGTGAGGTCACGTGACGCGCCGTCCGCCCCGCAACATCCGGATTCGATCCGTCGTCTGAATGCACCATTAAGAGCACCGGGCGCACTAAAGGACCATTTTGGGCAGCAAGCCAAGAGAGTCCTTGCCGTGACGTCACATCAGCGCGACTGCCGCTCCGCCAGTGGTCGTTCTCAGGGCTAAAACACCGGCTTCCCTGCGGCACCTTGAATAGGTATGGTTGCTTGTTGCACTCAAAAATATTACTCCCCTCTGTGGGCTATGCACAAAAGTTTCTTGTATGTTGTTTACATGCCTGCTATTATACATACGTACCCTCAACCGGTACCCCAAGCGCCGCCAGATGACGTGGGTAAGAATAATAACTGGGTCCTTAACGTCCCAAAAACACGATATAAGAGACGCCGTAGTGGAGGGTTCCGGAAATTTCGACCATCTGGTGTGCTTTAACATGCACAGAAATCGCTCATAATGCATGGCCCTCCACCATTTCGGCTCCTTTAAAGTGCGACCACCACGGGGCCGGGATCAAACCCATGACCTTTGGGTCAGTATCTTGGCATCAAGATCTCCGGGCAATATGAATGAATAAATACGGAAATTTTTCTCAGAGCCATTTGTAATGAGTGGACAATCTTACATTACCCACTCGCTACGCAAATCGCATGACGTCCCGCGTGCTGCGATTGTACTCTTTCGCCACCCTGGATATCACATCCGTCAACCCGTTTTCTCGCTATACACGGCGTTTGCGTGGACGATTTCATTTTTTTTTTTCGAAAATAATTCAAATGGTGGGGTATTCCTGTAGCAATATTCCTGTAGCAATATTCCTGCGAATAGTAACCGCGATGGTTACTTTTCCCCGATCGGGACATTGTATGCAGTTACTCATTGTGCTATACGACAATCATCATGCCTTCATATTTCTCTTTTTTCCCGCTTATACCCGGGATGAGTAGCAGGATAGAAACCCACTCTCCAACCTCTTCTCCTTCGTTTCATTAAACGTCTTAGCCCCGTATTCTAGGACGTCCCTACACTCAACGCTTCACCTTCACTTGAGAAGGCCGATGGGAGCACCGTCTCTAGACAGGGCAAGCCACTGCATATCAGCGATAATCTGCTGCGATCCTTGAGTAGCGCAGCATCATTTTCCGCCGAGCGGAGACACAGTGCTCAACTCTGTCAAGTGCAAGGCTGAAAGTCGAGTCGAGGAGTGTTTGTGAATACGGGGGTTAATCTTCTTGCTGTGATCAGGGCTTACGTTCGAATCTGCCTCGAACTCAACCCCCACCCCCCCTTTTTTTTTTCAGAACGTGGGCGACAGTTGACAAGCTCGTCGGAGTGACCGAAACGCGTCACCAAGAACAAACCCTTTCTTAACGTTCTGTCGCGAAATACATACGGTCAAAATAATCTCGATGGTGGGAGTTTTCTGATAAACGGATGGTGCGAAGAAAAATACAGCGGGTCTCGGCGCTTGTCTCTGAAACAGACGGTCATGGAATGCATCAGGATGACGTCACAATAGTATGGCGACAGGTTGTGCAGGTGGTGGTAGCGGAGAAATGCACTCAGAAAATTGGTTCTTCTTTCGAGCTCGTATAGCACCTTGCGCTGTAAAAACCGAGAAGGCTAAGAAAATACGCGCTGCAATAATTCAACACCACGTAAGCGATTGAATAATGTCTTGGCTTCCGACTTGAATGCTTTGGACTGCATTGCAGAGAACTTCTCTTGGGCATTAAATTAGGTGTTCATAAGCACTTTCGCACGTTGAGATACATAAGCAGTTTCTTGAGTTAGAATGTTCTCATTGCGCCATCTACGTTCCGCCATTATGACACGTTCCGCTTGAAGCATATAAAAAGTATACCCATGCAATGCATACGTCCATTGTTACGTAGGTTCGTTTAGCAGTCTTTGTCCACGTTCACGTGTACACGGTCGGTAGTTCTAGGTACTACTAGGCTGCTGACGTTTTCAAGCACGCCCGTACACTTTACGAACGTGTTCTGGATTCACTCGGTCGCTTGCCCTCGCCTCAGCTGTTCATTTCAATACATCCCGAGAAGACGCGCTTCATTTGCGCCCGTTGATGCCATTCGAAGAAGACGCGTAACACCTAGCACCGGCTGATATCGTCGTTCACTTTTTAACAGGCGGACCTTCTGTGTACAATCAACTGCTTTCATTCAGAGAATTTTCTGCCGTTTTGTGTTTAGAAAAAGTTTATTCTCTCCTGGGACGCAACAAAGCTAAGGGACAAGCGTCTGTATAACAGGCACAATAACAAACAAAAGACAAAGCACAACATACATTACACATTTAAACAAGTGTCCAAGTCCGTAGGATGTCCATCGTTCATAGTACTAATAACTATACATACACTACATAAATGCACTAATCACAATATGGACAATGTACATGATGATATATGTGCAGAATTTACAAGACTTGGTGAAGATGTTAGAAAATATGTACAACAGGTATCAATATTCATAAAAGTTACATTACTTACAGCGTTAGAATGAAGTGCATATATACAAGAGCTCACACCAATATGGGACATACACAAACACATAAAATAGTAAACACATACTGATTACATGCACCAATCAGACATTAACAGGTGACCTGGCTATAGGAACCAGGCCAAGTGGAAGACTAATCGAACGCGTCTGTCAACTACGGACAGAAAGCGGCACGACCATTGTCGCAGAAATTCTTCCTCCCCAAGGAAGAACAATTCCTCCGACAGAAACGATAAGAGTTCACAGTAGAGGCGTTCCAGAATCGGAAAAAGAGCACGACGACGATGACCTGCCGCAACAGCTTCGCACCTATTACGCCATAAACAAAAGGCTCCCGCAGCTATTAGAAGGCGTGCAAAGCGACTACGCGAGCAGCGACCAGATGTTACAAAGCGATTAACACCTAGGCCACGAAAACTAGCGTTAACTGACCTCCAAAACACGAGCTCCACAAGCATGTGTTCTTTAGTACGTAACCACCAATGGCACATACCCGAAATAGCGGTCCTTATGATTTTGACCTCCAAGGTGGCTCCGGTGAGAGATTTTTTTCTGTGCATTGTTGAACAATAAAAGATAGTGCTCAATGCACATGTTAATGGCTGCTAAGGGGGAATGAGAGACAGGAGCATTCGGCCTTTAGGTAACGCGCACGCTGCGATCCCCATTAGCAGCCATTAGCATGTACATTGAGCACGATCTGTCAAGAAAGGGTTGCTTCGTTATACTCGCTGGGTGTAACCTCCTTGGTTTTAGAAAGGTTTAGCGAGCGTTGGGCCGCATAGCCATGAATACAGTGAACTAGTATATACCATGAACTCGAGGTGGTTAAAGGTGGGAAGTAAACCCGAAGCGCAAGCCGTAAAAAATTGTGCATGTGCCACCTCCCGTTTAGTCCTTGAAATGTCCGCTGAATGGCGGTGCTTCTATATGGAGAATATACGATGAAAAGATGCGAGATGGTGGTACTTGGAGTGCTGAATAGATGGACGAACGGACACACAGACAGATGCATGGATGGACACATGAACGGACGCAGGCGCGGATGCATAGACGAACGCAGGGACGGACGCACGAACAGACGCACGCGCGGACGGGTGGATGGACGCATGGATGGTTACACAGACGTACGCAGGAACGGATGGAAGCAAGAACGAATGGACGGACGAATGCTTCGCCCCACTCCCCATCATTCACTCCGTGGATATGCTGCCATTTTTTTATCGCTAAGTTCTTTAATATCTGATCAGTACCAACCAGCAACACTTGTGGTAGCAGGCTTCTTTTAGATGCGGAGCATCTTATACTCGCGCCTTGTAGTGCGCCGTCCGCACCGCTTCTCGAACATTCGACAGCTGACGCGCGCGCATGCGCCGTCGCGCCGTCGCCCACTCTTCCACCATCTGTGCATCCCTTCCTCCTCTACACACCGCGCGCGCTTCACTCCTCCACCATCTGTGCACCCTTCCTCCTCTACACACCGCGTTCGACATCTACAATTCTCCTGATTCTCCAGTGGACGCGCATGTGGCGTCGCGCTTCGAGAACATTCAACAGCTGACAGTGCATGCGCCGTCGTGCTGTATAATATACTCAAGGTCGGCGCTCGCTCGCTCAGTTGCCGCTCGTCGGTTGGTTTGTACGGCGCGTCGACGTCCAAGGTCGCGGTGAAATGAATTCCAACGAATCCACAAACACAATGATCGACGTCCCTTCGACCAGCGCCGCCCTTTCGCATACGTGTGTACGTGTTCACTCATTTAACACCCCCTCCTACAACCACGTTAACCAATTTAGCCATCGACCCAAGTAAGTCGCAATTTAACACCCCATTTCACAACCACGTTAACCAATTTAGCCATCGACCCAAGTAAGTCGCACTTTAACACCCCGTTAACCAATTATATGGTCCGCATCCTCCTCAGTGTTCCCCCGAGGGAAGCTGCGGGCAATTTTTTTTTTAGATCCAAATCAAAAGGCCCCCAAGGCACCTTATGCACCGGCTATCTTAGTGGGTTGAAGGTTGAATTTTTTTCGTTGGGGAGAGGGGCCTACTTCGTGTGTTTCCGTGACGACTGATACGTATTCGGGAAGAAGTAAACCATGTGGGTTGTGATGACTTTTGTTTGCACTGTGCGCATGTTTCGTATACCTTTTCATACACATTTGACTACAGACAAAAAATATGCGTTGAGAGCAATAGCCGAGCGCATCTTACGGCAAAACACTATACATTGATGTTACGTGGAGCGTGGAGTTGGAGATTGTTTTGCGGGGGGGGGGGGGGGGGGATGATTCGAGGTGCGTATTGCTCATAAAAGGAGGGGTGTTGTGCAGCCGACAATCTTGATAGTCGTATTTGCACTGAGTGCTTATCACAAGGACCTCAGGGGGGAGGGGTTCAGGTAAAAGCCTGGAGGGGGAAGAAAGAGGGACACTGCGGTGAAGCATAGTGCACCATACCACTCTTCTATTAGCGCACCCGAAGCACGATTACGGTGAGAGCTATAAAATTGCCCCTAAACTCTAGTCATGTAACTCGGGCGTTCAAACGGCTTCTCTGTCATCGACGTTATCAATAGCTGTAAATTCGACCAAGCTAGAGTTACATTTACTGGAATACCAGCGCTCATCACGTATATTGACTTTCAAAGTTTAGTGGTTCAATATGGTCCTTAACTCGTCCTTGCGCTTCACTATCGATCCACCGCGCTCTCGCGAGACGCAGCTGTTTATACGACTGACTCCGCTATCGAACTTCGAAGCCACGTGTGCCTTTCATTATCAGAAGAAAAATCGATGCGCAAATTCGTCCTGAA
The DNA here is from genome assembly GCF_013339725.1 of Rhipicephalus microplus. Lineage (NCBI taxonomy): Eukaryota > Metazoa > Arthropoda > Arachnida > Ixodida > Ixodidae > Rhipicephalus > Rhipicephalus microplus. Next base: position 105,386,325 of record NC_051175.1, on the reverse strand, counting down.
GGGTGAAAACTGAAGAACGCGAACAAAACCGTCGCGGCGAAAACTTTTGCGAGAATCCGTCGTACAGTGCATGCTTATACTATTTCGCAGCTGCTAGGTCATCAGCGTTACGCCAATGGTGTTCCGATACGAGTAGTCTGTACACGAGAGCGCAGCAAATCTCTTTAGTGTTGCGGATTTTCTTTGGCGTCGTATAAAACGAATGATTACGAAGAATATTATATAAGCCTGAAAGAAGCGAAGCACTAAAGGGGCCAGAATATAAACTGAGTGCGTCGAGAAGGTTCAAGGGAGTTACTACGGGCCTATTAAATGGCTCTCGCGCGCGCTCACCAAGTGATGGCGCCCCAGTCAGCGCATTCGGTCCCTAAACCTTAAAGCACTGGGGTTTAGGGACCGGGAGGGCAAAATAGACTTTAAGCAAGTAGACTTAACTAGAAGGAGGTTATCTGATTGGTGGCTAAAGTCAAGGTACGAGTGAAAATTAAACTCTTCACTGCAAAGTACGAATCCACCAACTCACTTTTTAAGAAAAAAATAAATATATATAGTTTTGAGTTCATTAAGTATTACGGCTTGGTGGCGCTAGCCACCGCCCGATCTAAAGGGTACAGCCATATCCATTCCATCCATCCATCCATCGATCCTCCATCCGGTGGCATTGCCCTGCCAAACTTCCCGGTGCCTTCTTCCACTTGAAGTTATACGCTGCTTCTGCGCACAAAGAGAGGCCAACTTCAGGGCAACTTGCAGCTTTTTGTACTTTTTCTACTGCTTTTATGACAGTCAAGCTGAGCGTGGCTAGGAGGCGGGAAAGTGCAGTGCTGCGTGAGTGCGCGTCTGCGCAGGAACTGTAGCGAAGTGGCATTCACTACACGAAGCAAGACTGTACAGTATGCGCTATGTTGGAGGGTCTTCGCGCTTGTACTAGTTACTCCGAAGGTTTCAGCAGCAAATATATACCTGGCGCAGCGTGAATAACTACCCGTGAAATAATTAGGTGTTCCTAAAGTCGGCATTCGAGAACTCTATCAGTACAGAAAGCGTTGCCGATGGGTATCAAGGCTTCAAGCACTCCCCTTTAGTCACCTAAACAGGTGCGCGAACCTGCCCCGCATTTTCTTTTTTTTTTTTTTTTACTCAGCCGCAGCTGCTTCGCCATCGTTTAAAGAGCAGGGCTAAGGCGTCAAACCTTTTTGAACATAATGGTGGCGAAGAAATACCAATGTTGCACGTGAAGAGCTGTCCACTTCCCATCTCTACTTCCGGGAAGCCAGGAACAAAACCCAGACGATTTAAAAGGCACATCACATTTCATTTTTACTTACTCAATTATTTATTTACCCTCAGGGCCTTTCGGTATTACAGAGGAGAGTGGGTTACAGGGGAAACAAATGACATCCGCTGTCAAGCCCATATTGCCACTTATGCCTAGTTCACACTGAAACATCCGCTTTCTACAGCGACCGAAATTCCTCTGCCGCCGAAATTCAGCGTCGTTCGCACTGAACGCGCCCCGCGCCGCCGAATATGCCATCTACTACGGGGCGAACGCGGGATGGATGCGCTATCGCCCGGTTGTTGTCGCGGCTCGCAAACGATACTACGCTCTACGGTAGTGTATACTTCGACGATTCTCGTACGCAAGAAGCAAGAAAAGACAGTACTGCTTACTTTGCTGGCAAGTGGCTGTCTTGTAATGCACGAAGAGCAGAAAAACCACCGATGCCAGCGGCGTTGGTGGGTTCGTTTTGCACTGCAAGTCCGCAACAAGCTCGGTCACGCCAACAGCAAGCTCGGTCACCTCTTTCACGAAATACGGAGGTGAAGTAGGCACAGAGTACGTTAAACTCCCGTTGGTTTCAACATTCAGTTACGTGCACTGCGGCATAACAAGTGAGTAGGGCTTGGCCGCCATTTTTCAAAATTCCTTGACTAGCGCTCCTATTGGACCGCGGTGACCGATTCGGCGGCAGACGCCGCAAAAATCGGTCCGAGAGCGATCGGTGCGAAGAGGGCCCTTTCGGCGGATCTCGCCGCCGCCGAACCGAACTCGAAGCACTTTCGGCGGCCGGAATGCTCAGTGTGAACGCGGCCTAAGACATGACCATCAGGGGTAGAGAGACAGAGGGACGCACACGGAAGAGAACTTTGCCTTTTCGATCTAACGTAGAACCTTGCCCCCGCCTGTATATAAGCATTTTGAAAAAAAATACATGAGGATGCCTCCTAGCTTGCACATCTTTTCGAAATGGCGTTGTTAAACGCGGAGCTTGAGACGAGGTCTTACAAAAGCGGCCCGCATATTAACGACAATGAGCAAAAAGTTTACAAGAATTGTGATGGACGCGCGAAAACTATAATTTCTTACAGCTTCGGTGCGCAAGTCGCTTCAAGAATGAGAAGTATTCGCGAAGCGACGCACAAGAGGAAGAATTTGTCTCAATAACGATCTCGGTGCTTCTCGAAGCTTGCGAGACGCTTTTCGCTTTCTCATCACCGGGTGTGGCGTACTGTACGGCTCGGAAAAATTTATTTCTCGCCAAAAAGTGGCCGTTATTCATAAATTCGTCGCATAAGGGACTGATGATGGCGGGGCCCTAGTGCGGGCAAAAACGTCTTCTTGGACTTCTCTTGCATTTGTTTTTCCAGCATCTCACTTTTTGTTTTTATACAAATGCTGTGCTCCCAACAGTTTCGCTTACAGCAGGGACGTTCCAACACTTCCACCGTGTTATTTTAACATGGTTTTCACCCTTTTGGAAACGCTATTACTAAATTCGAATAATATATTTACAGAGTTTCTGAGCGGTGGCCGCATTTCCATGCAAGAGAGATGCTACTGTTAAGAAAAAAAAAAGGTTGTAGCACTTAGTACTTTTGATTTACTAACTACCTGTCACATGTGTTATCAGCCAGTTAGTCAGTGAAGTTAGTAACGTGGAGGTTAGTAACGCCGAGGTAGTTATGTGGTTTTGACAGACACGTCAAAGTCATTGCAATTGTTATATATTACCAAGTTTCTGAAGTGCATTTTCACTGACAATCTCGAACATTTTCGTATGGCGGACTGGCATTGGTGTTTTACTGGCAAAGCTTCTTACGATGTGGCTCAATCCCTACTCCGTAGTAGCCACCTTCTACATCTCACAATGGGTTCACTAGATGGCGCTGTGCTGTTGCAGTACGTGGAGTGATCACCAGATGACCCGGATGCGTGCAGATAGGATGCGTGCAGATAGATAATGGCCGACAACAAGGAAGATTTGCAGATATTAGTGGACATCTGCGGTAATGAGGGAGATAGGTTAGATTTCAGATTCAGTAAGGAATAATCAGCAGTCATGTTTTTAATGACAATGAAGGTAGTGAGCTTAGAATACAGGAGGTCACGCTAGAGATAACAGATAAATACAAATATCTGGGCGTATGGATAAGCAATGGGGCCGAGTACCTAAGGGAACACGAAATACACGTGTCGACAAAAGGTAACAGGAATGCAGCGGTAATAAAAAACGAAGTACTGTGGAATTACAAAAGGTATGATGTTGTGAGAGGAGTATGAAAAGGGGTCATAGTTCCTGGTCTGACGTTTGGCAATGCGGTCTTCTGCATGAGATCAGAAGTTCAAGCAAGATTATAAATTAAGCAATGTGGAATAGGTAGGCTTGCCTTAGGAGCTCACGGGAATACACCAAATCAGGGAGTACAAGGTGATATGGGATGCACATCATTTGAGGGCAGGGAAGGTAGCATCAAGATAAAATTTGAGAAGTGATTGAGAGAAATGGGGGAGGAGCGTTGGGCTAGGAAGGCATTCAGCTACTTCTACATGAAGAATGTCGATACAAAATAGCGGAAGGGAACCAGAAAATTGACTGGTAAATACTTGGAAAACAGCAGGGGGCCAAACCAAAAAGAATTATTGGTTAAGAAGAAGGTGAAGTGGCTGAGACCGACATGTGGAGAATTGGCATGATTAAGAAGTCTGCACTAGAGATCTATCGAACTTTTAAGCAGGAAGTCGCCAAGGAAAGGATCTATGATAATACTCGGGGTAGTTCTCTACTGTTTGAGGCCATGACGGGAGAATTGCAAACCAAGACATATCGGGCCAAATACGAAGGGGTAGACACGGTATGCAGTGCGTGTGGAGAAGAAGAAGAAATGGCCGAACACTTGATAATGTTCTGTAAAGGGCTTCACCCTGTAGTTCAGGTGGATGGCGCAGAGTTTTTAAAGCACTGGGGTTTAGGGACAGTGAGGGCAAAATAGACTTTAAGCGGGTAGAATTAACTAGAAGGAGGTTATCTGATTGGTGGCTAAAGTCAAGGGACGAGTGAAAATAAACCCTTCACTGCAAAGTATACGAATCCTCAACCTCACTATTTAAGGCGAAAAAATGAATGTAGTTTTTGGTTCATTAGGTATTACGGCTTGGTGGCGCTAGCCACCGCCTGATCTAAAGGGTACAGCCATATCCATCCATCCAGACGGACGGCTGAGCTGAGAGCCCGCAAAGCTCCGCCGCACTTATCATCATTCACTGCGTAGATATGCTTTGATTTTTTTTTTCGCGAAGTGGTCTAGTGTGCGAAAAGAGGCATAAAGGTGGTATAGTTTCATGGGAACAGGTGCTCCCCGCGCTGGTTTTTTTTTTTTTTTTTTTTGGCGGGAAGATCAATTTGGGACTACTGATTTGACGGGAAGAGGCACGCGTGGTGGAAAGTGTTTGATGCGGAAGGTGCGGGAGCCCTCATAAGATGCCATTACTCGCGAAATTTTTTGGGGGTATCTTAATTCATTTTGTTTGACAGCCCCGCACAGTGAATGCTTGAGTTTTTCAATTTAGAGCTAGAATTGAGCCGAATGTTATCTAGCATCTGGCAATGATGGATAACTTTGCACGCTTTGAATGAGGCTGATTATATGGCTTTCTTCCTCGTAATGCTTTTGGGTTATTTGGCGAATGCTTATTAACGAGCTTCCACTTGAGTATTATTATTATTATTATTATTATTATTATTATTATTATTATTATTATTATTATTATTATTGTATTAGTAGTAGTAGTAGTAGTAGTAGTAGTAGTAGTAGTAGTAGTAGTAGTATTTATGCGTCTCCTACTCGAACTTGCTATTGAGGCCTAAGTTATTAGATAAAATAAAAAAAATGGTAGATTCCATGTTGGGAATTGATGTTATGCAAAGCATGCGGAGGGAACATTACGGGGATGTGATTTTTTTATTGAGCGATATGTCATGAAATGACGCTATATATGTACAAATGTTGCACGCACAGACACATTGAACAGTCGCAGATGTTTATATAAGCAGTTGTTTGCTATGGCAAAATATGAGAACAGGAACATGAGTATTAGCAACACATGAAGCCATAAGCTGATATGAAGCGCTGGTGCACACGAGGAGTGTATAGCTCTCGATACTGCTATATACATCGACTTCAGCGGATGACACTTAACTGCAATTGATGTTAACCTGACCTGACGGCTGTATCATAGGAGTACATATGTAATGTTAATGAAATTGGACAGCCAGCTCTGAAACAATTGGCGTTTCACGAACTTTAGGGTCCCTTTCAAAAGTAGTTCCGAGACCTGGCGTGGCTAGAATACTTGATTGCCAAGCAGAAGGCTAGGGTTCGATTTTTACAGAGACACTAACATTTATCATTTGCATTCGTCGGGTAACGCTGCCGATGCCCGCGTTTTCTTAACGCTCACGTGTTAAAATTAGCAATGTGTGTTCTCGCCGTTCCTGGCGTGAACCTGTGGCACATGCCGCGTACCAGTGGCACATACCCACCTGCGGGTATCTGCCACTGCCTGGCGCAAAGTGTGTGACGACGTACGCGACGGGACAATATTCGTTTCTTGGCCAATCCTTCATATTCGTCCAGCCTTTTTACCCTCCCATTCTAATTTTGGTTCACGCCAAGTTAAGGAGGTCGTCACGAGAGCACTCAGTCTTAAGCGGATACATAGATAGATAGATAGATAGATAGATAGATAGATAGATAGATAGATAGATAGATAGATAGATAGATAGATAGATAGATAGATAGATAGATAGATAGATAGATAGATAGATAGATAGATAGATAGATAGATAGATAGATAGATAGATAGATAGATAGATAGATAGATAGATAGATAGATAGATAGATAGATAGATAGATAGATAGATAGATAGATAGATAGATAGATAGATAGATAGATAGATAGATAGATAGATAGATAGATGCCAAAATACCTGCAGTACCCAAAGAAATACTTCACGTTTAATAGATTAGTTATGAACGAGAAAGGTTACCGGTGATTGAAATCATAATAAAAAAAGTTTTAGGCGTTGGCTGCCGGCAAACATTGCACAGTGCAGGCTTATCGAGCTGTTCGCGGGTTCAATTTCCGACCCGAATCACGGTGTAGTTTGCTACCCTGAAGGGTACTACCACCACACGTGCGTAGCGAGGCAGGTTTGAAAAGTTCGCGGATGATTACAACCCTCGCTAATCAGAAACTTGAGTGACTTTACTGCTCAAGCTGCTATTTAGCTGCTTCGTTTTTACGGCTGAGGAGGCAAAGAACTCTAAGGCAATTAGGCATGCATATGTGGGGCAACGACTTTGCCCACGAGCGGCTGCGAACACACAAGAACAGTTTAGCCGCTTAATAAAGGTCTGGCGTTGCTAAATTTGATGACATTGGTATTCCATTTTAATCGCGGAGGCGTCATTTTCGTCTAGGCGAAATGAAATAACCCCTAAAAAGCGTGGCGGTTCGGGCTAATTGGTATGACATGACTACTGTTATAGCACGAGAGCAGAACGACGATGAAGTGATTGATTGATATGTGGGGTTTAACGTACGTCACGAAACCACCATATGTATATGAGAGACGCCGTAGTGGAGGGCACCGGAAATTTCGACCACCTGGGGTTCCTTAATGTGCACTCAAACCGTAGCACATGGGCCTCAGCATTTTCGCCTCCATCGAAAATACAGCCGCCGCGGCCGGGATTAAATCCCGCGACCTGCGGGTCGGCAGCCGATTACCTTAGCCACTAGACCACCGCGGCGAAAACGACGACGAAGGGATACCGCCCTCTTTCTTAAGATTATGTGTTCCTAAAATAACTCTCAGTGTTGAAATTTTACCCCAGGTCTTCTAACAACAACGAGCCTATCAGTCCTATTGCGTTGAATATGACCACGACTAATTTTAACCTATTTATTCGTTTGTTTGGTGTCCTTAGCTAATGTTTTCAAAAGGAGACAATCCATGCACTCCAGATATATGCTTTGTGACGGAGTTCAATGCGCGCAAGAGAAGCTATAGTTCTTAGATGTTATAAACGTGGCGTCTAGGTCCAGGAGGGGCCCTCTCACCGATAGCAAGTGAAAGTCTCAGATGCGCCTTCAAACACCAATGATGACTTCCTGCGTCGGTGACTGCCGGCGTCGGTACACTAGCGATTCCAAAGATCAGCATCATGTGACATCGCCAACGCTTCTAACGTCACTATGACATCATCGCATGACGTCGTCGTTTAGCCAAAGGCGAACCGATTTCGGAGGCACTGCAGAAGCTCGAGAGCTGCAGAACGCTTGCTACGCCGGCAATTTCTGAGGCGGCGCGTTATTACGGTCGGTGCAGAAAGCCTTTATAGAAGAGGGGTGAATGGTACATAGGGGTGTGGGAGGGTGGCCGAGAAATCAATGCACTCGACAGAGAAGAAGACGGCCTTTGCTCATGAGTTGTGTCAAACAAATGCGTAGGGAATCATGCGTCGTTTTTTTTTTTTTGAGACACTGAAACGTGCTCCGAAAAGATGGATTGTTCTACCCTCTCAACAGTCGTCCTTCACGAAATGCTGCAGTTGACACCTACAAGCTGTTAGTGAACCCACTGAATGTATACATTCTGTAGGGATGCACAGCGCTTGGTACTTTGCGAGCATAATTCATTATCTTGGGTGGGCTTGCTGTCATGTCTCTGCACAACACCGTTCAAGTGCTTGACTATTGCACGGGCAGCAAAAAGGGGGAGACAAAGTACTGACCCTGACCGTATTCCCCAGCCAACAATAAGTGACTGAGATTTTTTATAGGCGCCACACTGACCAATGCCGTATAGGTGTCCGTCTTGCTTGCCGTGGCACTCATTACGTTGTGAAGAAGAGGCAACGTCGCCAGCTAACAGCCTGTCGTCAATCAGGGCGCCGAGCGGCGCTTTTGTGCGTCATAACGACGCTTCATACGAAAGACTGCCTCGCTGAGAACTTGCTTCTTATATACATCAGGACCTCGTCTCTCGCGCTTCTGTCGCACGACACAGCTTTTCCTTTGTTCAGTGCTCCCTGTAAGGATTAGCTTGCCGGTCAATATATGCGAGCTGGCAATGTTCCCTACATTGACAGAAAGCTTGGCCCTGGCTGGCTCCGCTGTCTTCTTTTAGGTCGTGTGCACTTCTCTCGCAGGCCTTTCATCTTTCTCACTACAGATGCCTGCTACAATGTTTTGATTGTTTACATTCATTGTCAAACGATAGCTATGACTTATATCATTCAGAATTTCTCTGGGCTGGCAATTTGCCCATGTAGTTAGTATATAATTTCGTGCTTTAATCTCATAAAAAGAGACGGTTTAGCACATATACATATTTATTCATAATGTATTATGAGTTCCAAGCATCCATTCACTGCTTTTTTACAATATAACGTTTCAGTACTCATAAGTATTCCTGTTATTTCGGAGCGCGACTTAAGATCTTTATATATAATGTCGTTCAGCTTGGAGTTTCAGTCTAGAGCACTGCTAAGATTCAATGACATCCACTCATATGTTATTCTAGCGAGAAGTTGGTTTACGTGGTTAACTGTGGCGCTTGCGTCATCTGAATATAGCACAAATGAACTGAACGGCATGGGTCCTTATGATTCGTCGCTCGGCGAATTTCAGATAAGGTTTAAGCGAGCCAATGGTCTACCTTTTTACTTATTATTTCTGCAATTTACCGGAACGAGAAACAAACAAAAAAATTCACAGCGTCACTTACCCATTCGCCTAAGATGATTCGAAGGAGAAAGCCATCTTAGTTTTGGTATTAACCGATAGTTTTGATCCCCCTTACCGAAAGCTTTGTACACCGAACGTGGTATCACAGTTCTTTCGAGAAGAGTGGTGTTCAAAGGTTTTTGCCGCGCACAAGATCTTGCACTACTTGCGGGATCTGCTCACCATTGGCCAAGTGATTGTCATGTTATGACGTCATTATGTGACGTCATATCCAAGTCACATTTTGGCGATCACATGACGTAACAATGACGTCCTCGGGTAATAATTTTTTATTACATTGTTTACGCCTTTGGGGGTCACATTTCGTGTTTGATGATACGTTTGAGCGTTCGCATGTGTAGCCTATTTACACCACCTGCACACACGGAGGGGGGGGGGGGGGTATTTGGGGGCGATCTCACACTAGCGGCGACCGGCCGCTCCTCATTTGTCTTTGTTTTTTGACGCTTCACGCTTACTGCTTTTACCGTATTGATGTGAATCATGTAGTATTAGAAAGATAACGTCCTCCACTTTCTAATGACGGCTAGTATTGTCGCATAGTCTGAAGCGGTATTGCATAGCATTGAAAGCAGTGTGAGTAAAAACCAGCGTTCTTGCTGTACAAGCCCTCATTGTACTAGATTTGCTGCAGAACTGTTCAGCATAACCAAATGAAATTCGCTGAGCCTCTAAACGAAGCGCTATGGGAGGTTTCTATAAAGAGAAGTTGCCAGAAAAGCAATTCGAGAATGACGCAGGCTACTATTAAAATGGGCAAGACAATGTAAGTCTGTAAGGAAATTATATTTTGTTTTCTTTTTTGCGAAGGACAACAATGCTCAAAGGCTTTCCAAGCAACAATGTACGCAATTTCTACACGAAGCTGTTCTGCATTCTCACGAGCAGTTCATGAAATATTACTACTTGAGCACGGCAATCTATTGCTCCACACGTTCATGCTTTACTGACGAAGGGACAAAAGTATCCAAACTGAAACTCTGAAATCTTCAATACTGAAGCAGCAAACCTTTCTCTGGGTTTACATGAAGAGAAAATTATCGTAAGTCAATTATAAATTTGTAGGACAACAGTGGATTTAGTTCATCAGCTAAACATTGGAAAGAGTGAAAGCAGCTAAGAGAAGTCGTTAGCTGTGGATCTGGCCGGCCAGTCACGCCCAGAAGAAGAGACCGAATGAATCTCGACGCGTATAGGGCCAGTTTTTTTTTTAAATTTTCAATATTCGCAACTATAGGCTAAACGTGATTGGGAAGTCTGCTTTTTCGCATATTTAAAGCTTCAGTCGTGAGTCCAACTACAAGACGAACGCCGCTACAAAAACTATCAGCAGACCTCTAGATAATTCAAAAACTTTATAATATCATTGTCAGACGACATTATCGAGAGGAACTGCTGACCCGCAGGTCGCGGCATCGAATCCCGGCCACTGCAGCATTTTCGAAGGAGGCGGTAATCTTCTAGGTTGCTGCACTTAGATTTAGGTGCAGGTTAAAGAACCCCAGGTTTTCGAAAGTTGTGCAGCCCTCCACTTTGGCATCTTTCATAATCTTATAGATGTTTTGGAAGGTCAAACCAGATCAGTTATTATTACATTCAAGAAATAGTGTCCCTTTTTGTCAAACTTTCGTTCTTGTTTTACATTAAAGAAAAGAGAAACTAAGTTAGTGTAGGAAGCTCCTTAGTGCCTTCTTTTCTCATGCATCAGTTTCGCTGCCCCTATTTCGCGATCAAGGTAGCCGAGAATAGCAGCAAATGGGCGGCGACTCCCGCTGTGCGACAACGGCTTCAGGAGTGTCGTGCACCGGTCTTCTCGGCATTGGCTCTTCTCTTAGATGGTAACCTTCTTTCTTATACGAGGTGCCTCGAACGAGTCGCCTGGGCGAATCGGGCCTACAAAGGAAACTGGCTGCCTTTAAGGGCAATGTGGGTTATCGCAGCTCGCCGGTGATGGCTACCATCCAGTGTTCGATGTCCTACCACGTGGCCCGCTCGAGCGTATATTGAAGTTTGTGTTGTAACTTGCGTGCAGTGAAGTGCACCACTCTAGATGAGCTCAGCATAGTATTCGTTTCTTTTTCATCACCACATCTCAACTAATTACCCAATTAACCTATTACGCAATCAAATAATTAACAAGTTACCTAAAACTAATTAACCAGCAGCAAAAGGGGACGACCGACCAAGTTCTGTAATAAGAGAACGTGTCAAAGAGCTCACTGTTTTTTTTTTCAAGATAAGCCTTTCTCAAGACACGAAACGTTGGTGCGCCCTGTATGACAAATTCGTGGTTGAACTCGACCCTCGAGTTGAACCGTGGCTGCTGAGGTTTCATTCGATGCCGCAGCAACGGCAGGTTGTAGGCTGTGCTCGCGGGTCAACTTACTGCAAATTTAAAAGTGATGGTCTTAGATGCCTCATTACAGAAATTCACCCGACTTCTACGTCGGCATTCCCTGTCGGTGGAATCAATATGGGTGATGCTAAAAGTCAGCGCTTGATGACAAAATGTGACGTCACGGACCACCGAAATTCGTGACGTCATCATGATTTGCTCTGCAACTCGCATGACGTCACATCACATCAGGAGGACAAGTGATTGCCCTCGTCGTTTCTTTTTTGCTGTGAATTTTCTGCGCTGTATAGTTTTGACATTATGAAATACCAACAAGCCCTATCACACACACTGCCTCAGTCTATTTCTTTTCAAGTGATGTTCACAGTACTCCCGCACCATGATGGACACCCACCCATTGTACCTCTGAACATGGACAATGTTTAACATTTCTGTTGCTTGTTATGGGGTTCGAACAGCTATTTTACTAATCAATTCAGTGGGTTTTTGATGCTTCAACTTTGTCTGGTAGACACAAAACTATAATGTAATCGCTTTGCGGGAACGGCGCGAAATCATAGCAAAAGGGTACTTGTGCTATTATCTCTGCTAGTTTTCCCTATAGCCTTAGCTCAGCGCAACTAAAAACATTGCGGTTGTTGATCGCTCCCCAGTTCACTGCCTACAGCCACTGTTCATGCTCAGCCTACGTGAGAGAGAGCTACCGTGGCCCATAGAAAATGCTTTTAAAACGTAGAATTAACATTCGTGCATGCAAACGGAGCAGCCGAACGCTCTCTTCAGAGCGTACCGAATTGTATTTAGTCGGAACTTTCACAGGTGCAAGCAGGCAGTATTGCGGTTTCTTAGGAAGTAGATTCGAAGTAAACTGCGTGTGCATAATCCACCAAATTGAAATGGACTAGAGCATACATCGTCTTCCTCTGTTTGACTTTGCAGATGGAATTGGCCTTCGTGAACTAGGGCACTCTGATAGGTAAGTCCCTTTTAAATGTACATCATCTTTTTCAGAAATTCAGCTCGTGCAAAGCGCTGTACTTCCATAACAGGAATGTGGTAGGGAAGAGGGGACGGACGAGGGCAGGGCCAACGTATGTTCTTCTGTCGTCAGCGACAGTTGAAAATGTACGCCATATTCTTCCTGAATTCTCGCGTCCCCTGAGACATGTGCGCCTCTAGCCCCCCTTATTTCGCGCTGTCAAACTCGCGACCCGCTCGCGTTGTTTGGGCCACGAAAGTTGGAAGCTGCGCGTCACAGGGCCGCTTCTCTATAGGTTAGTTTCCCATCCTGCAAGTTTTTGCGGGAGCTTTTACGTGAGCTTCGTGAAACGACGAACCTTTTTGTCTACGTACCACTCGGCTGGCATTGCTGTGGACAATGCAACCAGAAAAAAAAAAGCATGTTTTTGTTTATTAGCCACGGGAAAAGGACGTAGGAAAGTCACGAGGGGTTTGGTTTGTCGTTCCTCAGCGGTGCTTCAGACTTGCGTGCAGTTGCGCTAATCAAATATTCGTAGAACGACGCTCATTCATCGTGCGAGCTGCACGCCCACTGCCTAATGAGAGCACTGGCTAGATATGTGTGGTAGTGACGGGTACTGTCGGACTGGCTGAGAAAGAGCACCCCGTGTAGGAGTGTCACTACCTTTTAGGGGCGAAGCTTCTTATAGCGGCACCCGTTCGTCCCCCATAGTATGTCACAAGTATAACATTTTGACCTGCAAGGTGGTGCTGGTGAGACACTTCTTCTGTGCGTTGTTGAACAATAAAAACTTGTGTTAAATGTACATGTCAATGGCTGCTAATGGAGAATGAGAGACAGGAGCATTCGGCTTTTAGTTAACGCGCAGGCTGCGATCACCAATAGCAGCCATTGGCATGTACATTGAGCACTATCTGACAAGAAAGGGTTGCTACGTTATACTCGCTAGGTGTAACCTCCTTAGCTTTAAAAAGGTTTGGCGACCGTTGAGCCGCAGTGCCATTAATACAATGAACTTGTATATACCATGAATGAACTCGAGGTGGTTAAAAATGGGAAGTAGATACGAACCGCAAGCCGTAAGAAAGTAAAAGCCGAATCCTCCGCCTCCACTGCTTTCCATTAGCAGCCATTGGCATGTACATTTAGCACTATCTGACTGAAAAAGTTTGCTACGTCATACTCGCTGGGCGTAACCTCCTTGGTTTTCGAAAGGTTTAGCGAGCGTTCGGCCGCATAGCCATGAATACAGTGAACTAGTATATACCATGAACTCGAGGTGGTTAAAGGTGGGAAGTGGACCCGAAGCGCAAGCCGTAAGAAAGTGTGCGTGTGCCACCTCTCGTTTAGTCCTTGGAATGTCCGCTGGATGGCGGTGCTTCTATATGGGGAATATATGATGAAAACATGCGAGATGGTGGTACTTGGAGTGTTGAATAGATGGACGAACGGACACATAGACAGATGCATGGATAGACGCATGAACGGACGCAGGGGCGGCTGCATGGACGAACGCAGGGAAGGACGCACGAACAGACGCACGCACGGACGGGCTGATGGACGCATGGGCGGTCACACTGACGGACGCATGGACGGACGGAAGCAAGAACGAATGGACGGACGAATTCTTCGCCCCACTCTCCATCATTCACTCCGTGGATATGCTGCCATTTTTTTTTTTTTTTTAGTGTCAGCTCATAGCCGTATTGCATTCAGCATTGCTGAATGAAAAGGAACGCTAACTAGAAGAGACAATGTTTTGACGCCTCGGTAGACAGTATATGGGAGCCTTGTTACCGATTCGTGAACATTCGTGATATCGTGGTGAAGGCTTTCGTTCTGGGTGTGGAAACGTCGGTAGTTTATATTCTCCTTTCGTGGTCGGCAACTTTTTTTTATTCGGGTATTCTTACCGACAAGACAGGTGTTCCGAAGCCTTTATTTTATTTTGTTTCACACTCTTGATGATCTCGACATTCTGAATTCGATGCACCTGTTTCCTTGAAAACGTTGGAAAGTAATCGGAGGTGGTTTAAGCGCATTTAAATGGTAGTTTAAGAGCAGCCAAGTAGTCGACGTTTTGCTTCAATATGCGTATCAGTACAATGCAACCCATAAACCAAGGGGGATAGTGAATCTCTATGGCAAACTGGAACACTTACGCAACACAGCGCAAACAAAACACAAACCAAACTAACACGTACGGCACCCTCAAATGTTCGCAGGCCATGCTCCCATAGGAATACATGCGATAGTGGCCTTGTATTTTTTGACGACCATTCTACTTTCTTTTTTCACTAAATAATCACGCCATGCCAAAGTGAGAGCTTTCGCATGTTGGAGGCAGCAATGAGAGGAATAATTGCGTGTGTTGTACAGTTTCAAAGCTTATATAGGTAGTGTTGGTCTGCGCAGTCTGCTTTGCATATCACAGTCTCTATAAGGTATACACATGGATGCATCTAAATATGATTATGCACAACCGAATTAAACGACGTGGAAACCCGTAAAAGGGCCTCTTTGGTGTCGCTCTCCCCGCCGTATAGCATACAGCACTGCTTTGCGAGAAATAAAAAAAAAAGAAATGACCATTCTAGTGTATTTCAACAATTTTTTCCCCTCTGGTCCACAGCGAACCCGTGTGAGTTACAAGTGCTTTCCCCACCGCTGCATAGCCAGAACTTCAAAATCTGCTTCATTTACTTTCCCGGGTTTCCAAACTGGAACACAAATTTGCCCTTGGTAGTTCGACATTTTTTTTATACTAAAATTTTTCCTCACGAAGCGAGTCAACATTGTTATTCAAGTAAGTGCCGTTTATGGCTGCATTCCTGCAGCCTTCTAAGCAAAACGTGATTGCGTAACCTGCAGCGCATTCGGAACGCTTCGTGTTCTATTGTTCTGTTTTAGGGGTGAAGCTCCTTAGGGTGCGGGGTCGTTCCCTCCTCTGATGTAGTATGTTGTAGTAGCCACTTCTAGTTTTAGGAATTGCTCCAGATGGCGTTGTGTGTATATGTCTTTGGAAATAATATCACTAGATGGCGTTAGTTGTTTTCATATAGTTGACGATTAAATAGGATCTGTAGCGCTGTTGTCATAATTCGCAGCACGTCCACGGAGTGATTTATGATGAGAGGGGCGAAGCGTCCGTCTGTCACATATGTGCTGTAGTGTGATAGGAAAGGATGGATGGATGAACGGACGGCTGCGCAAGACCTAACCGTGTCTCGCGTCTGGCGGCATGCACACCAATAGCACAGGTGCAATGACATCTCTGAAAACATCTGTGATGGTTAACAAAAGTTTAAAAGGACAAAATAAAAGGCAAAAATATAAGGCCACGAGACCGTAAGAACGTCGATATTTAACCCTCCCTCAATCAAAGCGTGTGACAGAGCAAAAGGTTTACAAGTACAAAACAAAAGGCTCTATACATGAGCAAAATAGAAGGCCAGAACACTATAAAAACAGCAAAGCACTACACCATCGTGTTAAAAACCGAAAACATTCACATGGCCGAGATTGCCATACCGTGTACGAAAGTAGCATTGTTTCAGGCGACAAAAAGAAATAATACCTAGAGTTGTACAGCGCTAAGTCGCTACTTGTTCCAACCGCGTGTTGAGAAGACCTACCACCGTGCATGATTAAGCCTGCTGGAGCACCACGCGCTGTACAGTAAATAGAGGGGTATGTTCCCCCATATACATTGTACCTCGGTAGTGGTGCTTTCCTGATTGTACATGCACCCTTTGTAGTCGTGAAGCTCGATGTTTTTGTCATGTACTTTATCCTTGGTTGGAAGTCAATAAACTTCTCCTTGCTGCCACAGGCTCTGTAGACTGCCTTGTGAACGAGACGGCTTTAAGCCCTCCTATAGTAGAGTACCTAGTACTATAAATCGTTACCCACTTTTTATAAAAACACTACGTACCCCCCCCCCCTGTTATGATGTCGCGTAAATAACCGTTTGTTATTAGCACAGGGGTGGATTTCAGCTCTCCCATAGTACAATACGAAGCGCTGTAAATCGTTAACCACTTCTTCTAAACACACGATTTCTTTCGTTGTTTTAAGGACGAAGCTCCTGGTAGTCTGACCTTGCCCTGCGCCAGGCGTAACCGAGAAAACTAGAGACGAAAAAAAGAATGCGGCATATCCACGGAGCGAATGTGACACACACACACACACACACACACACACACACACACACACACACACACACACACACACACACACACACACACACATATATATATATATATATATATATATATATATATATATATATATATATATATATATATATATATATATATGTGTGTGTGTGTGTGTGTGTGTGTGTGTGTGTGTGTGTGTGTGTGTGACGCTATGATGACTGGGTGACTTGGCCCGGCTCATACTCCATGTTTATTCTAATCTGCACTTCTTCCTTCTCTACCATACAGCAGGCAAGTATCCGTGACAGAACTGCGCAAGCGTTCTGACCTACCAACACTAGAGTCCCGCCGTAAATTACATCGACTTAAAACATTACACAGTATAGTCTATGGTTATTCAAAGCTTGACTTCAATACTTATCTCGAATTCAACATGTCACGCCCCACCCGGAACAAGCACAACAAAACAATCCTAATGCCTTTCACGAGAACAAACGCTCACCGTCTATCCTTTTTCCCGAGAACGATAGCAGAATGGAACACTTTGCCACGCGACGTTACTAACTTAACTAATCCAAATGCTTTTTCAACGGCTATTCAAAATTGTGTATGATTGGAAGTGCTGGTCTTGTTCCCCTGTCCTATTGAACTAACGTATTTCACGTGTTATCTTGCTACCATGCCACAACGTACACTGCTTTTTCTCTTTTTTTTTACTTACTTACTGCGTTATTGCTTCCCTGTGTACCGCGGACCGTGTTACTGGTCGCGTGTAAACTTTGTGTTTGTAAACTTTGCGTGTAAACTTTGTGCACTGTACCACTCCTGCCCTGGCTGCCAAAGGGTGGCTGGCAGTATTGAATAAACAAACAAACAAAACAAACAAACCTCTACTAACCATCACTTGATACGTCACACGATATATATATATATATATATATATATATATATATATATATATATATATATATATATATATATATATATATGTATATATATATATATACATATCTGTGCAGCGCCTTTTTATTTAACCAACTTCATCCATTCATTCAGAACCTTGTAAGAACAGTCCTCAACAAAAACACAAAGCTTATACGTAACAAAAAAGAATATATTCATAAAGGTATGTTAATTTTTACTTCTTTTCGCTAACCGTCCGTCAATTCACAAGCGGTTTTTATCTACGGTAAGTTATTGAAATATTTCTTCCTCTTGATTTCGACTATGATGTCCTTAACTCTCGTTTGTTCTCCGATACACCATGCTCTTTATCAAATCGATAATAAGAAATGGCCATGAGCAGGGCACATAGTGCGAATGCGAGGTAACCACTGGTTATCAATAATCACACGCTGCATTCCAAGAAAAGGCAAGCGCGTAAAGGGGAGACAGAAAGTTGGGTGGGCACATCAGATTAGGAAGTTTGTGGGTATAAAGTGCAACAAGAAGTATACAGGACCACGTCGACTGATTGAACATGAAAGAGGCCTTTGTCCTGCAGTAGGCATGGGCAGGCTGCTGCTGCTGATGATGATAATGATGATGATTATGATGAAGTTATTGAATCAAACAGCAGATATGAGCTTTTTGAAATCGTTATTCTTTCAGTCCCGTGGTGTATACAATAAATAACGGGAAGAGATTGATACATGGTGACTAACTAAGGGTGGCACAAAAGAAAGCAGCTGTATTCGTACAAAACGGAACCGTGATTGAGGGTGATAGTAGTTTCGTTTGTCCCTTTCACAGAACGCGTACGGTAATAAGGCCGAAATAAGTAAACTCCGTAACTAGTGACCGCAAGTGCTTACGGCTGCGGCTGTCCGCTGATTACGAATCAGCACTAATGGTGTACTAAATCTCGCGCCCTGCTTTGAGGAGGCCTAATTGTTCCAATTCACGGAAATCGTTCGTTTTGAGAGGAGGACGGATGCCTCGGAAGTCTGATTTATAACCTCGTCAGTTGCGCACATAATGGGTACCGTCATTCGCTCGTTCTGTACTGCAGAGCATTCCTATAACGATGGTACTCTTGGAAAGAGTGGTTTTCGATCCATGAGTGGTAACTGCATTCAATCGGTGCGTGTTCAAAAATAACATACAATACGAAAAGAAAAAAAAAAATCTCTTCATGGCTGTGCACCTTAGCGCAAGACAGTGGGAATCGCGGTGAGCTGCCATGCAGAATGGATCATAATGAGGATAAAAAACAAGGAAATAGAGGATAAGGGGATAATTGCGCACGTAGATTGCGGTCAACCTTTAGTGACTGCTATCCGATTGTCTCCGTGTTACTTTGTTGCCCCATAAAGCGCTTTGGCGATGGAACTTTAGAACGCCCAATGAGCAAGCTGTGCTCATCAGTTAGCAGAAGAAAAAAAATGATGTGTTTGGAAGAAAGGAGATAACATTATAGCGTTATAGGCAAGTTGAAGCGATGGATAGAACACGTTAGTTTCGTTTTCTCGTCATCATGCCAGCAGCAGCAAGAGCAGCACCACAAAACAAAGATAAGCAGTGCTAAGTAAAAGCAAAAGCAAAGCAAGCAAGCAGAACGATGGTATTGGTGAAGGCAGTGCCGTATTTAAGGAAACAGTGGGCGAGGGACATTTCAGCAGGAATTTAGAAATTTTTCCTGTAGCTTTGTTGGAATGCTTCCCGGCAGTAAAAAACTACTATATGCGGGTTAAATGGGTTGTTGAAATTGTTATACGAAGGCATGTGACATGAACGACAGGCGACAACAAATGCATCCACAAAATATCTACGGGGCTCTTGAAAGCTGGCTTTTTTGCAATAGCACACTTTCTGCGGGGGTGCGAACTTGAGTGGTTAACTTAGCAGTACCGTTTGAGAAACGTTATACACACAGATGCACGAACAGAGGGACTGGGGCGCGGAGCACCCGGTCTCCTATTTATAAAAGAGGGGGTGCCATATCTCCCCCATGTATTTATTCAGTACCTGTGTAGCCGAATAACCAGGACCTCTGACGCTGTTTTTTAAAGAACAAGGTTGTTGCCGTGAATGCAGGGTTTTGACGATAATGGAAACCGACAAGTGCTGATGTTGCGTTTCAGGAACTGTATACTTCCCGCGCTTACCTTTAAACATACCCAATGGTGGTGGTGGGAGGCACTGCTGTAAGACTTTCTTCACCCCCCCCCCCCCCGTCTTCTCTTCTCTGATTGGACAAAACTGTGCACGCCTGTGGCCATATACAGAGACAATAGTTTGTCGTGGCGGCACATGCCTTCTTCTAAAGCACTTGAGGGGGGGGGGGGGGAGCGGAATCGCTGATGGGAATATACAGGGGGTGTTGGAGTAGAAGCGAGTGGAAGATACTTGCGTGGTTTGGGAAAAACAATGGCAGCTCGTCTACGCCCTTTTCGCCGCTTCTTTCCAACGACCATGATTCATATATAAGTCAAAACTATATTTGTGGCTGGGGTAATTTGATACCTGTTTATTGGAATGCATGAGTGGAACATGATCCATGCATTGCAAGGAATGTGGTTTAGTATTTTTTCTCTCACATCCCAGTTGTGTTAGTCACTGGGAAGTGAGAGCAGTAAAAAACAGCCTCTCCTCCTTTCCTCCCCCCCCCCCTCCAGCTGTCGAAGGGAAATTTCAAGTCAGCCCTTTATCGTAGCTCACTCATCCGTCCCTATGCCATCATTGTTTATTGCACCGGGTGTTGACTGGACAGATAGCGTTTCAAGAGCAGTTAGCTCCCCGCCATTGGCGTGTGCACAGGAGAGAGAGAGAGGGGGGGGAAGGTATCATGAAGTGGCCGCCCCTCCTAGTCACCTAAGAGGTGAGAGCAAGTCAGACCCATACGTGGCAATGGGACTCAGGTGGGTTGCAAAATAAGCCCCATACATTAGCGTAGTAGGAGGGGAGGAGGCGCTGCGAGAAACCTTCCCCTCCTCCCCAACGAGGGGAACGCCCTGCGCATGCCTTTGCTCCCTGCCATTACCACTGAAGAAGCGGGGACTGAGGGAGGCCGTTCGGAGATGCACATCGCTTCATTCTCATTTTCGCAACCACTGCGATGTCTATTCTATTTTGCGCACGCCTACAGTGCTGGTCTTCTGCATTCCAGCAGGCATACACACAACAGTCGCTCTTCAGTTAAAAGCAACCATTTGTGACTACTTACTACCAATCACTTTTGCGACTTGGGTCTGTTACAACTTACGCGACCACCTCGCGCACGCCACTTCGAGTCACCAGTGTGAACGAGTTCTAAGCGACACAGAAGGACCGCCTTCCGTAGCTCGAATTTTCGGGCGTCCCTGATCAGGAGTAGACAGAGTACCGGGATCATCAGTCTGGCGTTGATGGCACCGTCGCGCTCCAAGGAAAAAGGAAGGGGCGTACGGTTGGCCAACGACAGGGTCCGGCACTTGCGCTTGGTGTCGCGAAGGCTGCGAACGAAACTCGCTCCGTCTTCATTACGTGTCGCACTCCTGTGTCCTTGGAAGATGAGTCGCTTCGTGGAGACACTGAGACACCGAAACCATTAATACGTGTTTCTGCTTATAGCCGCACCCACGACCGCAAAAAGAATACTCACGTGGTTTTTTATGCATTGGTCTATGCATAGGTCGGTGAACTCACTCATGAGTCCAACCACTCGAACTCAGACTCGGATCGAGCCGTGAGTCTAAGTGAGTCTGGGTGCGTAATATTTTGGTGAGTTTGAGTGTGAGTTAGTCTGGTTGAAGAAAGTTTCCCTGAGTTTGAGTCAGTGTGAATTCGGCTCAAAAAATCTTTAGTGATTCTGAGACGGAGTGAGTCCAAAGCTCAAGATATATTTCTTGAGTGAGTCTGCGTGAGTTCCACTTTTTTTCTGCTGAGCTACGGGCTCAAGGCTACAAAGTCAAAAACGAGTGTCGTCGGCTTTTCCTATCTCAGTCGGCTGTATTGATGCCCACCACCTCACCATATTTGTTCACCTTACGTGTATTTGCCCTAGCTCCGGGAACGAAGGCAACGAAAGGTTTTTGCTAGCCGCGTGTTTTTGCAGGACCTCTGCGATCGGCTGACCTTTCACAACTCGATTGATTTCACAACTCGATTTCACAACTCGTCATGTGATTACGTCGTCATTAAACGTCATAGCGACCTCATGATGACGTCTTAAATATTGGCGACTTGTGACGTCATGATGACTTCATATCGTGAGGTCATGTTGTGATTATTTTTGCCTCAACCACTGCCGACGCTCAGTTTTCGCGTTTATAGACTATCTAATCCTTTTGTCCTAAAATAATGCGTGCATATCTCAATCTACGAATGTATAAGCGAGAATAATTGTGCGAGTTTACGCGTTTGTCCGCGCTAAGAAACAGCATTGGATGTGTCTCTCGTGTTTTAAAAAAAAAATTAGACAGTGGACATACTTAATAAAAATTCTATAGGGGTTCATTTTGAGATGTGAGTGAGTGAGTGAGGGAGAGAGTGAGTGAGGGAGTGAGTGAACAGGCAGCTATTCATGAACACGGTTTCGTGTTTAGATTTCGTGAGAAATGTTCTCAGTGTCAATGAGTATAAAAAATGAAGCCTGCACATCGTAGATGACGTTAACGGGGACGTTGACGGTTAACAGTTAAGGTGAATCCGTTGTCAACTGTGAGCGCATAGCACGCACAGTAGGTGCTGCTAGTACTTAGTACGTCTGACACTTAATGCTTGCTACTCGGTGGTGCATACTGAATTTTTAATGGACGTGTCTTTTTTCTAGTAAATGTTGCAGACTACATATGTGGTGCAACCGAGAGGATGTAGATCATGAAAAAAATCAACGCGCACGTCAACACACTACTAATCAATTTTAAAATAAAAGGGTATCAGCACATTATCACAGAGATTAGCTAGCATCTTTCAACGTACAATAAATGTCAAATGAATATTAAATGATTGATGTGGAAAACGACGGAAAGCATAATTACACTTGAAATACACCCCGTATTCTATTAGAATACGACTGATGTCAGTCTGCTGAGCGCAAACGTGTGAGATCTTCGCATCCGAACTCGAACGTCGCAGGTAGCCGGGCTCCACATGTGCGATACTCACGTTAATACAAAAAGCGCGACCCGTGGCCCAGTATTCGCAAAATAAAACGTAAAGGAGTACCTGTTGGTAAAGTAAACTTGCCTCTAGAAGAAATTTTAAGCCAATCCTGCCACTTAAATATCATTAGAGAACTTGGCTAACCAATAAGTACTAGGCAACGAACGAAACGCTTTGTCGACTATGTCCCAGTACTTGTAGTAAATTCAACGGAAACTTCAGCACGAATTTCGGGAAGACAAATGAACTTCGGTAAAGTAAAAGTAAGTGCGGGAAGTTGTGGAATTTAATAAAAAATGAAAGGAAAGGCAGCAGGTCCAGAAGGCCGCATTAAATTATCAATAACATGTTTAAAATATTATTTTTCCCGGACGTTGTTAGGAGGTTTTCTGTGTCAAGGAAGGCACTGAGTATCCGCATTAATTTTTTTAGAGCTAAGTTTCAGTGGAGAGTCGTGCGACGAGATAGAACAGCAGTAATAACTTACATTGTCACTGCTGAAATATCCAGTAGCTCCTGCTTAAAAGTTATGAAACATGAGGCAGCGTGGAAAGATAAAACAAAATATATTTTTACATCCTAATACGTAGAATGGACGTTGCTTTAGTGGCAGGAAAAAAGCCGGTCATTCACATCGCCAGCTTGCTAAGCGTTTTAGAACTACGTACGGAGCTGTAGATTAAGATTAATATCCTGTGTCACAACTATAGCATAAACACGACAGCTTCATAGCCATAGGCGAGCGCAGAGTTCTTTAAGGGATGCGGGGGAGAGGGGGGGGGCACAGTTGCGTCGCATCACCCCCCTGCCTAGGCATTACGTCAATGTACAGCTCTAATTTTGCGCCCCTTCCTTGGGCGACTAGAAGGTGGCTAGTGAAGTGGTTAAGCACACTGCTGCCAGCACATCACACAGACGACTGTTTCCTGTCTGCAAATGACAACAGCTTGGGCTTATTCCTAAAGCTGTTTTATAAAACAAACAACAAAAAATACGCTACATTCAGGAATAGCAAATACGTGGGGGAGTGGGGGGGGGGGGGGGCGCCCGTCTGGGCTAGTGCATGTTTTTACTGACGATAGAAAAGAAGTTGATCCTCACATCTAATCGATTTTCTTTTGCGAAGCGTTATATACACCATTCGTTTGCATAGTGGCTACGTTTTCAGCGGAAGCAAAAGGATGAAAAGTTTGCTGTTTTGGTGACACACCGTTGCAGGGCGGTTTTGGAAGACGCAATCATAAGGAAACAAAAAAAAAAACATGCGCGTGCACAAGCGACGCCGCTGAATAAACGCAGACTCACCATCGTTGATTGACGATGCGGTAATTAGTTCCGCAGGAACAAGCAATCTTGTGGAGAGAGTCCCAGTTTTCAAAAGAAATGTTCAGGAAACAATGTCGTCATCACATGCCCTGGGTTAAACCAACCGTAAGCCTACCACCTTCCTACATAAAACCGTTCACGCTACTCGGCTCAGGCGCGTTGATGACTGTTGCTCAACTCTGGAGAAACATACTGCTTGCTTCACATAACCGGCAACCATGCGGGTAAACAAAGCAGTGAAGCTTGAACGATGCCGGTAACCTTAAGAAGCCCGTCTGTGTCAATCTAAGGTGCACGCACCGAACAAACTCCCATGTCATTTATCTCACGGTATGCCTTGTCATCTCTTGCATTCTGCAGTATATATATCGTACAGTACGTGGTCTTCAGAGCAACGATCCTTGAGAGCAACTTTCGAGCAACTTGCCTCGCTCATCCGGCAATAAGCGAGACTTAAAGACGCCGATAACTTCGCGGTCCCATAAGTCTTTTTTTTTTTTGCTTTTGTTCATTCACCACGATAACATCAAATGGGAATTGCTCCAAGCGCTCAGGCAACTCCAAAAAAAGAAGTAAATGCTCCTGCAAGACGCGGCGCCTGGAAGCGATGGCATTCCACTCCTCTGTACTATCGCTCCTTTGATGGGGTGACGTGGGCACGCCGGGGAACAGAAATTCTCGGTCACAGAACTAATGAGAAAGACGAGATGCGTACATTGTCATTTTTACTTTGAACACGTAACCAAGGTTTAAGTGCAATGTGTATGTGATGATGGATGGTGGTAAACAGTGCCGAGAAAGAAATGATAACGGAGGCGTTCGATGTCAAAGGCAAGCAAGTTGTTCAATAGTTAAAAATATATATATAAATGAAATCGGCAATAATTTGTGCTTCTTGCAACGTCTGTTGTTGGAAATGGTAGCACAAGCGACCCATGAAACTTGGCGGTAACTTTTTGTACTTTTCTACAGGTATACACACGCACACACACACACACACACACACACACACACACACACATATATATATATATATATATATATATATATAAAGAACACAAGCGAGTACACGTACGAAAGAGCAATACTTTTATGCCAACGTTTCAGCCGTGGCACGGCCTTCGTCAGGGAATCATAAGGCCGTGCCACGGCTGAAACGTTGGCATAAAAGTATTGCTCTTTCGTACGTGTACTCGCTTGTGTTCTTTATACGTACCAGACCCCTTGAACTTCCTGCTGAATATATATATATATATATATATATATATATATATGGTGGGGTGAAATTCAATAGATCCGGTGGAAAATGCGTTAGAAAAAGAGGTTGACAAACGTGCGAAAAAAAACACAAGTTGTACTAACGTTTCGGCAGATGGGCCTGCCTTCATCAGAGAATATATATATATATGTGTGTGTGTGTGTGACGCAGGAGACGTGATGGCTGTATGATGAACCTTTTATTTGTCTTCGTCTTCCTCCTTCTCTACCATTCCACCACACCGTTCTCGTGTGGTTCGTCATATATATATATATATATATATATATATATATATATATATATATATATATATATATATATATATATATATATATATATATATATATATATATATATATATATTATTCATAATATAAGTTCTTGTCGGCTTCAGATATCGTCACCTTTCCATCAGCAGTCGAATACTACAACCTCTACACACTCGCGACCTGGTCATCCCAGCATTGCACTTGTCATTTTTGGCGACGAACCGATCTCGTTCAAGTTACCGAGAATGTGATCAAAGAATTATGAACGTAATCATATTAGTTTAAATTCTATTTTGGTCTGCATGTGTATTCATATCCAGGATGACGGTACATAACTGCTTTCAGTATCACCTTGACAAGTGCATTAAGGAGAGTGTGATTTCAAGCATGCTTAGGGTGCTGTGTCTCCTACATCACCCACCACTGCACACTTTTATTGAGAAAAAACCGCAGTTGCCTTTTCGGGTCGACTGGTGGCTAGATGCCGTCATCTATTTCACTGATGTCGACAGTCAACTACGCATTCGGGCTTTGTTCGTAACGCTGTTAGTCGCGGAGCTTGCGATATTAGCAGCGTACGTGCTTCTCGGTCACCAAAAAACTGGTGACGGCACGTTTATCACCGACCCTTTTCGTCAGTATACCACTGATCTCGCTTCTTGCCGCCCTCTGCTTATACGTTACTGTCTTCGTTTCTGTGTAGTTTTTTTTTTTTTTTCAATTTCTGTACGAGCAACAGAAAAAACGAAGCAAAAGCAAAAAGCTACATAGCCTGGCGGAGGCTTTTGCTCCGAAATACAGTCTGGCAAAATAAAATAAAATAAAAACTAAAAATAACATGTCATACACAACTTAGCCGCAATTAGAGAACATCATTATATACAGATACAATTTGCAAATACTGATCACACATGTAACCATCACAAATATAAAGAAAGAACAGGACAGTAAATAGTAATGAAATACCTAAAAAACATCGCAATATATACAATAGGTGAGGGGTGAAGCACCTTAGATTGTTGCCTTTTTTGCGTGTAATGTCGTCGTCGCGGTCCATCGTGCATGCTACGGGCCACAATAATTGGGGTAAGTCACTCCATTAACAGCAAAAAGCAAACGATGACAGCTTACGACACACCGACCCCTTAAAGTTATCTGCATTTGTCTTCTCTGCCACCTCGTCAGAGAGCGCTCTGCTGCTGTGTCAACCCTGTGGTGATTCGTCAAATTTGTGTCTCTACCCACTTTATAGTAAAGGCGGTTTCACATGACACAAAAAGTAGCGATTTTCAGGCTGCGAATCAGCTCACAGCAAGAAAAAAAGGGCAGTTCGCTCCCGCCGCAGCGGTCCGCGGCGAGCTTCCAACATGTTGGAAATTTTCGCTCTGATCCCAGCGGCAGGAGCGATTTTCGGTCGGGACCCGTCAAAATAGGGCTGGTCCGGCCAAGCCGTCGAAATAGAGTCAACGTGTTTGTTTTGGTAATGGCCGATGCTGTGCGTTTTAAAATGAGTTCAGACTGGAAAGTTGTTCTTAAATGACGAAACAAGCGGGCCCTTCGTTACCCTTCACGGAAACTTTATGATATCATAATGAACACATTATCACATTACATTCGTGTGTGTCACAATGAGCGGTGGCAAGAACTCTCCGCTCCAGTCGTAGAGCGAAAATCGCGGACCGTTCGCGGTCCATGTAAAACGAAAATGCCATTAGCGACGGTTGCGAACCGCGCGATTGGAGCGAACAGAACAATTTTTTTTTTTGCTGCACTCGCGGCATGTAAAACAGCCTTAAAGCTCTCATAAGCAAATGTTGTTCAACCTGGTGACACAGAATAAATGCAATGTCCATTAATTCACTCGTATAATCATTAGACGTTCTTTTCGCTAAACTCACCCGGACCTCCGCTTTCTAAAGGTACCGCCTCCCTATAACTGTGTAAGGCGCAGCGCAAGCAATGTAATCCAAGAAACAAGTGCTAGCCAAAACAACACAGAAGGAGAATATATAGGCATAAGACACGGATGACTCTTCTGCAGGGACCAAGGTATTGGCTCGTGTGTCCCATGGGAGTCCTAGACACAGCCATATGAACTCGATCTTCTCATTACGATCCTGATTTATTGCTTCCTTCCAATTACGCTGATTGCTGCGTATAGGAAAGCCGGGGTTCACGTAATAGCACAGAAGCGTTCCCTGGAGCTGCGTTGGCCCGACTCATTGAAGTCGGCTCTTCCAGGATAGAGTGGCGGAGTCCGATATATTAAGTTTCTGGTTTCCGAATGAAGGGAGCTTCGTATCCGTTCACCACGCTTCCACTGAAAAGCCAGTGCCGTACCATGTGCGTACGAATAGTCACGTTGCAGTTTAACTTTTTGTTTAGCATTGAAACAATTCATTGCATTGCATTGCAATTCATAGCATTGAAACAAGGAGAAAACGAGTCTTCTTCCTTCTCGTTTTATTAGGCCTCTCGTTCAACAACTTTTTTTTTTAGCAAAGCTGCTTGGCCCAGCACTGACGTGCATAATGTTATAAGATCGAGTTAAAATCGGGTGGATCGAATCGGGAATTTTTATCCTGTTATGACGAGGTCGATCTAATGGTTTGTCTCATTAAAAGCCAAATTCTCCAGCCCTGTCCTTGAGGATCAGCTGAGACTAGTGCGCTGAGACTAGTCCGGTGGGCTGAAAGAATGGCCCGAGTCTGCGGTACCTTGAATAAAGGGGCCGATCAGGTGGCGTTGCACTGTTTAAGCGGTGATGATGCATTTTCCGCAAATAAAGTCATGTTCTTTTTCTGTCTTTCGCGCTTTATTTTTTTCTTACTCTTTTAATCACTTTCGCTTTAGTTAAGTCTAAAGCTCAGACATAATTTCTAAGGTCATTTGTAGATTGTGCAGCACGAAACGAAGGACAGTTGTTCGAAGTACGTGTTGCGTTCACTCTCGGAAAATTTGGTTCACGAGTAAAACGGTTTAAAAAACGTGTGCCATACCATCATTGAGCTTTTTCTTGGTACTGCTGTTTTCCATGTCCTTCACTATGCGGTCCATGTATTATTTCAATGTAAATATTTTCTCTAATTTGCCTGCACCGAGTCCTTCCTTGAGTATAATATCAACACCAAATTTTATTATGAGTGTGAACAGAGTGTACAAGTGGACGTAATAGCAAAGCACGAAATTCCCGAAGCTTTACTTACCAAAATTACGGTATGATTGCCGTAGACAGAGCATTAATTAGAAATAACAGACATGGCAGTCAAGTATGATACACGGGATAGTGTGTGAAGTGATTACGATCTAAGCGTGAAGAATTGAAAGTGGAGAAAATACATTTTGCTACTGATAGGAACCGAACCTGCGACCTTCGAATAACGCGTTCGATGCTTTACCCTCATAATCATATGGTGATTTTGGGACGTCAGACCCCACTTATCAATCAAACCAATCAAGTGACAATAGTGGTGCTTAAGGGAGGCATTTACTGCTGCTAGATGTCTGACCGTAAGTTAAAGCTGCGTACGTCCAACATGCTCGGAAAAAAGCTTCGGGAACTCGCAGTTACCGCGCATTAGCCATGCTGCGCGTGGAGGAGACAGCGGTGTTTCTTTCACGGCATAATTTCCGTGCATGCAGGGAAAGCAGCACTTGCCCGTGAAAGCCGGTGTTCTTAAACTTTTCTACGATCGAGCTCGCTTTCCACGGGAAAGCTGCCGAAGTTTTACAAAAAAAAAAAGGTATTAATTCACGCAGAAACTTGTGCGAACATATTAAAAGGCTCGCACACTCCACGTGCACCTAATTGACCGAGTTCAAGCGCAGGTTTTTGTCAGGGGTAGCGGTGGTCGGCACGTGTAATCTAGTGAGGCCTGGCGTCGATTAAAATTTCTGTCCGATTAACCTGGAAAAGCTTCAGCGCTATGGCTTCATTCATTATTGAGTTTGTTTTTTTTTTGCATTTATGAAGTCTCCAAGGAGAAAATAAATAGAGCGATATAGAGATTCATATTACGGCTGGTCTGCTTTAACCCTGGAGACCACGGTGATTCGGGGTTGATGTAAGTGTGAACGACGTGGTGTTTCAAGCGTAGCGTCGCATTGTCTACGTTTACTTGAGCGCAAAAGTAATGCTTTTTGTAATAAATTTCTCGGTGCATGAAGTTTTTATTCCTTTTTCTTTCACTCTAAATGTATACGGCTACTCATAGACTTTCGTTTATTAGTTGTTAGTGCAATGTGGTTAACGAGCCAAACTATACAAGTAGGCACACGGACGAACACTCTCGCACTTAGTCCTACTTCGTCAATAAAACAGAAGTAATGTACAGAGTTTTACGTCCCGAAATTGTAAGAGTTTCACAAGCGTAACCGGGACTCAAAACTGATTACGATGAAAAAAGATGTTAGCAGATAAAAATTCACGGCTGTCCACGAAGTGAATGATTAGTGGGTAAAACAGGAGGATTGGTCAGTCTTACCGCAAATCACACGTAAAATGGACCATTCACGCGCGTAAATGATGACCAATCGGTGTACAGTCATATACAATGTTTATAGGTTAAATAATATAAATTTTGGGGTCTGACGTCTCAAAACCACCTTATGATCACGAGAGACGCCTTAGTGGAGGGCTCCGGATATTTCGCCCATCTGGGGTTCTCTAGGCTGCACCGAAGTCTAGGCACAATGGCCTCACACATTTCACCTCGATCGAGAATACAGCCACCGCGGCCAGGATTGGGCACCGCGACCTGCGGGTTAACCTCCTTGCTGCTCTTAGGGTTTCGCGCATGACAGGTTCGGGACAGCTAAGTGTTCTCCTGTAGTTGAGTACCAGGTACACGAAATCGTTAAACTCTTTTTTTAGACACAGGAGCCGAGTCCCTTAGCCACTAGACTACCGTGGCGGGGGATCATTGGTCCTAACTGGCATGTTAGGACCAATAATATTCCATGCACTTAACAGAGCCGAGTCCCTTAGCCACTAGACCACCGTGGCGGGGGATTATTGGTCCTGACTGGCATGTTAAGACCAATAATATTCCATGCACATAACAAAACTGATGTACACATCTTCTTGTGAATAATAAATGAATCAAATTGAATTGAAATTGAAATTGTTTTGAGTTGTGAATTCCATTTTGCCTTCATCAATACTTGTTTGTGGTATCGGATCTAGCCTGCATCTATCGAAGACGTGGTCTGGGCACATTCCATGGTCGTTATTGCTTGTTTACAGTTATAATAAACACGTCGTACAGCATATAGAAACGTCATCTATACTGCACAATCCGGTCGTTGTTCATGATCATATCCGTCATCGTCTTCATCGTCGTCAGCATCGTCGTCATTGCCGACCGTGGTTACGGCATGACAGAGGACAGACCACCTTATTTATGAGTTGCAGTGTTCTGAGACTTAGAGAGCACGTTACAGAACCCTAGGTAGCCGAGACTTCGGGAGCCCGCCACTACGACGTCCTTCGTCATCATACGGTGGTTTTGGAACGTTCAACCCCACATATTTATCGACTGATGCTCCAAGTACGCAACCTGAAACTCATCCCGGGGAATGAAATAATAATAATAATAATAATAATAATAATAATAATAATAATAATAATAATAAAGGCATAACAATGTGCTGAAAAACTATTCCTTAGAAGCCAGCGCGAAATAATGAATAAGAAAAACGAACTGGAAGAGCAGCCAGCTTCTGAGACAGGTGCCTTCTTCGCGACGAGATTAAAGGTTACCTTCTGCGGGGCACATCGCTTTCTTATCGTACCGTTCATTCTTCTGTTTTACCCTACATTGAGACAAATAGAATGCCATCCCTGTAAAAAAAAAAGAAAATGCGAACGCGCTAGAGGTGTGGGCTCAACCGTGAAAGCGTATAGCGGGCCTGCTTTAGACTGATGAAGCGGCCCGGTAACGTCACGCAACACTCCAAGGGCGACGCAGTGACGGTGACGAGCAACTCCATTAGAATGCGCGTCCGCTCTTGTGTTACAAAAAGAACGAGGCCCGGCCGTCAACCGGAACCCACCGTGCTCGCCTGCCAAGTTAATCTTGTTCCTTACATTACCACTAAAGGAAGGGGGGAATCTTTGCAGCCGTGAAAGCTTGATATTTGTTCAAGGTATAATACCGCGTTTTCGCGTTTTTCCCCAACGGATCCGTGAAGTACGTCCTCCCAAAGATATCATGCGCATAGGTCAATCATGCACGTAGGCGTACGCATGGATTGCGGGTGAGGGAGGGGAGTAGGGGAGGGCGTATATGTCATCTAAAAGGGAGAGGGCGCAAAGTCAGCCCCATACTTTGACGTAATATGAAGGGGGGTGTTACGTCAAACCTTCACCCCCTCTCCTCATGTTAACCCTACTCACGCGTATGATCATACATGAGCACGCTGAACATGGCTAACGTTTAGAAGCAGAGATGTTTGGGTGAGTTTGCATTGATACTTGCTGTTGCATAGGAGCGGCAAGGGTTTCCAGATCGCTTTCTCGGATACTCGTTTAGCTACGCTTTAAAATACTAGTTTTCTCAGTTCGTAATGAACCGGCTGAAAAAAAATCTGTTGGCATAATGCTCATCTTCGAACACACAACAAATGCCTGCATCAACCTATAGTATATGTTATGGGACCTGGTGAGGGGCGCTTTAAGTATGGCAAGTTAGAGGACCCAAAATGCAGCGCTTTTCCCGTTAATTAAGCGTTGGGTGACAACATAAATTCACAAACAAATTAAGGAAGAGTTAGGACGCACGCCTAATGTATCCCGCAATTGCGGTAAGCTCGAAAGAAGGACGCTGTCTTGAATTACGCCCTCCTGCTAGCAGTTCGGGTTTGTGTTTCATTGCCTGTATTGACCGGGGAAGAAAACTTTTGAGGAGACAGGCGAGGAAAAACTTAATATCTGGGCTGAAATTCTTGGTTTACTTTATTGAAGGTTTCGGCCGTGTGTGCTCGTCGTACGAGGCAGACAGGTTTCGCGACAGCTCCGGAGATGAGATTGGGCTCCCCCACGAACAGCGTGCACGCGGTTATTTGCATACTTTAGAGGCGCCACCACTCGAACTTCTCCCTATATCCACTGGGGCTAGGCTTCACACTTCAGGAAACATTGAATGTGAACGCGTGTGGCGTTCCGTATTTGCATAAACTATCTGGAAACTGATCAGGTGTACACTGTAGTCATAAATGTGACGAAAGGAATTAAAAATAACGAATAATAGTTGAGCTACAGGGGAGGTATTCTGTTTTTTTTTTTTTTCACGTCACTAACAACTATTTAGACACGACCATTTGAAGGTAACATAAACGTAGAAAAAAATCATGTGTGGTTTATATTTATTTTGTATAAGGAAGGTGAATCATACATTCGTTTTTTTTTTTTTCAACTTACAGTTAAACACTCTTATTCGGGTCCCGCTTAAAGCCACTAGCCCGGAAACTGGGAATTTTTCAGCTTGTTTCCTGGATACAGCCATCACTTTGCAGACTAAGTTTGAAAAGTCAGACCAAGGGTCTAAAGCTCCAGCGAGCCACCGACGTGAAATTTAGTCTCCCGAAAAGCCTGGATAGCAAAGCATGTTGGTGCAGGGGGAAACTAAATGGAACCAGGGTGGGTCGGGGAGGGGTTTGTTGAAGATAATCTTAGATAACGTGGCTGTCTGAAAAAATGCCTTTAGAATATCTCATTTCTGAAGGGGACTTAACGTCAGCTTGCTACAAATATATTGACACTCATAACGACTGAAGTGTGGTCGCGGATTCTGAGACGTAGATTGTTTGTTCCGCGGTTATCCTTCAGCATGTGGTGACCGGACGGGAAGCCTCGCTAAATATATGCTTGAGGCCAGCCTCTGTTACTCTCAATATTTATTCTAAAAAAAAAATTCGGCAGAACGCACGTACGTGGGAATCGACGTTATGCGAAGCATGCGGAGGGAAGGTGACCTAGTCGTAATTTTTTTTTATTGAGCGACACGTCATGAAATGACTCTAAGTATATGTGCAAATGTTGCACGCACAGACATATGTTGAAGAAATGCAGATGTTTATATAACCAGTTGTTTGCACTTGAGCAAAGATGACAACTGATTGATTGATTTATTTGTGGTATTTAACGTCCCAAAACCACCATATTATTATGAGAGACACCATAGTGGAGGGCTCCGAAAATTTCGACCACTTGGGGTTCTTTGACGTGCACTCAAACCTGAGTACAAGGGCCTACAACATTTCCGCCTCCATCGTAAATGCAGCCGCCACAGCCAGGTTGATCCCGCAACCTGCGAAAAAGATGCGAACTGGAACATGCGTATTAGCAACACCAGATGCTGATATGAAGCACTGATGCTTGCGAAGAGGCTGGCCTTGGACACTGCTACATAAGTCAACTTCAGAGCATGGCCCCTAACCACAATTGACGTTAAGGTGACGTGGCGGCTGTGTCAAAACAGTGCTTATGTATTTTTTTATAAAGTTAGGTAGGCAGTACTGCAATCACTATTGACGTCTTACGAAGATTAGCGTCTATTTGAAAAGTAGTTCCGAGACCTGGCGTAGCTCTGCGGTAGAATGCTTGACTACCACGCAGAATGCTTAGGTTCGAATCCTGCTAAGACCATGAAATTGATTCCTTGCATTCATCGGGGGGTCAACGCTGCCTACTTCAGTTTTTTTTTTAACACCCAAATTTATTCTATGCCATCATTGGGTCGACGCTACTAATTTCGGGTATTTCTTAACGCTTACGCATTAAAATTGCCCATGTGTGTTCTCATCGTTCTTAAGTAAATACTAAGTGTTAATCACCCGCATACCATAATACCCGCATACCAGCGGCACATACCCGCCCATGGGTATGTGCCGCTGTCTGACGGGAAGTGTTTGACGACGTACGCGACTGGATTGTGAGGTTATTGATGTCTTGACCAGCGCGTCATGTTCGTCATACCACCTTACCCTCCCATGCTAATTTTGGTTCACGCCAAGTTAGGAGGGTGACCACGAGAGCACCCAGACGTAAGTAGATAGATAGATAGATAGATAGATAGATAGATAGATAGATAGATAGATAGATAGATAGATAGATAGATAGATAGATAGATAGATAGATAGATAGATAGATAGATAGATAGATAGACAGACAGACAGACAGACAGATAGATAGATAGATAGATAGATAGATAGATAGATAGATAGATAGATAGATAGATAGATAGATAGATAGATAGATAGATAGATAGATAGATAGATAGATAGATAGATAGATAGATAGATAGATAGATAGATAGATAGATAGATAGATAGATAGACGGACAGACAGACAGACAGACACGCGCAAAGTCGCCGAAGTTCGCTAAGAAATGCTTCGCATTTAAAACCTATGGACTGAAGACAATTATGTGGTGGCCGGGCCACTGGCGAAATGCCCGCAGACGATGTCTTTGTGGCTTCTGCTCGAGTGTATGGGAAACAGATCAAGTTTACCGTTGTGCTATCTTCCGTGGACAGGCTATTTATCGGGACATGTTTTGCGGTATCACATTCGCGAAATGTAGATGTGGTGCGTATAAGGTGCACTGGTTAAAGCAGGTTTTTTTTTTTTTCTGTCTGTCACGGTGGATCAGTGGTTACGTTACTCAGCCACTCACACAAAGTTCACCGGTTCGATCCCGTCTGGCCGCTGAATTCAGATCGGCAAAACCTGCGGCACTCGCATTTCGATGAAAGACGATATAGCAGAGGCACAATAATACTGTTCGTTGTAAATGTGTATTAAATAAGACTAGGTGGTCGAAATTTCCTGAACCCTCCACTGCGACGTTTCTCATAAACATGTCCTGGTTTTGGTACGTAAAACCCCTGATATTACAAAAATAGTGTTGTCTGAATGACACAAATAGCAGAGTCAGGCAAAGTAAAGCGGATGACGTAGGCTTAACGTAGGCAAAGCAAGTCGCATATAGTGATGACGCCTGTGCACAGCTTGCGGCACGATTGGTTGCAGCTAAGCCACGTTACAGTTCACCTACTCACTAGATGATTGGTCAAGTCACGCTGATCCAGCTTCAAAGTAACACGAAATAAATAGAGCAATACAGATTCGCACTTGGATTTTGACATTGAGACCGCGGAAATTATTATGTTCTTGTAATGAACCTAACGTGTCAGATTAAGCGTTTCCTTCAAAGTCATGTTGGTAACACATTAGAGTGATGTGTGTTTGAATAATAATTAGGGCATTCTCTGAGAGTTTGCTGCTAGTTTCCACCATTCATCTTCAGCGTCATCTTCCATTGTTTGCTTTTTTTTTTGTATCCACAAGCAGTAAACGCCGACATAATTAAAATCGCAGGCGTAGGTCTTGGACGTCACGGAGTATAAATAACCCTTCATGGTAAACAACTCCAGAAAAGGGTTGAATTGTTGGAGAGCCATACCACGTGGGTGTAACCGCTTCGTCAGGCGCAGTTCCGTTCCCTCGGGGCGTCAGTGATGCCTTAAGAACGCAGGCCATGCGATATCTAATATCCTGTCACAAAAAACAGTTTCGCCCACGCTAAAGTCTTCTTTCACGGTACTCTTCTCGCAAGCATTAAGATGAAATGAGAAAGATCTTGCTTTTTTTTACTCAGTTTTCGTTTTATAGGTTTTTTTTTTCGTTTGGCATTCATGTGGATTTTTTTTCTTTTTTTCTTGCCAAGATCTCCAGTGGTGAACTGAGCCATTTCAGTCGGGAATATCCAACCAAACAAAACCTGTATTAACGCGTGAAAAAGGCTACGATGCCACGGTACAGAGAGCGTCACTCTACGTTAAATGTCAGGTTCTACGAAACGTCTTGTTATTGGTTCCTTCAGAGTGAAATAAACGACAAAGTAAATAACTCACAGCTACCGACTTGATTGATTTGTGGGGTTTAACATCCCAAAACCACCATATGATTATGAGAGACGGCGTAGTGGAGGGCTCCGGAAATTTCGACCACCAGGGGTTCTTTAACGTGCACCCAAATCTGAGAACACGGGCCTACAGCATTTCCGCCTCCATCGGAAAAGCAGCCGCCGGAACCGGGATTCGATCCCGCGACCTGCGGGTCAGCAGACGAGTACTAGACCACCGCGGCGGGGCCAGCTACCTACTTGAACGAGCCCAATAACTGTACCATTATTTATACCCTTCAGCTTCAATATGCCCGTGACATGAAAAACAAGTTACGGCGAAGGCTTAAAAAAGAGAGAAACCAGAGATATTTTCCTTGTGGCCTGCCCGCATACGCTTTCACAAATGTGCTGCACCAACCTGGAAAGTGCGGCAACTTCTGATCACTCTTCGCGACCTCTTGAAGCCCCCCCAAACAACGTCGAAAATATGACAAACAAATCTGTTTTTCTCAGCTGGCATTTGCCGTCTTTATGCACAATCCATCACGCGAGCAGTCCACCCACGTGACGTCACGAGGGAATAGGCTCTCTATTGGTCCCTATACGAGGGATGTGAGCTGTGAATCGACTCTTTCCCTGCTTGTCATGCAAACGCACGCCCATTATGCTTTGTTTCCCTCGACTATTTGTGCGAATAACTGGCGCCACTTTTCTCTTGCTGCCCGTTTTTGATTGTGCAGTGGAGGAAGTAGCGTCTAGCCGAAAGACGCGAAAGCCAGAAAAGCTCATGGTTTGATGCTGACATAGTTCACTTGTTTTATAAAGAAACAAAAAGCTGGCCGCATATCGGCGTGCTTCGCTGCAAAGGTCGCCAAAAGGCGATAGTATTCTGGCTGGAGACGCTGCCTTAAAGTACCTAGAAATAACTAAAGTAGTGTTATTCGTGTCGCCGTGCAGGATCCTCCTCTCACGCGTGCTTGGTTAGGTTGGTAGTGCAGGCGCCATCTTGTCTGTCCTCAATCGCATGTTTTCTTTTGCTTTCACGGCGACACCAACTTACCCTCATCTGTGCGCCGGAAGAATGCATGCCTTCCTCCGCAGTTTCCTGCTGGACGCTGCAGGGGCGCTGCTGCAGCTGCTGAGAGAGGAGGTACAGGCAAAGGGGGCGCGGTTCTATCATATTCTAGTTCACTATAGCGCTACTTTGTTCGTTGTAGGGATATTACGCTGCGCGAGATACGGACGCCATTTAGCGGTAATGTCAAGAAACAAAAGCTATTGAAAAACGCAGAGCAACTAGTACGTGACAGCCCCACGTCGCTCTAGCGAAGCGTAGGAAACGCCCGGTTTTTCGTTCATAGCGTCGCATTGTCAGCGCCACGTAATAAACAATGAGTTCAATACCATTAGGTAGCTGTGCATTTTCTAAATAAAGAAACACACTACCAAATACTTGCGCATTGGTATTGCACCTCATATATGCGTAATATTCGCTTTTTTCATCGACAGTGTTCAGAAGTATGAACGCAGCCACCAGAACAAGATCGCTGGGCATTCATCAAGGGCCTATACTTTTGTCGGGTGGCTGAAGTTGAGTTAAGTGACACACAGCTAGACAGACAAACAAACCAAAATTTTTATCTTGGAGTATCCCAATTCATACAATCATCTATATTAAGTGGTGAGCAGGAGACAGCACCCCACAGGTCGCGGGATCGAATCCCGGCTGCGGCGGCTGCATTTCCGATGGAGGCGGAAATGTTGTAGGCCCGTGTGCTCAGATTTGGGTGCACGTTAAAGTACCCCTGGTGGTCGAAATTTCCAGAGCCCTCCTCTGCGCCGCCTCTCATAATGATGTGGTGATTTTGGGACGTTAAACACCACATATCAATCAATCAATTAATCAGGGGCGGGCCCTCAGGAGAAGAAAATGACGACGGTGCCAGGCTGTGGCACGTGTTCCCTGCTGCTTTATACATCGAGTGAGATAAAAAAAAAAGATGACAATCACCTTGAAGTCGGTTTAGGTGGTTTAGGTCAATGCAGAAGGAAACCAGTCAGATTTTTTTTTTTTTTTTTTGCCAGCATCACGAAACACTTGCGAAAAAAAAAATGGTTCTAGCTACCCTGTGCCACCCATCCCAACCAGGATGAAGATTTAAACACGTGCTCAGTTTCGCGCTGACCCACCGACGCCAGATGGCGGCACCTGACGGTCGATGAAGTCTCCTCGCTCTCTTTCATCGCTGAACTCGTGCTTCCCCGTGTTCGCGGGTGAGGAGGAAAATCGTTGAAGAAGAGAGATGAAAATAGCGAATGAGAGAAAGAAGAAAGCAGCGAGTGGCGTGTTTCGCGTTGCGCGAACGGGAGGAGAGGAAGGCGTGCGAAAGAGAAAGAGAGGCGCCGGACCGGCGAAACACACTCGGATCCTGCCGAAATTTTCGGGCGGCTCGCAAGCCGTCTCGCTAGCAGCCGTGTCGGGATCTCGTGTTCGTTGGGCTCGGTTTGAGAAGTGCGCGCAACTTCGCTCGTTCGCAGTGTCCCGCGTTTGATCTGCCGAGTCGCGAGTTTGTGAATCCGTGCGTCTGGGAAGCTCCAGTCGTCGACAGAATCGATTTTGTGGAAGCTCGTCCGGCCGTCGTCTGCTACTGTCCATCGTCTGCTCCGACTGTCGTGTAGTTCCGGTCCTCTTTTGGCATCCCTCTCTCCCCCACTGACTACGCCAACTCTTTTACGAAGGAGCTCGGCAGTGGTCGAAGCTTCAACGAGTGCGTCTGACGGGACTGGTGCGACTACGAGCAGCTTTTGCCCTGTGGTTCTGGTCAGTTGTCGTGTCATAGGTGATGGTGTCGGTGCCGCGGTTGCGGACGGATCACGTGCAAGGTTGTCGTCGCTGCTGAGGGCTTCGGGAGACAGTGCGAGCCCACCGCTGCCGTCGAAATGAGGACCTTGCAGGAAGATGCACCTTTCAAGAATGTGAGAAGGAAAGCTCGCTTCTCCGAGCGTGTCGCAAGGGTAAGGACACTTTCGTTTACGAGCATGGTGGACATACATTTTCGATGTTCCGACTACTTTCTTGCATAACGATGATAATGGTTGTCGTGAACGGCTTAGCCGAGCGACAACCGCCTGATTGATGGTAGTCAAGACATGGTAGCGTTCTTCACTGATAACGTCACAAGTGAGCTGGAAAAAAAAGGACACAAAAATGCTACAAGACACATGAAATGCGAACACACATCATTGTGCGGCCTGCGCGTCCTTTTGAGTAGTCGAGGTATTTTGTGCTGTAACTCGTTCATCCTGAGCAGTTTGTTCATGCAGTCATCTGGATCACTTCCTGTTGAACAAGAAACGATTACCAGAGATCCGGAGCGGATATCTTGGTTTGCGAGAGTGAATGAACTTCGGCCCCACCTGTAGCTCTCCCAGACTCACAGATATACTTCAAGAGAACCATGATTGCGTTCTAACACTCGCAGTAGCTTTGGCGTGTAATGAAAGTGTTTCCACTTTATTGTCATCCCGGCCATAGGGTGCCTTTAAATTTTTCATGTGATTCACGTGTGTTTATAGGCTTGCCTTTTTCTGGACGCGATTCATGGGAACTATTTCATACGACACGCTATATTAGGGCAGAGGCTATGAAAGAAATTTTTAAAAAATCCTAAGCGCGTTGTCAACGGCAGCAGGTGGACGTCACGCGATGAATTACCGCGACATCCGAACCAAGGGCAAAAGGAAATATAATTTAAGAAGCGGGTGGGACCACATCCGTTGAAGATAGAACGCGTGCGCAGCCACGACTTCAGTCGAAATCGCGACACTCCCCGCCTAGACGGGGGCCCGACCTGAGGCGAAGCCGAATCCCATGAAAAAGACAAGCACTCTCGGCAAACCGGTACGCAGGTCTGAGGTCCTCCGCCCTCACCGTTTCGGCTCCAGGGACCTTAGCGGAAGGGCGGGAAGTAGTGAAGAGGGTGAGGAGGCTCTTCTCAATTACGTCACCTCCTCACTCACTCTCTTTCATACCCTAGACGGGTTGTTCACATCTCCAGCCGCAACGCTTGTATAGGTTGGGAGACCTCCGCGGAATGGCTTCAGAAGCGGCTTCGCGCGCTCTCCACTCATGCGCTAAAGACACCTGAAAGAGTGCAAAGAGAGAGGTAGAAGGTACGGAGCACAAGGGTAAGGGGCGTCGGAAGCGCGCAACAGCACAAAGATGTGGACTGGTTGGTTGGACGAACTTGACCTTGCCGTCAGAACTCGATTACGACGAGGGGGAGACCGTGGTACCGTCGCCAACGGCCTCCCTCTGTTCCTGCAGTAACCTCTCCTTTTCTTTTCCGCCGCGCGTTTTGCATTCTAACTCTACTTTCATTTCTTTTCGCCGTTCTTCGCCGTGGGTCTTTGACCTGTTTTTTTTGTTCACTGTTATCTCCGGAGTGCGTAGCGTCTTCTATCGCGCAGTGCCGTTTCTTCGCCGGTGTCGGCGGCACGTACTGACGTGGCGATAAGGTGTCGCAACCTGATGGTATCGTTACCCTGCGTTTTCACGCGGGTCGTAAGAGACAAGTTTATCGCTTGTGCTCCTCTTGCTCTTACTGGTGAACACTGTGGCAGAGAGACAAGAGGCCGCAGTCGATGCGACCAATACATCTTTCAGAGTGCGATGATTGGCTGGTCGAGGCAAAGGGCACACAGTCGCATTAGTTATTGGGCACTTGACATTGTTCGACTAATTGCCTGAGAGCACAAGCCAGCTGTCGTCGTTTACAGGCTTTCTAAACAATGGAACCTTCTCACGGTCACGAAAATCAGTGGCGTAGCCACTTCAATGAAAAAGCGTGCCCCCCCCCCCTCCCCCTCCACGCTCTTCCTTTCGTAAAACGAAGGCGAAGTGATGAACGCGATAGCAACAAATTGGAAGGTCATGCGCAAAACGGCAAGCAGATCGAAACGTGTCCCGCATTTCTCACGCACAAATTACGCACGAAACATACTCACTGGTACTGTCAGCGTCAAATGAAACCCTAACAGCGGCAAGCCTTCGCGATGGTATAGCGTGTGCCGTTTAGCTATTATTATGGAAAGGCACGCGAATATGCGCAGAGCTGCCGAATAGTGCGCGCGCGCCTATCAATGGTGATAACAGGACGGTGCACACTACACTGTCCCGAAGGCTTGCCGCTGTTCGGGTTTCATTTGACGCTGATAGTACAGATGAGCGCGAATAAAAGTCTCAGTTGTTACTTCGCTGTGTCTGAAAAGTGCGCCCTTTTCGCAACAGATACTGTGCAACGATCGCAGTGACCCTTGTGCGCCCGGTAACTACAACAGAATCGTTCCGGTGAGAGCCCAAGGCGTACGATTCTCCCCACTGCGGCGAGATGAGCAAGCGCACACGTGAGCGTCCACCCGGCCCTCTCTCCGTGGTGCAAAATACGCGTGGGAGATGAGAGCGCGCGTGCCGCATCGGGACAATGTGGCGACGCGCGCTCATTGCGCCATCTCGCTGGTAATGCTGAAAACACAATAGCCTCCCCCCCCCCCGAGATGCCCATCAGAGCGGCAAGTGCTAGATATGAATAGCCTGCCGTTTAAATGTTGAAAGTCATGCTCCTCGATGGCTCATTGGTTAACACCTCGCATTCTCCCACCACAGTGGTCTAGTGGCTAAGGTACCCGGCTGCTGACCCGCAGGTCGCGGGATCGAATCCCGGCTGCGGCGGCTGCATTTTCAATGAAGGCACAAATGCTGTAGGCCCGTCTGCTCAGATTTGGGTGCACGTTAAAGAACCCCAGGTGGTAGAAATTTCTGGAGCCCTCCACTACAGACTCTCTCTTAATCATATGGTGGTTTTGGGACGTTAACCCCCCCTCCCCCATAACCATCTACCTCGCATTCATGGCGCAGAGGTCCCATGTTCGATTCCGTGCGCCGGAGTCTTTTTTGGAGATATATATATATATTGTAAGATGGCGTCCAGCACCCTCAAGACTCTTTATTGTCTCGAGTATGTGCGAGTGTGTCGCGAGTATATATATATATACGGCGCCGCCGGTGGCGATATCCAACCGAGAGTGCCGGCCGATATAATTTCTCTCGCTATAAAAATTTCTGCCCACGCCACTTGCCAAAATAGGAACGTTAACATGTCACATTATATGCCGTTTTTGTTTTCCACAGCTCACGACAAACTGGTCCTATACTGATGATTGCCATCAGTAGCACATCAGCTGGACTCGTTCGCCAATGTGAGAAAGTCACGGGCCTTCCGAAGATACAGCCACTAGGAAGCTAGTCTATCGAGGTCTGCGCTAAGACGCAGTAGTGTGCAATTGAGGTGCGAATAGAAACAATAACATTGATAAACTGTTGCAGATAGTAATTCAATGTTTCCTACTCTATGTTTCATGCATATAAGCCGGCAAATAATAGTATTAATCGTAGTACGCGGGAAAAAAGAACGTTAGTTCACCACTTACGTTTCCCAAAGGAAGACCAAAGTGGCCTCTGACTCACGGAGAAGACGAACGCCAGCAAAGGTCTAACTTAAGTGATAGTACTGAACTAGTTGATTTGGTTATGTTTTTAACGCCCATCCACTTCACTCACGTCATCACGATGGGTTCATGTTTATTAATGCTTCCCTTCACCGGGTGGTGGTCACTGCTAAAGCTATGCTTCAAAGGGAAGTGCATTACTGTTCCAAGCGAAGTAGGGCTGTCTTAGAAAGCTTGTTTATAGCACGAGATTCAGAGAAAAAGAGGAAGAATAAAATGTACAAGCCGTGTTGGAAGTTCGATTAGGAAACGACGGAGCAGGTTTCAATTGAATGCAGAGGTATCCACCGAGATGTATAGGTTTGGGTATACATGAACCCATGGACTTTAGCGACGATAGTGGAAAGCTAGACGCGTCCGAGACATAAATTAGTAAGACAGGGTTATAGAAATGCTTGCGGAAAAGCAGGCAGAAGTGACAAAAATAAGGTCATTATGTCGCGAGGGCCCAAAGTTTGGGCGGTGAATTTATGGGTTTTTCCCCCTATGAGAAGAGTGACCTAATTGAAGCGATTCAAAGCTAATAATAATTTATTTTCGTTGCCTTAGCGGCGCACGAACTACCACTCTTTAATA
The DNA here is from genome assembly GCF_013339725.1 of Rhipicephalus microplus. NCBI lineage: Eukaryota > Metazoa > Arthropoda > Arachnida > Ixodida > Ixodidae > Rhipicephalus > Rhipicephalus microplus. The sequence goes on along the minus strand of NC_051175.1, from coordinate 105,342,740 downwards.
AGTAGACGCTGGTAGCATTAACTCATCCATGCGTCTGATGATTGATTTGTGGGGTTTAACGTCCCAAAACCACCATATGATTATGAGAGACGCCGTAGTGGAGGGCTCCGGAAATTTCGACCACCCGGGGTTCTTTAACGTGCACCCAAATCTGAGCACACGGGCCTACAACATTTCCGCCTCCATCGGAAATGCATCATCCATGCGTTTGTTTGCTCGTGTTGTGACGTGATAAAAAAGGAAAGGGGGGGGGGGGACTTCTTTGTGCGCATCTGTCGTTCACTACATTCATTGGCATTTTTTTCTTCGACGTGGTTCACGTTCATTCTACGTTACACTTATGACGCGTTTATTGTCATTGCTTTTTAAATGTGGTACGAGTCTGTCGCATCCTCGCATCTCTCCTTTCACGCGTCCTTAAGCTCCTTTTGTTCTCAGCTTTGATCGGGCTGACGTCCCGAACCGCTCATTCTCTTATTCTTGTACGCGCTTCTTGTTCGTCTGCTTTGTTGCAGCTTACGAAGCCTTAGCGAGCTTGAGTTTGTTTTCAAAATGGGCTCGGAAGTCCTGGGGCTTTACTGAGCTCTGAAGCATCCGCAGACGTCTCCTCCCTCACGATGCTCCCAGGCCTTCGCAAATCATTTTCTTTTTCTCCCCTCAACTGCTAGCGACGTGTCTATTCAGAGCTCGGGAGCAGGGTATATATATATATATATATATATATATATATATATATATATATATATATATATATATATATATATATATATATATATATATATACTGCCTGCAAACGTCGCCCCTACACTTTAGATATACTTGCGGAGCTACTATGTCTGCGTTATCATGTGCGGGGTCTGACGGAAATACCGTGCTTTCTCGATCTGAACGCGTATGTCTCTCAGAACAAGAAAATTACCAAAGTGTGAAGTAGTCAAAATATTTACCTCTCCCTTAAATTCCTTCTATTAATCTCGACTCTGCTATACCAATGCGTTCTTATCACGCTTCTTTTACGGCCTTCATCGAGAAAACTTGGTATTTATAGAGGTGCTCTTCACCTTCAGGCTAAACACTAAGCACTGTACCCTGCGGCGCATAGGTGTTTTTGAGCGAAATCATGGGGTGTAAGAACAAAAGGGCGTTGAAAATACATACAAACGTACATAAGTAACACTGTATGCAACATTATGCGCGTGCAGTGTAACACATATATTACAGGCACAAGGACAACCACTAACACTTATAACCGAGACCGATTCGACTAGTTCGAACCAAACGCATTGCAAAGCGCGACTTCTTGCATCACTCCCAGACATTACGACCCCTGTGAAAAACGGGTGTCGGGTAAGGGGATGCCTGTACCCATGCTTCTTAAACTGGTGAGTGCTGGCCGCGGGATTCGAACCAGCCACTTCCCATAGCCGAGGCGTACGCCCAATCTACTAGGCCATACATACATACATACATACATACATACATACATACATACATACATACATACATACATACATACATACATACATACATACATACATACATACATACATACATACATACATACATACATACGTACGTACATACATACATACATACATACATACAAGAACATTTCACCTTCTCATATCGGGAAGAGTACTATAGCAAAGCTTGGCGTTTTCTTGGCTGACCCCTACTTTTGTTTATTTACTTTTGTCGGATTGCGAAATGTCCCCATCCCCCACACGGGTTGTTTTCTGTTTCCATGCTGCTGCGAACTGGACCTACATTCGCGTGCTTCGCAGTGCGACATTTGAGTGGATACGTGCAACAACGGTGGTCCTCCATGCATTTAAAGGGGCACTAAAGTCAAATAATAATTTACGTCAGAGTTTTGACATCATCTAAAGCTACAATATTATCAACAACAGTGCTTTACTTACCGAGACATTAAGGTATATGCACAAGAACACATTCCCCGCAGTAGGACATTTTCAAAATGATCCTGATGACATCAGACGGACCGCCTACAATTATACATTAGTAATCTAGCTGCACTAAATAAAGAATCTTCCGTGCATCAATAGACGCAATATAATTCTGCCTGTTCGTTTCTGTTTCATTCATGAAAACAAGAACCGCCGGAAGTTATTATTGAGAATGGCGCGAGTGATTAAAAATATTCAATTTTCGCGTAGTTACACTGGACAGGTGGTACCATCTAGCAGGGCGCAGTTGAATCAAAGAACGCCTGCGATCTTGAAGCCAATGGTGCGAAATTGATCAATGACCGTTGTTGCTGCTGTGGCTCCCGCTGCTTTCGGTCTACTGCTACTAGAGCAGTAAAGCCGGGCAACGTTGTGCACGGCAACAGTGACGGGAGTTGGTGCGGTCAGCCCGCTTCTTCAGGCGGGTAATTTGAATTGCGCTAACCCAATGCGGACCACTAAAACGCGTTTTTATTTCAAAATGTGCCCTTCCTTGGCACAAAAGTAACACTACGGGGTTTCTCAACTGCTACTTCAACAATCCACGTCGACTTAACGGTTATCTTTAGTGTCTCTTTAATATAAAGACAACAATCAAATGTGGAGACGAGAAATGAGAAGTGACCTCGCTGCGAGATCGCATTGTATTCTCACAAGCCATGCATGCCAGCATAACTATGCATGCCGGCATATCCATGCATGCCGGCAGAATAACCATGCACGTCGGCGTACTATCTAAGCATGTCGATGTATTATCTCGGCAACTGTGCCCAGAGCTTCGCGCCTGGCATCAGTCGAAATAGTTCAAGTCACGCGTCGTAGCGCTCATGTAGAGTTGGCTAGTGACTGTACACGCGAAGGTATTTCTACGCACACCGCCGCCACCACCAACACGTGTAATGTATAGCACGAAAATGAGATATGTCGCATTGGTGTAGCTTGGTCTACTGACTGGTGTATAGAAGACAGTGTGGACAACTCTATAGAATACACATAGTCAGGGCGCAGAGAATAACATGGTAGGCCGAAAAGCAGTGCAGCGCCACAGAAGGTTCGACTATCACGAAGAAAGACACGATGATTGAAACGGCTTTGATAGTTTCTGATGCGATGTTGCGGTCCTTAATGCATTACTTCTAAGGCTTTCGCCTGCGGCTGATTGTAGGGAGAATGTTAAATCCCGATTTTCATTTACAGCGAAAGCTCTTGCGAGATCACAAGGATCGCGTGCCGCGTAGTTGTCCGCCGCCGCCGGTGTCTGTAGCCACTATCGAATAAGAAAAAGAAAAAAGTACAAAAATAAGCATCACAATGGCATTCGAAGCCGGGTCTCCTGGGTGCCAGCCCTTTATTCTACCACTGAGCCACACTTGTGCTTCAATATTCGTTGCAAACTTACCCTACGCAGGCTTCTTGTGCAGGAAAATAATCTTGTTATTATGAGTTAAAAGCGTTTTAGAACAGCAAAGGAGCAACCAGGCGTCACACAACGCGATTTGCGTAATGAGTGAGTCATCGAATGGTCCAACCCATTACACATTGAAAGCCTCAGGCACAACTCTACTTCTTAGTCAGCCACAGCGTTAATAAAAAATAGCACGAAATCCCTTGCAAGTGTGCAGCGGGCATGTCGCTTCTCCAAATAATGACGAAGAATGGCATGGCGAACGCCTTCATCCGCACAAAAATTACAATTTGCGGCGTATTGTGCATCGGTAACCTGCAAGTCCTATTGTAGCAGCTACCCAAAGAACGTTTAAAAAAGTGTATGGAAAGGGAGGCTAGCTTGCAGCTTTCGCTGTGACTGTGCGGCGCGTTCCGCGCAGGTCTCGGTTTCTTTTCTTTTCTTTTTTTTTTGTATAGCTTGCATTTATTTCTTCCAATACTTTTGCTTGAAGTAATTCTGAATTGTGTAGGCCGTAATTTGGTAAGAAACGAGATATTCAATTACTGCTATCTACTGCTGTACGAGAAAATGCTACTATCACATCCACAAGTACCCCCCTCCCCCCAGTGGTATACTATACACCAACAGCAACAACTTTCACAACACTTATGAGCTTTGCATATGACAGGCGACGCTATATGTACAACTATGTTGCAAGTCCACCGACAGGATATATACGGTATACATTCTTTGCTAAAACTGAAAAAGGAGGACGAAATTACGAGCTCAAAGAGGAGGCAACGCCTGTTTTGAAGAAATGCTGGAGGCGAGCGAGGGCGAGTTCGTTTCGGCAGCTGTCGAATAACACGCGCTCAAAGGCTTTTCATCCCTTTTTTGCCGCGTTGCTCTTCAGCGTGCCATCCTCATCGCTTTCTGGCGTTGTATAGCCTCTTCTCTGGTGTTTCCCGCTGCTTCGAAGACGTACCCCGGGGGCTTGGAATTTTGCCGCCGATTTTCGCTCCAGAGGTGGCGACGATATACATTACTCTGTTGGCTTACGTGTATCGCTTCAATTTTCGCGGGATATGCGCCGTTATAGGCGCCAGATGTTACATTCAGACACGATCCGTTCCTCTCTGTTTGAAGAGACACAAGTGTCGATTGAGAATGAAGCCAAAGGGTTAAAGCGAAGAAATCGGCAACGTTTCGCTTGTTTTGCTGAAAACAGGCAGCAGCCTAACAACTTTGCGCGTTGTCAGACAGCGCGGTATGACGTCACGAAATCGCTATGGAGCTGCCGTCAGCTGCAACACGTGCGCGCACAGAACGAAGTAAAAGGCGACGCGCTCTTTCACCGCGATCCCACTTGATGCGCGAGAACAATAGCAGCGGGTGGGGAGGGACGTGATATGGTTTTCGAAATCCCCACATAGGTGAATCCCCACTGTTATAATCAGAGAAAATGTACGTCACATAGCTGTAACGGCGACAGAGGGGGCTCCGAGGGGAGGAGGGGAGCACAGCAACCCTCCTCAATTTTTACCCGCCCGCCTTTTTGTTTGTAAGTCAGTCCTGGAACCGCCCTTGCTCCATAGCTGATTGTGTACTATAGATAAGCGGCAATGTGGAAGCTATAGACTGGACTTGACGTCATCGAATCGTTTCTAAATGTGGCAGTACCTAAACATGGCAGCCGGGCTGGCGTCAGTGCACAATATCTTAACACGTGCATCTCTTTGGGTCTCTGGAGAGTGGCGAAGGAGGGAAGAAGACTTATAGGCAGGTTATCGAGATCTCGTTTCGCTTGCTACCCAACACATGGAGAGGGGAACGATGGTCTGTTCACGGACATTTTACTGACGTCATATCTGTGACGGAAATGACGTCAGTGGCGTGCTGGCACTCCGCGGCATTTAAAACTTTCGTGCTGAAACTTACGGAGTGAGCATTAGCCACGACAGTTATATAAGCTAGGCTTGTCAGCACCTGTAATCGAGAATAATGTCATATCATTCAAGGAACCTTAGAACAATCGGGACTGCCGAGCGTATAGGCTGCAGATATCGGCTGCAGGAATAGGCTGCAGGACTGCAGCGTATAGGCTGCAGGAATTATTAACTCCTCCTCCGGCCTTGGTCATGGTGACCTCATCACATTTACTGATGATAGTTGTATACGCAGTACCCACGCTTTGAATGTAACACCTTTCCTTGCTCGTACTAATACCTTTAAATACAGTTTTTTTTCGCGTGAAATAGAACTGTGGAATTCCCTGCCTGGTAGGATTCGCTCCTTACCACTAACCGACTTCATAGTTGCTGTCGATGATTATCTTACTGACGCGTAATTAACTTCATTTTTACTTTTGCTTTGTTACGAGTGTACTTGCTTCACAATTTGTATTATTTGTTTGTATTTTTTCTCTGTTGCCTAGTATTATATAACGTCCCATTCCTGCGATAGCCCTGAATAGGGCTGCAGTATGTATAAATAAAATAAATAAATAAATATAACTATAACACATTTATTTGCCTTTTTATACACAAGGAAAAACTACGTCATGTATTTATTTTTTTGCATGAGCCCTATAACATGCCGAATTTGTAAGTGTTGTCGCCCTCTTGGTCACGTACATTTTTTGTCCTGATTCACTTACTTGAGTGATAGCGATCAGATTGTTTCGAAAAGAATAAAAGATAACAAGAGGCAGTTCGCTTCATCTCGGCATCACTTTCAGACAGCGTAGTCTTCCAGCCCTCTCTCACTCCCTACGTGGACAAGTGTGACAACAAAAGAAACCGCCGGTGAGTAATGGATAATTAATTCTCTGGACCAGGAAATGGAGAAAAGATAGCGCCGTACCGACCTTTTGATTTGAATTTGACAACTCCGTTTTGAAACTAGAACAGCCAGTGGCACAAATGGAAATTTCATTTCGACACGTGTTGAAGCACACTACTAGTGCGCGAGACTGGTAGCAACAAACTTGCTCGAAATCTCCCTGGGAGCAAAAAACAAACAAATAAAAATGAAGACACATTTACGCACGCCATGCTTCTGCGACTGTATTAAATCACGTTGTGCAATGGACCCTGAAATGTTGTACTTTCCTTCACAACTCGATGCGTTACAGCTGCGCAGTCGTTACTTCGTTCAGTCTTTCACGTGGTTTTGGTAACAGTTCCTATAGACTCGCAGTGGCGCTGAAGCGGTCTTCTTTCGGTAGCAAAATGATGCCTCCCGTGAGTCCATCACGCCTGCAGGTATACAGGCCATGCCTGCGCAGGTCAGCTAGGTTAGCCTCTGCAGTATTCAATAAAGTTTTTTCTTTACTCTCTCAACAATGTTAGCACCCCACCGCGGTGGTCTAGTGGCTTAGGCCCTCGGCTGCTAACCCACAGGTCGCGGGTTCGTATCCCGGCTGCGGCGGCTGCATTTCCGATGGGGGCGGAAATGTTGTAGGCCCGTGTGCTCAGATTTGGGTGCACGTTAAAGAACCCCAGGTGGTCAACATTTTTGGAGCCCTCCACTACGGCGTCTCTCATAATCATATGTTGGTTTTGGGACGTTAAACCCCACATATCAATCAATCTCAACAATCTTATTTCGACCTTCTTCTGCGTAGGTATGATTTTCCAAGCGCGGTCAGCCGTCGCTATCTGGTCTGTATTATTGGCTAAGAGACGGGACTTATAGACTATTTTTACGGATAGCGTTATGAAGCTCGTTTCGCAGAAATTCCTGCATCGTTGGCTGTCAGCAAAAAAATCATCTCATGCGTTACCGAAAAATTAAGAACGATGCGAATAGAATAATAATAAAAAATCCTTGGTCAGAGTGGCGGTCGAACATTATGGTTGATTTGGTCAGAGTGGGTGTCGAACCCGAGACGTCTGCGTGGTATGTGGGCGTTCTACGTCACAGCCCCGCGTCTGCTTGCGAATACAGTGAAAATAACATTCCTACTTTGCAAACAAACGCGTCCTGTATAGCACGTGCTTCATAATACAACACGAAATATTGCAGTAAAAAAAAATTGCGGACCCTTAAACCTCGCCTTTAACAGTTGAGCGCGATTGTGATATTCTGTTCCTATTGCGTACTTCAAACAGTTAATGCGTTAAATCTTTTCTAACTTACTATGCACCGCACTACGTCTCTTAAGGGTACAGTAGCGCGTGTGCCTTTTGTAGTGGGTGACTGGCTTTGAACTATAAAGCCATCATGATAACTCTATACGTTCTGACGCCAGATGACAATGCATACGCTTATTACACGCATTATTACGGCAATATTTGATGTTGTTACGTGAAGCATGTATACAAGATGTGTGTGTGTTCGTAAAGCATGAAAGTTACTTTCACTCCATTTCCAAGGAGATGAAGTTATTTTCACTGTATTATAAAGCAGATGCCTGGCTGCGTGCTGGAACACACGCTTAAGACTTATTCTGAACCATAAGGCAAAACATTGTGCACGTAGTGTTTGCGCTCATTTTGCACATTTTTACCGCACTTGGGGCTTATTGTGCACACCGTACCAAAATCACGTTATGGTTACGATTAAAGGAAACGTAAGTGTCATAATTTTATAGTGACTAGGCGCAATTTTTCTTGTTTGGAGTGAAGCACATGAAGCACACCAGTGATGTTCACGTTAAAGGAACACCAAAAAGCAAAGCTGCGTATTAGTGAACTTCGCTTCCGTGGTGCCAAAAGCGCCCCGCTTGCGGCGAGAAGACGCTCGGTAAGAGATAAAACGTGAAAAAAGAAAAAGTTTGCGGAGTCGCCACGTACAAGTTTTCTCACCGTTCCCCGTGACGTCACCTATTTCGACGGCGGCTACTGAGGCCTACGTAATCGGTAAAAACAAAGTGGAACGTCGTTTTAGTGTGCCATAGACTTAACATACTAAGTTTGAATGAATATTGTGGAGTCGATGACGCCTAATTACAGTAGATAGAATTTGTAATCCGCGGAGTCGCGTGTGGAAATTTCGGTGCAAAATTGAAGAATAAAATTTTGAACGTGAATTTTCTCTCCATTACTGTACCTGTTATGGTGAGTTTAACGGCATTTGAGTTGTCAGAGTACAATTTATAAATCTGACACAGATTCATTGTTTCTTTTTGGTGTCATTTTATAAAAGGAAACGTGTGCATGTGCGAAACTAAACAGCAACGCCGTAAATATGAGAGGCGCACTCAAACGGTACTACACCTAAACATTACCGTCTAGTCCTGAGTCGAAATTCTAATTCAGCTGGTGTTCTGCCGAAGCACACCCATCAAGCACTCACCGTAATGACGAAGGTTATAGCGCGAAAACAGGACGACGACAAAGAGACAAGGACACGAGCGCTACGTCATGCCATATACCAACTAGCCCAAACTGCCACACTTTTAAGTTTCTCACCGCCACTGGGACTTGAAACGAGCCCCTAGTGGTCAGGGGCCTACACAAAAAAATGTTTTGAGACCATATTTTGCGCTCCTGTTCACACCATGACGTCACTTGGTTATCGGATATTGTGTCACATCTACTTGAATTTTGTTTCGCCGGAAGTAATCCCTTTCATTTCTAGTGTATACAAACGGCCCTTTTATGTGTTAGCGCACCTGTTTTGTCTTCCCTTTTCGTCCTTGTGTCACTTTGCGTTAAATATGGTCTAAAGTATTCTCCCTTCACAAATATGGCGCAAAGACCCATGAGCAGTTGAAGTTATCACATAAGCTACCGTTCAATGGCCGTACACAGTAACTCTGACGAACAGCCGTTTCCTGAACGCATGCCATTTGCGTATGCTAATTCGCTACCAGTTAAGGCCGAACTGTAGCGCTTTTGGTGGTGTTTTCTGGCATTGTGTCTTTCGGATTCGTGATATAAACGCTGCCAGAGAGGGCGGCCAACCGCATGGAAAGCTCTGAGGTAGCTTAACCCTTTCGGCCCTGGCGGTGTCAATTGACACCACCGCACAAAATTTGCCCTAGTATCTCAGAAACATAACCAATACTGCTCATTCTTGGGGGCATAGTTCTTCAATGATCCCCACTGCAATTGACACCAATATTGCGGCACGTTTGTGGAGGTAGCAGCCACAAAGAAGAAGAAGCGTGACCGAGGTCTTCCGTGAAGCCGAGGCGCCTAAGTTGAGGCGGGTAAGCACCATTTTCGGGACGACGTACCGAAGCTGTTTCAGTGAGTATTAGGCTGAAAAGTAAGACGTTGGTTTCCATTTTGTGTGCACCATTGATTGGCAGAAAAAAATAAGCCACTTTTTTCATTTTCAAATCACAGGGCCCTAATTACCTAATTTGATGCCATGTTAATTAATCCGAAAATGCTTGTACCAGTGGCTCAATTTTTTGTTTGTGGTCTTCTGAGGTCCCAACTACTAGAATAACGCACACAAAAAGTGTATCTGACCAAAATAAAAAATCCAGGGCTGAAAGGGTTAAGTCAGCGCCAGCCCAGCGTTGTACGTTGTGATCAGAGGGAATGAACCTGACGCCTCGCAGTGCAGTGTGCAATGTCCGTCAATGGACCAACAAGACATGTTCCTTATTATAAGTTGTATATATGTATAATTTCAATTTCTTTATATAGTGAAAGAAGCTACAGTGCCGTCGAATGGCTATTTTTCTTAAGTGTACATATTTTGTTGTAGCGCCAGCTATTGAGAAAAAGAGCCACAATCTGGTCATATTAGTCCTCTAAGCTTGGAAGTTGTAGCAACATCTTTGAAGCCGGGTATTCAGCCAATATACTCAGGCCTGCTAACCCTATAGGTGAACCTGAAGGATCGCTGGATGAGCGCGTTGAAGTCGCGTAGGGAAGGGGAAAAGAGGGGAGCTCTGTCGACGGTGGTGGCGGTATACGCCGCAGGTGTGCTACATAGCGGCGGACGGAAACAGCTCGCAGAAATTCCGAGTGCTTGCTGTCAAAGCTTTTGAGGAACAAGCTAAGTCAAATAGAGACGTCATGTTAGAAATAGTGGGCGACGGAGAGCATGGCGACGACTTAACGGAACTTAGGTGGGCCTAGAAGTGTGGCAGCTTGCGCTAGTTGGTATGGCATGACGATAGTTATAGCGCGAGAACAAAACGACGGCACAGAGACAAGAAGGACACGTGTCTTTCGTGTCCTTCTTGTCTTTGTGTCGTCGTTTTGTTCTCGCGCTATAACTATCGTCTTAGGTGGGCGACAGCCATTTCGCCAGCCGTGACGATTCTGTTACGCAGCTGAAGTCGCTGCCAGCTGCGCCCTGATTGGTTCTCCATTCATGAAACCGCTTCCGGCGTCGACGCCGTCGCTGCAGATGACTGGGTCGTCCTGTAGCACGTTTCGTGGTCTGTCCCGGTGCTATTCTGGACATTGCCGAATTCAGCCTTGTTGTCAGATTCCGCCATTGATTGATTCTAATTGGCCGCGAACTGCTACAACCTCTCTGATTGGCTTAAAATGCCGCCAATACGAAATTTGACAATATTGTCACGGGGTCGTGACGTGGCCGAAGACAGGGGACTTCGTGTTAGGATTTAACTGTTTATTTGGGCGAACCTGTGCCCGGTAAACTGAAAGTCCAATTACAGCAGCAGTCTCGCACAGATAGCAGTCTCGGACTGATAGCGGCGAACGGAGCGTCGGCCTTCGATCAACAACTGACAAGCGGCGAAGCGCGTCGGCATTTATACCCTTGCCGTCGAATGTTCTAGCGCTATCGCTGGCGGCGGCGTGCGTTCCAGAACAATCTGTACCATTCGCACAGTGGGCGTGATCTTATCGAAATGATCTACTACAGTCCGGAACCCTCTAGAAAACTACAGGCGCGGTTTGCGCTGAGAATCGTGTGGTGTTTTGGGACGATAACAAAAACTTGGGAAATGGAACGTGGCATTGCCCCCCTCTGAAAAAGGCATCGTCTCGATGCTTTAACTAAAGATGAAGGTACAATAATAATGCAAGAAAGTACAATGAATAAATTACGATACAACAATAATACAAAAAAACACTGGTTCAGTTTGTTAACGCGCATGAAACGGCTTGAGGCGCGCGACATGGACGACTTCAGGTCGCGATCGGCGTCGTTGAGAGTTCGTAATGCCGTCGGGGACAACCTCGTAATCAAGTGGGCCGAGACGTCGAACCACCCTGTACGGTCCGAAGTACCGTCGCAGAAGCTTTTCACTTAGTCCACGTCGGCGTATCGGCGTCCACACCCAAACACGTTCACCGGGCTGGTATTCCACAAAGCGTCGTCGAAGGTTGTAGCGGTGGCTGTCGGTCGTCTGTTGATTCTTGATACGGAGCCGCGCAAGTTGTCGGGCTTCTTCGGCGCGATGAAGGTACTCGCTCACATCGATGTTTTCTTCGTCGGTGACGTTGGGTAACATGGCATCGAGCGTCGTTGCCGGGCTCCTTCCGTAGACCAATTTGTATGGAGATATCTGCGTCGTCTCCTGCACCGCCGTGTTGTATGCGAAGGTCACATACGGAAGAATGGCATCCCACGTCTTGTGTTCGACATCGACGTACATTGACAGCATGTCGGCGATCGTCTTGTTAAGCCGCTCGGTGAGGCCGTTGGTCTGTGGGTGGTACGCTGTCGTCCGGCGGTGGTTTGTTTGGCTGTATGCCAAGATCGCTTGAGTTAAGTCGGCAGTGAATGCCGTTCCTCTGTCGGTGATAAGGACCTCCGGGGCGCCGTGACGTAGGACGATATTTTCGACGAAGAACTTAGCTACCTCGGATGCACTGCCTTTTGGCAGGGCTTTTGTCTCGGCGTAGCGGGTGAGATAGTCGGTAGCTACGACGATCCACTTTTTTCCGAAAGCCGACGTCGGGAACGGCCCCAGTAGGTCCATACCAATCTGCTGGAAAGGTCGGCAAGGTGGATCAATTGGCTGCAGAAGTCCCGCTGGCCTTGTCGGCGGTGTCTTGCGTCGCTGACAGTCCCGGCATGTCCTCACATAACGAGTGACGTCGGTGGTAAGACGCGGCCAGTAGTACCTTTCTTGTATCCTCGCGAGCGTGCGAGAAACACCGAGGTGCCCTGCCGTCGGATCGTCGTGAAGGGCTTGCAGGAGTTCTGGTCGCAGAGCTGAAGGCACCACAAGGAGATACTTAGCCCGAAGCGGTGAAAAATTTTTCTTTTGTAGAAGACCGTTTCGTAGAAAAAACGACGCAAGTGCGCGCTTGAATACCTTCGGGACTTCGGCGGTCCTGCCTTCGAGGTATTCTATTAGGGCCTTAAGTTCCGGGTCGGCCCGCTGTCGTTCAGCGAAGTCGTCGGTACTTATCGTTCCCAAGAAGTAGTCGTCATCCGGGTCGTCGGGTAGCGGTTGGTCGACAGGCGCACGAGAGAGACAGTCGGCGTCGGAGTGTTTTTTGCCGGACTTGTAAATGACAGTAATGTCATATTCTTGAAGTCTCAGGCTCCATCGTGCGAGGCGACCTGAAGGGTCCTTCAAAGTGGCTAGCCAACACAAGGCGTGGTGGTCGCTTACAACTTTGAAGGGCCTGCCGTAAAGGTATGGGCGAAATTTCGACGTAGCCCAGATGATGGCGAGGCACTCCTTTTCTGTTGTGGAATAATTTGCTTCTGCTTTGGATAGCGATCGGCTGGCGTAACTAATAACCCTTTCCAGTCCGTCGGCCCTCTGCACAAGAACGGCGCCAAGACCTACGCTGCTTGCGTCAGTATGTATTTCTGTCTCGGCGAATTCGTCGAAATGGGCAAGTAACGGAGGCGTCTGGAGGCGATGTTTAAGCTCCTGGAAAGCGTGTTCCTGTGGCGTTTCCCACTTGAACTCCACGTCGGCCTTCGTAAGGTTAGTGAGAGGATCGGCGATGCGGGCGAAGTTTTTCACGAACCGCCTATAATAGGCGCACAGGCCCAGAAATCGGCGCACGGCTTTCTTGTCAGTGGGCGGCGGGAATTCGGCGATAGCGGCTGTTTTCCGTGGATCAGGACGAACTCCAGACTTGCTGATAACGTGCCCCAGAAACAAGAGCTCTTCATACGCAAATCTGCACTTTTCTGGCTTCAGTGTAAGTCCGGAAGTCTTGATGGCTTGAAGTACAGCTTCAAGGCGCCGAAGATGCTCGTCGAAACTCGAGGAAAACACGACGACGTCGTCCAAGTACACAAGGCAAGTCTGCCACTTCAATCCTGCCAGTACTGTATCCATAACGCGTTGAAAAGTTGCAGGCGCTGAGCAAAGGCCGAAGGGCATCACCTTAAACTCGAAGAGGCCGTCCGGTGTTATAAACGCCGTCTTTTCTCGGTCTCTTTCGTCGACTTCGATTTGCCAATAGCCAGTCTTGAGGTCCATTGACGAAAAGTACTTGGCGTTATGGAGCCGATCAAGTGCGTCGTCTATTCGTGGGAGAGGATACACGTCCTTTCTTGTGATTTTGTTCAGGCGGCGATAATCGACGCAGAAACGTAGGGTCCCATCCTTTTTCTTCACTAACACCACGGGGGATGCCCATGGGCTCTTGGACGGCTGGATAATGTCATCCCGCAGCATTTCATCAACTTGTCTCTTCATGGCCTCACGTTCTCGCGTCGAAACCCTGTACGGACTCTGACGGAGTGGTCTGGCATTTTCTTCGGTTATGATGCGATGCTTCGTGATTGGGGTCTGCCGAATTTTCGATGACGACGAAAAGCAATCTTCGTATTGCAGAAGCAGGGCCTTGAGCTGCTCTTGCTTATCGTTCGGAAGTCTGGGATTGACGTCGAAAGCTATGGGAGGGGCTTGGTTCCTCTGAGCAGGTTCCGCAGAATCGGCGAGGGCGAAAGCACTGGTGGCTTCGACAATTTCTTCGATGTATGCGACCGTTGTTCCTTTGTTCACATGTTTATACTCATTGCTGAAATTTGTGAGCATAACTGTTGCTTTGCCTCCCCGCAACTCTGCAATTCCTCTTGCGACGCAAATATTTCGGGTGACCAACAGATGCTGATTGCCTTCAACGACGCCTTCGAAGTCAGGTGATTCAGGAGCGCCGACTGAAATAATGACGCTTGAGCGAGGCGGAATGGTGACTTGTTCTTCCAGCATATTCAAGGCATGGTGTCCAGACGGCGTGCGCGGCGGTAGTGCTTCTTCTGTGGATAACGTTATCGACTTTGTTTTTAGGTTGATGACAGCACCATGGAGGCATAAGAAGTCCATGCCAAGGATGACATCTCTCGAGCAACGCTGTAGGACTACGAAGTCTGTTGGATAAATACGGCCGTTAATGGTGACTCTCGCTGTGCAGATTCCTGCAGGCGTTACGAGATGACCTCCGGCTGTGCGGATTTCAGGGCCTTTCCAAGCTGTCCTAACTTTCCTTAACTTCGCGGCGAACGACCCACTGATGACAGAATAGTCGGCTCCAGTATCGACGAGAGCGGTCACACTGTGGCCGTCGATAAAAACGTCGAGGTCGCTAGTTCGCCGTCTCGCATTACAGTTAGGGCGTGGCGTCGGGTCACGGCTGCGTCGGCTTGTTCCGCTGCTTGCATGTTTCGTCGTCAGGCCACCTTCGGTAAGTGAGCTTTCGGCATCAGGGCTTTGCCTGGTTGGCCTTGTGTTCGGAAAGCTCCGTCGCGGCGTCGTCGTCGTCGGAGGATCTTCGGTAGTTCGTCGCACAGCAACCGCACCTCCACCGGTTGCTGCCCTTAGTTTCCCGGATACGGGCTAGGAGACCGGCCCCGCATTGGGCCAGAGTACTGTCGGTGGTGCGGTGACGTGCGGCGGCTGGGCGACGGCGAACGCGAAGGGCTTCGTGGTGTCCACCGAGATCCTGTCAGGTAGTCGGCGATGTCACGTGGTCGTTCTCCTGGCTGTGGGCGCGGTGCATTGACGGCGAAGCCACGCAATCCCATCTGTCGGTACTGGCAACGGCGGTATGTGTGTCCGGCCTCGCCGCAGTGGTAGCAGAGCGGGCGATGGTCAGGGGTGCGCCAGACGTCAGTCTTCCTCGGTGCACTGCGCTGGGCCGCTGGCGAACGGTATGACGTCGGTGGGGGTGGTGGCGGCGGTGGCGTCTGTCGACGGAAGTGCGATGGGGCGGCGGTTTGGCGTGGACGGGGAGGAGCGTTGTGGCGCAGTGCAGCGGCGTAGCTCATAGCTTCCGGCTCGGGCAGCGGTGCGTGGGGAATTTGAAGCGATTGCCGAACTTCTTCTCGCACAATGTCGGCGATCGAATCCACTTGAGGTTGCGCCGAAGGCAACAGTTTTCGCAGCTCTTCCCGCACGATCGCTCGGATCATTTCACGCAGGTTGTCGGAGTCACTGGCTTGAGCAGCAGCGCACTCTGGAGTCAGGCAACGATTATACTGTCTGGTGCGCATGTCCAGGGTTTTTTCGATGGTGGTCGCCTCGGATACAAATTCTTGGACGGTGTTCGGTGGATTCCTCATTAGTCCCGCGAAGAGCTCCTGTTTGACTCCTCGCATGAGGAAACGAACTTTCTTCTCCTCAGGCATGTCTGGGTCAGCGTGACGAAATAGGCGGGTCATCTCCTCTGTAAAAATTCCAACCTTTTCGTTTGGTAGCTGTACCCGGGTCTCTAGTAGAGCAGCGGCCCTCTCTTTGCGAGCGACGCTCGCGAACGTTTGAAGGAATGCGCCGCAGAAAACATCCCACGTTCGGAGCGTGGACTCCCGATTTTCGAACCAGGTCCTTGCGGTGTCTTCCAAATAGAAGAACACACGACGCAGCTTTTCTTCATGGTCCCAGTGGTTGAGGGTGGCCACACGGTCGTATGTCTCCAGCCAGGACTCCGGGTCTTCGAACGATGACCCATGGAAAATTGGTGGTTCCCTGGGTTGATGCATGACCATCGTGGGCTGGGACGCTGCGGTTGTCATTGTCGCTGCAGTCGCGGTCATGGCCTTCGTCTTCCGCGCCTTGTCTGGTAGAAGCCCGTACTCCGGTGGTAGCCCTTGCTGTCGGCGGCTTGTTCGCTGCTCCTGGTTGGTGTCGGTGTCTTCTCCGCGACGTGGGCTGGGTTCACGGCTTGACGGGGGCGTCCGGTACATGAACGAAGCAGCACCTCCACCAGATGTCACGGGGTCGTGACGTGGCCGAAGACAGGGGACTTCGTGTTAGGATTTAACTGTTTATTTGGGCGAACCTGTGCCCGGTAAACTGAAAGTCCAATTACAGCAGCAGTCTCGCACAGATAGCAGTCTCGGACTGATAGCGGCGAACGGAGCGTCGGCCTTCGATCAACAACTGACAAGCGGCGAAGCGCGTCGGCATTTATACCCTTGCCGTCGAATGTTCTAGCGCTATCGCTGGCGGCGGCGTGCGTTCCAGAACAATCTGTACCATTCGCACAGTGGGCGTGATCTTATCGAAATGATCTACTACAGTCCGGAACCCTCTAGAAAACTACAGGCGCGGTTTGCGCTGAGAATCGTGTGGTGTTTTGGGACGATAACAAAAACTTGGGAAATGGAACGTGGCAATATGTTGGAGTTAGACAGTGTCCGGAATATCACCCCTGAAGGCTCGCTCGCTGGATTCCGTGCCGACCGGTTGTGCCCTCGCGATCTCCGACGACAGCATAGCTCTGGCCAACTGGGTTGGTCCTACGCCAACTCCTGCCGCCGGTCCCCTACGACGACGACAGCATAGCTCTGGCTGACTGGATTAGCCCTAAGCCATCTCCTGTCGCCGACAAGAGCTCTCGCCAGTGGTGCCCCGTCCTCAGACTTCTACAGCCGTGTCCTTCTTTCCTGTGTTCTCCTTACTTCCGTCGCTCCCTGTCCCACCACTTCGCTCTCTCCTTCCTCTCTCTCTAGCTCTCTATCTTTTACTCCTATCCTTTTATTCCCTTCTCTACCCCCTTGCCTCGTGAGCTACTGTTGAGGTGTCCTGCCCCTGGGACACAGTTACGGGGCTCACTTTTCTTTTTTTCTTTTTATTAAAATCACTCCCCCCCTCCCCCCCCAATGAACATTTCGGTGACCGTCACCGGCTTTGTAAACGTTGAATGACGCTGGCGTACGAAACGCCGGCGAAAACACTGAATATAGATCGGCCTTTACGTCGCCCTATGTTGACACTGCCCTTTACGGAAGCAGAGCGGTTTTACGCCCTTCACGATCGCAGAGCGTTTTCACGCAACTATTGCGCGACCTTCGCACATTTATTTCGCTGCAGTATTGGCACACTCTCCGCGCAAGTTTAGCGCTTCACTCACACAATGAGTGCGATAATTTATAAAGCGTTAGTGCGTAAATTTTACACACGGAAGCGGGCGGGCAACGTTCGATGTAGCCAAAAACACATCAGTCTAACGTAACGGTCGAAAAAAGTTGGGAACACTTCGCAAACTTTTGGGGCGAACACTTCCCGAACCGTCAAAGCGTACACGAATGGCCCTGGAGGCGGTGACCGGGGAAGTGAGTTCGCCGCGCCGGGATGACACGAAACTGCGGGCTGCGGGTTTTGGCACGACGGACCAGCCTCCACGCGTTCCATCGATTTCCGATACAATTATCGGTATGTGCTGTGCCAAATGTAATGACTTTTTTTTTCGGCTGAATACGGGCGAAACTCTGGCATAGGAGGCGAGAACTCGTGTCTCACACACTGATCGACGTTTTATCCTATACTTTGAGTGATTTGTAGAAGTATTTTTATTTATTTTATTTTTAACATATCAGTATATTTTCATTTGTCAGTGTCGTTTATAGAGCTCGATTTACACGTTCGATCAAATTATTGCCGCCTAACAACCTTTCTGGCAAAAAAGGTTTTATTTCCAACCAGAGAAATCCTATTTCCTTTCGTTATTGTTGCAATACAGGGGCACGTCTTGAGGCTTACATTTCCTTTAATGCGATCGCAATTATAAGGACACTGTCCGTGGTTTTTTTCATTGTTGTCAGGTTTTGATGTTTCGCGCCCAAGCACGCACACACTCACACGCACACACACACACAAGAGACAGGAAAGCGCGCGACAGCCCCTTACGGAAACGCCATACATGGCCCATATATAGGTTATATGTGGCCACGTATAAGCTTATATGGCAGCATATGTGGCCACATATAAGCTTATATGTCAGCATATGTGGCTTCTAATTACCATATATGGATGTATATCTGGCGGAGTCGGTTCATGTATGGGGCGGTTAGAGCCTGTGACTCCTCGCTCTGCAGCGTGCCGCTAGACAGCTTTGTTACGTAGCAAACATCCTCGGGAATTCTAACGGCGAGCTATAGTCATATACACCGTTTACTGCTGGCGATACGCAGACCTCGAAGCTGATTCAGCGTGCCTATCGTCATCGGCGCGATGGCGCGAAGGGCCTGCTTCAAATTAGTTTCGAATGTCGTCGCTCCGCTCGTGTTTTGCATGCAGGAGTTGGGATGCGGGTGCGCCTCGTGTCTGTACCGTGACTGGCATGGCGTGGTCGCCCGCGCTTAACCCGCGAGTGAAGAGGTTTGTACGTCTTGCGCTTTCACTCCGATGTTGGCGTTGACGCTAGACCACACGAAGGTACCTTCACTCGCTACAGTGGCCACGTTCTCGAAAGCAGTAAGCTGTGAGCTAAAAGGAAAACAAAAAAAGAAGAGCTGAAGTATGGGCTATTTCGTCTGTGTTTAGTTTCCACTTTCAGCGCGCTGCTCAAACAGAAATCGTAACAACTGTGACAGTCGCTATAGTTCGTGCTCGTTCGTCCTCTGTGTACATGTGCGTTCTTCCCTTGCGTTCTTTGCGTTTTAGCAGCGCGCTGCAGGTGCAGCAGTGATAGCTGTTATTTTGTTATGGACCTGTGTGTGTCTTTGCGTACGTTGTTTTGTGCGTGAGCAGCTCGCTCCAAGTTCCAAGCTGCAAGTTCGCGAGAAGTTCGTGCTTGTTCATCCTGTGTGTACATGTGCGTTCTTTCCTTGCATTCTTCTTTACGTTTTAGCAGCGCGCTGCAGGCGTAGAGTTTTTAGATGTGTTAGTTTGTTATGGTACTGTCTGTGTTCTTTGCGTACGTCGTTTTGTGCGTGAGCAGCTCGCCCCAAGTTCCAAGCTGCAAGTTTCTTAGAAGTTCGCGCTTAATTGTTCGTGTATGTGCGTTCTTACCTTGCGTTCTTTACGTTTTAGCAGCGCGATGCAGGTGTAGAGCTGTGACAGCTTTAGTTTGTTATCACTCCGTGTGTGTTCTTTGCGTACTTGTTTTTTTTTTCTTTGCGTAAGCAGCTCGCTCCAAGTTTCAAGCTGCAAGTTTCCTAGAAATTCTCGCTTAATTGTTCGACCTGTGTGTTTGAAAAAAATTGTTAACGATTTAGAGTACTTGGTACCCTACTAAGGGAGAGCATAAAGCCGTCCCCTGGACCTCACAGTGAAATGTGTACATGTGCGTTCTTTCCTTGCGTTCTTCTTTACGTTTTAGCAAGGCGCTACAGGTTTAGAGCGGCGACAGTCGTTAGTTTTTTCTCGTTCTGTGTGCGTTCTACGAATACATTCGTTGTGCGTAAGCAGCCTGCTGCAAGTTCAAAGCTGCAAGTTTGCCCTTGCGGTGAAGCTGCAACTATTTCTTTTTTCAACCTAGAACAAGAGATACAAAGAACGAACTTTTTTTGTACAATAAGCGACACATTTTTGAACTGGAAATCACGAGCTGTGCGTCGTTTACAGATATTCTTAGTCACACACAAAAAAGAAGTAAATACAGGCATTACCTTTTATGCATTCGCCTAACATGGTTCAAATGAGAAAGCAATCTTCGTTTGCAATAGGCTGTATTGATTTCTCCTACCACCCCATAAAGACTTCTAGAACACACGGGGTTTTGCATTGCTTCCGAGATCGGTCCACCTTTATTCAAGCGACAATCTTATGTGATGACGCCACGTTTTGTCACGCCTTAGCGACGTTATGATGACGTCAAGGCGTGATGATTTGTTGCTTGTTGCATTACTCGTGTTGACGCTGCCAACGCCCTATGGTCACTTTGCGCCTTTAATACAAGGCATTTGAAGCTTTCTCCCTTAGAAAAAGTGCACATTGACTCCTGATATATCTTGCTGCACAACATCGTGTCTTATATTTGTTGCTGTATAGCGTCCGAAAACCGGAATAGGATTATAAGAAACCCTGTAGTGGAAAGCTGCGGAAGCTTTGACCATCTCGTGGCCTTAAACGGGCACCACAATCTGAACGCACCAAGCCTCAAAAATTTGGCAATTATAGAATTGAGGACGCCGCGATAGGGATTCGATCTGCCTACTTTCTAGTCGGCAGTTGAGCAGCCAAAATGTATTCGACGAAAGAAAAGGGCGGACACGAAGAAAATGTGGTGCTCTAGAACCCACTCCGTTGACGACGTGAGTCCCGCTTCGAATTTCTTTTTCCTCTTCCTTTCTCGTCTCGCAGGAGCGGTCAAGGGGAGCGATGACCTCGGGCGTCATCACCGGCGGCAACCGGACACTGACTTCGCCCGGCGGCCTTTGCCTCGGCCTCGCCGCTCTCCTGCTGTGCGTCCCAGTAATCGTCGGTGCAGGTAGGCTGTGAACGCGTGATTTGATTGATCGATATGTGGGGTTTAACGTCCCAAAACCACTATATGATTATGAGAGACGCCGTAGTGGAGGGCTCCGGAAAGTATACTGAACAAACACGCAAATAGTCAAGCGAACATGTATATGATCATGCGTTGACAATATATTGATAGAATATTAGGTCCATGTACATGCGTGTGCTTCTTATTCGGCACGCAAGTGCTTATTCGGCTTGTAAGTGCAGGGGAATGCCCATTTCGCGCAATGTACGCCGTGGAAAAAAATTGTTTTTCAGGGGAGGGGGGGCACTAATCTGGTGTGCCAACTCCTGGCTACGCCACTGCCTTCGTGATCAGAATGGCATGTCACTCTCAGACTGCTCGCCGTTCGTGGCCGGGTAGTTTAGGGACCACACAACTTGAAATAAGTTTGCAGAACATACAATATTGGTGTGACAGGTCAGGCATGGCTTCAAAAACAAGGAAAAAACAGTAAGTCTTCGTATAAGATTCAAGAAAATACCACTAGAATATACCTACACACTGTAAGCAAAAACTATCCGAGTTTGGGGTTTTCCCGGCTCATGACCTCTGAAAACTCTCTCGGGTTTAAAATTACTACCTCGCGTAGGAGTAAAAGATGGTACATGACATAGTTTTATTACCACCTCTCAGGCAAGTAGTAAAAGGATGTCAAAATCCAGTTTTACCACTTAGGGAGTTTTCTATCACGTGATTTTTAACCTGCGTTTCAGAGTTTATTACCACGTGACTGCAAGGTGCAGCTGCTTCGGCGGCTTTTGCCCCATACCCCCCTTGTGACGCTCTCAGGGAATACTGAAGGTACGCGAAGCCCACAGATATTTTTTTGTTTTTTTTTTTTGCATCGCCGTGCCTCTGGACTGACCTCGAGTCAGCGCACTTTTACTGGAACTGGGGGCAGCATAAGCACAACAAGCGAAAACAGCATTCTTTGAACGAAAAAAAAAAAGACGGGGAGGGAGGGGGGGCTCTCAAAAGAGAAAAAAAAGAAAGAAAACCTGCTGTGGAAAGCTGTCCTACATATTTTCGCAAAATGTTGCTTTTGCTCGGCGGTGGCCTTGGAGACAGACAGTGCAAGAAGCTCGGTATCTGTGTGTCTGGTTGGGCTGATGGATCTCACGTGTTTCCTACATCACCGAGCGACCGTGCTCGTCCGAGCGCCTCCGAACCTGCACGTCGCGGATATCTCACTTCCGAGCCGAATCGCGAAGATCTGCCAGTGGTAACAAAATCAATCTGGCGTCATCGTCCGTGCTTGCCTGCTGGAGAAGCAATAAGCAAAATGCTTCACTCTGTCGTCGTCACCGAGCCGTGGCCACCAGTGACCAGTGGGAGTGTGTCGCCGGGGCAGGTGAAAGAAGCATCGCATATATTTTGTTCCACAGTAGGCGATGTCTGCATGAGTAAAGTGCTGCCCGAATTGCCCACCTCATGCACCAACTGTTCTCAAACATGTAGCACGAAGCCGATACGAGGCAGACGGAAACAACAAGAGGCTGCCCGTGAGCACGAAGAAAACCCGGATGGTGGTCTTTCGTTGGAAGATAGCGGTGACGTGTTCATTTGTGTCTGAAATGACGATGAAATTCGCACAGGATATGTGTTCTGTGATCGCCGGCTGTGTTTTATCGGATAGCCGTGCTCCTCAAAAAGGCCTAGAACGCCGTCGGTAAGCAGCTTGTATGCAGGCGTGGACCACTCTTCTACGCCCGTTGTGATGAATACGTGCTGCTACTGTGTTTGTGCACCGTCGCTGAATGAAAATCATTGAGCTACCATGCTTTGTGCGTACTTAGGTATATTTTGTGGACTTGTGCATCAGCAGTGCTAACACGCGTGG
Source organism: Rhipicephalus microplus (assembly GCF_013339725.1). Classification (NCBI taxonomy): domain Eukaryota; kingdom Metazoa; phylum Arthropoda; class Arachnida; order Ixodida; family Ixodidae; genus Rhipicephalus; species Rhipicephalus microplus. The sequence continues at coordinate 105,320,000 of NC_051175.1, read as the reverse complement.
GGCAAAGAGCCCGGTGTGCCAAGCAATTATTGGATAATCAAAAAGGTGAGATCGTGTAGATTTATAATAAAAGGTTGGTGTGACATTTAGTGCCCTGCAGCCCACCTGAAGCTTACGCTTGCACCTCCAAGCGTTGTTGTTAATCGATGCAAAAAAAGAGCTCTCCTACCGGTACTACATTGCCAGTCAAAAAGTCGTGCCTATATATATACCGGATTGTCGAAGTGTAGTTGAGCAACGCGTGCAGTCTGTGCTAGAGGTGTATTATTCTGCATTTGTTGTGTGTGTGTGTTTGTCTGTATGTGAATGTATGTGTCACCAATTCTGCCGTTCAATAAATTCAATCAATTCTGCTATTCAATAAATTTGTCGACTCTGGGCGAATGCACCCGTCATTTTTTTTTTACCACCAGAAATAACTCCCAGTAATCACCTCAAAAACCTTGTGAAGGTAGTAAAAATTTACTCTCTCTATACTCGCTGAAAACCTCGCTGGGGTAAATAGTTACTACTCTCGCTACGTTCAAAAACTCAGTTAGCACGAGAGTAAATTTTTACCTCGGTAGTAGGTGGTAAAAAAAACCCAGGAAAGGTAGTGCGCTAGAGGACAAATGGTTTAACCAGTTTTTGAGGTTATTTCAGGTCATTTTTGTTTAGTGTGCACACTGGCCGCTTCATCCCTTAGAGAAGTTAAAAATTTGAAATACTTGGGTGGTAAGATTCAGGAATAATTTATTGTCGAACACACATAGTAGCAATGTTCGTTGCTCCGCCTTCCATAAACTTCGCTTTCTGAAACGCAAACTTCAAAATTCACCTGCCAGGCTTAAATTACGTAGTTATATGATATTAATTCGACCCAAGTTAGAGTACACTTGCATTACATGAGACCCACGCACAAGAGGGAGAAATAAATAAAAGGAAGAGACAGGGAGGTTAAACTAGAAGAACTAGTTTGCTACCCTGTACGGGGGTGGAGAAATAAGGGTAAGGAAACACACAAAACACAACATTAAAGTATTGGAGAGAATCCAGAGAGAAGCTGTTCAATTTATTTATTCCAAGTATAAGCGCACCAATTCTCCCGCACAGCTCATGATCGAAAATGACATTCCGCTGCTCGAAGAACGCCACCAGATGATTCGCCTATATTTTCTACAAGCATTACTTAATCAGGAATTATCCATAGACCCCGCGTTATATGTGCCCCCCCCCCCCCCTTCCCTGTTCACGAGGTGAACACGTCATGATAACACACATGCATTTTCCCCTCATTTTGCAAAGACAGATACTTACCAATATTCTTTCTTCTCTAGAGCAATGTCGGAGTGGAACTTCATGAATGAACTTTCCTAAAGTAGGAACTTTAGGAAAGTAGCCCCGCCGCAGCGGTCTAGTGGCTAAGGTACACGGCTGCTGACCGCAGGTCGCGGGATCGAATCCCAGCTGCGGCGGCTACGATGGAGGTGGAAATGTTGTAGGCCCTTGTGCTCAGATTTGGGTACATGTTAATGAACTCCAGGTGGTCGAAATCTCCGGAGCCCTCCACTACAGCGCCTTTAATAATAGTATGGTGGTTTTGGGACGCTGAACCCCACTTATCGATCAATCAAATCATCAAAACCGTCATAAATTGCTGATTACTCATGTCTTATACTTTGTACCACCGCATTCTTTCTATTTCGCGTATAAGATTGTTATTAGCTTCGCATTACCCCATTTATATATTGGTATTATGTTGCATTTCTTGTTTTTACACATTAGTGTTCCTTCTGTGTTATGTTTGAGGCTTTGTATATTGTTAGGTCTAACTGCATTGACATTTTGTATTGGACTTCCTGTTTTGTATTTATAATCAGAGCGCTTCCTGCAAGGACCGAATTGTGGTCCGCGGTGTGTTATAAATAAAAAAACTAAAATAAACAACGGAAGGGCGCGAGATAGATTAATATAGGCGTGTGGCAGAAATATTTCTCATAGAGTAATAACTGTTGGTGTTCATCGTCCCGAAACCGCTATGTGGTGTTGAGAGACGCAGAAGGGGAGGCTTCTGGAAATATGAACCACCTGGGTTTCTTCAGATGCAGCTAAATGTGCGCGTGCCTTTAGCGTTTTTTTTTTTCCTCAAACGAAAGTGCGGTTGCCGCGAACGGGATTCGAACACGTGACTTGCAGGTCCGCAGTCGGGAACGTCATCCACCCGGTGGCGAGTATTCTCCAAATAATCCGTTTTTTGCGCATAGCGTATGGTTAAGCGGTGGGAGAGCGAGAAGCCCCCAACGGGCATGAGTGGCCGACACCGTTAATTCACCGCACCTTACCAAGAATATTACGCTAGACCGCTAAGCTGCTTTCCGCAGTACGAAAATGACACACTAATAGATAAGAATTACGAAGTAAGAAAGCCTTGTTGATTATACTTCGCATAAGACATCCAGATTGGGAGAGTTGGTACGTCGCCACCGTTTTTCCTACAATAACGATAGAAGAGCACTTAAAAAGCGGACAAAGCAAGAAGCGACACGTATAGACGCTTTCAAGGTTTACAAACGCGTGTTTAGAAACAGTAGTTAACGATTCACAGCACCAGGTGCGTTACTATGAGAAAGCTGTGTGCCGGCCCCTTGATGACTTCCGGTCTTGTCCACCGACGTGCTGTAATATCATTGGTGAAGTAAAAGGGCTTTAAAAATAGCTGGCTGATTTTTTTCCCGTTTTCTTCCCTTATTTGGCCAAATATATCCTAATAAACGTTCTTTTGAGCTACATAAAAAAGGATGAAACATTCCTTTGTACTATACGCACGTTTCTTTTATGTTAAAACAAAAGACAGAGTTTTCTTACGCTTGAAAAGAAATTGAAAATGTGCTTTCAGTTCTCACGTTGGGAGCTGGTAAGTGAGGTGACTAGAGCATTTTTTTGGGTACAACGCCTGTGACCTTGAAACCGTCTATGCGGCGTTATCACCGCCGCGTGTGTCTTCATTTATTCTCTTTCGTGCACAGCGTTGTTTTGAATTTTGTGGTCTCACCTCCTTCATAGGTTAACAAGTACGTGCGGGTGTCGGAATGTCATCACTGGCGTTTTGGAATATTGTAGTTTTCGCAGGTTTTTCAGTGCGCTTACTGTCAAAACTGGTAACGAGAGAATGAGTAATAACGACGGCGTGAAATAGAGAGTTCAGCTGCGTCGCTTTGTGAAGTGATGGAAAGACGCACAACGCTTCCCAGGATAAAAATGGCAAACTCCAGTAGTCTATCATTTCAGGTGCCGCGGTGAGGCTCACGGGACGGCTAAGGCTCTCCCATAGTCGAGTACCAAGTACTCGGAATGGTTAACCACCTTTTCTAAACACACAAGTGTTGTCCTGTAAAATGTGCTTAATTTGACTCATGTGGATTTTCCTCTGACTTCTCATACTTGGACACCCAGTGATCAATTAGATTTTGGTGTTTATTGTAAGATGTATACACTGTCTTTACTTGTTTTCGATGTTTCGTTTGTGTATGTACATGTTATGTGTACAATAAACTTCCCTTTCTCAATCGCGAGCTCGAATCCTTACCTCATGTGGTAGGCATATTCGCTTCAGGGACGGCTCACTGCTCTCCCATAGTTGAGTACAAAGTACGCAAAATCGTTAAACACTTTTTCTAAACACATGCAGCAGCGTTGGTCTACCATCGATTCTTTGTGAATTGGGATAGCTGTTGGTGCTGGGACGGCTTACTGTTCTCCCATAGTACATCGTACTCGAAATCATCCAAGGATCTAGAGCGCCGCGAAAGAGATGCAAATGTAGGGTATAAACATTCCCAAAGGTAACGGGTTCGATGCCGTCCGCGGCTGTCGCATTTCGGTGGATGCCAAATGGTAGAGGTTCGTGTGCTGTGTGACGTCAGCGCACGTTAAAGAAGACAAGATGGTCAAAGTTTCCGGAGCCCTTCATCACGGCGTCAGTCAAAATTATATCCCGGTTTTGGGACGAAAATCCCGAATAATACTTATTATTAGGGTAAGGGACGTTGTCCGCACTCTGGTCTGGTTCGCTACTCTTTGCCTGCCACAATACCTCAAGTAATGGGTATACGTCATTGGCATTCTGGGGACAGAACGTCACGTTTCATCATTCGTATTTCTTTTTTTTTTTCGAGCCGCACGTTAAATCTGCATTGTCGATGCTTCGCGCATTATGAGGAAACCAAACTGCTATCAGTTGATTCGCGGTGATTGACTGCAGCAGGCACGAATTTGCATCGGTCGCGCTCTCTATAGTTAACACAAGACGGGTGTGACCCTTGCTCAAGAGATTTCAACTTCGAAAAAAAAAAAGGAATTCTGTACTCTTTGCGCTTTTTTATCTATCTTTTGCCACATATTGCGGGGTGAAGGAAAACGTAATGAATCATTGCGTTAATGGTGCGTTTTGAATTAGCATTCGTGAATGAAGCTGACAGCCCTGCTCGCGCGTACTTGTTTCGTTTGGAAAGTTAAACATCTGCTCCGAATGGCCCCGCGATACATTTCGCTTTCGGTCGCCTTCTGTAGTCTTGCTTTTTTACAACAGCGTAAGCATCAAGGTGACTTTTATCTTCTGCATTGTTAAGCCTTTCTTTCTCATCGCTTAAGAATGAAGGGTGGGAAGAAAGTGGGGGGGGGGGGGGGGGGGGGGGGTCGTGTTTACTTAAAGCGGCGTCTTGCGCGCTGATCGATTGATCGAATCCCTATAGAGGCGTGCGTTGCACACTTCGCTGGAAAGCACGCCACAAGAGTCAGCGTGCATTTCTGCTGCAGGAGATAAGTGTAAACACGTAATGAACATAAATAAAAGGAAGTGAAAGATCAGATACATGCAGACAAGATGATTCGATTGAATGGAAACTTCCCTTGAATCAGGACCCTGTGCAACAGCGGTAAAAAAGTCGTGTGCCTAATGAGCGTAGAGAAAAATAAGCGCTCAGCAGCCATGTAAACTAATGGCGTTAATCAATTAACGAACCCCTCGGGCGAAAGGGCGCGCGCATTGCGTGCCGGATTAGCATGTCAAGCACCTCGCTTAACCCGTTGCGTAACGAACGTGAGCGAAACTGGGACGCGAAGCATGGAAGGGAGTACTCGAAGGCAGATCAAATTACGTCACCGAACCCAAGCGCATATCTTTGTCGAACATGTTTTCTGCCTGTTTATAACATTAAAGTGCTCTCATCTTCATCCATGCTGCTACTAATGTAAGTATTATGTGTTTGTATTACCTGAAGAAAGAAATTTCGGAGTTCAATCGTTTACATAAAAGCGTATTTACGTAATTTTTTATTGTGTCTCGGAGTTGTTGCTTCTTTGTTTTTTGTCTTAAGCCTTCCTCCTTACTTAGCAGACCTAGTGGGACTCGTAAGGTATTTTTAATGAAAGAGAAATAATAGGCACTCCAGCGTGTATAGTGTGCATAAATTAACTGCCCCTGTCATTGCCCTTGAAGCTAGTTATCATTTGTATGCGTGAGCTAAAATGCCTCCTATGTTCACTGTAATTAGTGTAGGTGCCTTGCTTTTTTTTAATTACTTTTGCAGATGAGAAGACGAAGACGAAGCGTTGCTGTAGCTGAGTGTTTGCCGTTCATCTTCGGACTTTTCACTTATTTTCGCAGTTATACGGGGAACATAGTTCCCTTTTCGGTGGCGATGAAAGTGGACTCATCTGCACGTCCACCCGAGTTGCCGGTGACAGCGCCGGCAGCCTCAAGGAACCGAAACTGCCTTTCCAGTGACAGCGAGGCTACCCTCATTGACACTGCCGAGAGCGTTGACAGCTCCGACGACGAATACGTGACAGTCATGAGCCAGAAAGCATAGCGAAGGACGCTCAGGGCATCCATGGACGCATCTGCTGGGAGGGCCCCGCAAAGCCCGCCGAGGTACACCGTCCTATTCTTGCCTACGCAACCATCCGTAACCATGAGGCTACTGAACAGGCAAGCGGTATCTTCAGAGCTCGAGGCACTGGTGCCGAACAGTATTAAGGATATCAGAGTGAATCCCCGGAAAAATGTTGTAGCACTGGACGTCGCTGAAGCGTCAGCGTTAGATTCACTGTGCAAAGTTACCGTCCTTGGCGGCATGAATGTTCACACTATCATTCCGCTAGGAAATCAGGCAACTACAGGCGTCATATATGACATCGATGTGACCATCTTGAACGAAGATCTGCCGATTCTTATTAAGCCTGCTAATGATGGGCCCCAAATACTACAGGTGTGCCGTCTAAGAAAATCGAGATGTGTGAAGATAGACTTTAAGAGTGATTGCCTGCCGACACATGTTAAGGTGGGTCATTTCCGACATGCTGTGCGGCCATTTGTGCCTAAGCCGCTTCAGTGCCGAAATTGTCAGAAACTTGGTCATGTGAGCGCCGTCTGTGGAAATCCTACAACATGTCCTCGTTGTGGTGCACCACACTCTGCCGACAACTGTAAGGCTAATTCTTATAAATGCCCGAATTGCCAAGGGCCCCACGACGCCACATCAAAAGAGTGTCCAAGAATAAGGCAGGAGACTTTGGTTTTGAAGAAAATGGTGAGGGACCGTTCAACTCACCGAGAAGCGGTTGCTGTCGTCAGGCGACATCGTTCTCGTCGCCGACGCTCATCTAGAAAGCCTGCCCACAGTATCAAGTCTTCTGTAAAGCCTTCTTTCGTTGAATCGGCTTCACCACCACCGCCGGACAGAAGGAACACGTGCACCGAGAATGCTGCCCCTGAAAAGGAGGCTCTGGAAGAAGCATGGCCATTACTTCCAATGATAACCCCTGCAGAAAAACTGGAACGTGCACCGGTAGCACCACTTTCTGCATCTCGCCAAGATGAGGCGACAGAGCGTGACCGAGAAATTTTGACAATGATCAAGTCTCTAATCAATGCCATTCGCACACTTATAGGCAACACGAACACGCCTACAGCACGATGCGGAGTGCAAGTAATGGATGCCCTGAGTCCAGTGCTTACCAACTTCGCATAGACAAAATGGCTCTTTCACTGCCTTCATTCCGACACGAAGTACGCAGTGCGACAGATTTACAGTGGAATGCCAGAGGACTTAAATCACGGATCTCATATTTTCGACATTACGTTTTCCGCAACAGATTTCCTATATTAGTAATATGTGAACCAAATTTGTCAAAAGCGATAAAGCTTTCTGGCTACGAAGCCTTCACTTCATCGACTTGTGGTGAGCCCAGCAAAGTAATTATATATATCCGCACAGATTTAACCTACATTCCACATTTGGTGCAAACCCATAACGGAAATCAATACGTATGCCTCCGCGTTGCAAAGAAGAAGGTAGCCTTCACACTTATCGGCGCATACATCTCACCATCTGGTCAGTTCGATGGTGAAAGACTACATGACATCTTGACCGCTACACTTGGACCTTGTATTGTTATTGGTGATTTCAATGCTCATCACTTCCTTCGGGGAAGCACTAAGATTGATTCCAGAGGCCGGAAACTTGCTAAATTCGCCCCACGCCACGAACTTAACGTTATGAATGACGGCAGTCCAACGTATTTGCGTGGTTCGAGATATAGCAGTTGCTTGGATCTTGCATTGGTGTCACGGCAATTCACCCAACAAGTGCGATGGTTCACTGATATTGAGACTCACGGCAGTGATCATATTCCAACGTATCTGAAGGTCACAGGTTTTGCAACTTCCTCCTCATCAACTAACAGAAGAGTTAATTGGACAATGTACAAGGCAAAGGTGGAAGAGGCATGCGATGATATCGCGTGCGGCCTCGAGGAGGTAATGAAAAATGTGATGGAAGAGGTTACGTGCGCCTTTAAATACACATCAAAGCGTACAGAATTTGATATAGAACTTGAACGACTACGAACAATTCGTAGGCGGGCGGAGAGGAGGTACAGGCATTCGACTCATGACCTCAGAGACGCTCGACGTCTACAAAAGAAAATGCAACGTCGAATGGACAAGCTGGAGGACCAACGGTGGAAGAAATTTTGTGAATCACTCGATCCTCGCAAGCCTATGTCCCATATATGGAGGACGGTGCGTGGCCTTGGCTCGACTCCACATCAACGTCCATTCAGCACATTGGCTCTCCATCAAGGCCGCCTGCAGGTTGACGTTGCTGAAGATTTCTGCGTAAGGATTGCGGGCAATGTGGTTACCATGAGTGACGAAGTTCTCTGGGATGTTCCTGTAGCACGAGTTTCTGAACTGAATATGCTTTTCTCACTCGAGGAACTGGATGCAGCTCCAGCCACCTGCAGATGTTCATCATCACCTGGGCCGGACGGTATTACATACACTGCTTCATGCCGTCTTGGAAGACGCGGCTGAGACCAGCTACTAAAATGCTACAACTAGTCATGGAACGATGGCGTCGTTCCAGAAAGGTGGAAATCCAACCGCTTGGTACCAATCCTCAAACCTGGAAAGTCGCTGCTTGATCTGGCATCATATCGACCCATTGCGCTATTCAGCTGCGTAGGGAAAATAATGGAAAGAATGGTTCTGACACGCCTCGAGTGGTACCTTGAACGCTATAATATATACCCAGAGGCCATGGCTGGTTTTCGAAGAGGCCCCTCTTCTATTGATAATGTAATCGACCTCGTAACCTCTGTGCAACAACAGAAATACCTCAAGCGCATCTCGGTTGCAATGTTCCTCGATGTGAAAGGTGCATACGACAACGTAACGCACGATGCCATCCTAGATGCCTTGGCGAACATTGGAATCGGTGGAGAAATGTTTCGATGGATTCGGAGCTACCTGCATAGGAGATCCTTCTTCGTGCTCACTGTGGAAGGCCGCACCGTTGATCATCACACCACTCGTGGCGTTCCACAAGGTGGCGTTCTCAGCCCTACGCTGTTTAACCTCACGATCATTGGCCTTGTACCAAGCCTACCTCGATCAGTCAATATCTCTACATACGCTGATGATATATGTATGTGGGCTTCTGCAATGACACGACTCCAGGTACGTGCACGGGTTTAAAAAGCAGCGAGAATAACGTCGACGTACCTCCATGCTCGAGGCCTCACAATTTCCACCGAGAAGTGCGCCTTAGTCACTTTTACCTGCAAGCCCATGATCTGTTGTCCTGTTTCTATCGACAGCGTCAACCTTTCGTATATGAGACTTCATCGATTCCTGGGTGTCATTATCGACAGAGATCTCTCGTGGAGTGCTCACATCTCGCACTTGAAGAAGAGGCTCAGCTCTATCACACACGTGATGACATTTCTCGCTGGTAAAACGTGGGGCACATCAGTGTCATGCTTCAGCTGTACAGAGCGCTATTCTTGGGATATTTGCGGTATAGCACGCCCGTGCTTTCCAACGCTGGATAAACTAACATCAGTGTCCTGCAAAGCATTCAAGGCCAAGTCCTCCGCACATGCTTGGGGCTACCTCGGTGCGCTAATACGTTAGCAACAATCGGTATTGCTAAAGACTATCCGATCACGACATATATAACTGTCGACACTCTCCGGACACATATCCGTCACATATCCAGAGTGCCTAACCACCACCTTGCTAGCTTGCCACTAGAAAGACCAAAGACAGCGTTATCCAAAGTTGTTGCGGCTAACCAGAATTCCATCTCGTGGAGATTCTCGCCCGCAACCACACCACTATCTCCAGAGTGGTGCATGAAAAGACCGACTGTGCACCTTGAAGTGCCGGGGATATCTAAAAAGGCAAGCCTGTCATCTGCAGCCCTCAAGCAGATCTCACTGGACCTTTTGAATTTGTCATATGCTAACCGAATTCATGTTTACACGGACGGTTCGGTCTCGGGAAGTTCGACAGGCGCCTTTGTCATACCATCTCGATCAATCACCGTCAAATTCAAGACATCACACGTCACGACATCTACGGGATCCGAGCTCACCGCTCTTCGAGCTGCCGTGGAGTTTGTTACGCAAGAATCCCCTAGTAGATGGGCCATTTTCTGTGACTCCAAGGCAGCCCTTCAATGCGTGCGAAGTCTACGACGTGGAAACCACCACCAGGTGGTGTATCATATTAATGAAATTTGTCATCGCGCTGCTGGTCAAGGACACGACGTTGTTTTACAATGGTTGCCGGGCCACTGTGGCATCAGTGGTAACCACCTCGCCGACGACGCTGCCCGATGTGCCCACGATGGAGCGCCCACACTGTTAATACCCTTGTCAAGAGTAGACGCAGCTAGAGAACTTCGTCAAATCGCTCATAATGCCACGCTTGCGCACTGGAATTCTCCACCTAACTCCAATAAACGCCCTAAGAATCTGAAGTCATTACTTCAGAAACAACTGCCATCCAAGATTTCTCGACGTGACGCTACAATGTTGTGCCGGCTGTGGACTGGGGTAGCGTTTACTAAGTCATTCAGCCATCGCATTGGCATGGCGGATTCATCCATGTGTGAAAGCTGCAACTGTATAGAGACTATTGAACATCTCTTGTGCCACTGTGCCCAATTTGATGAAGATCGCCGGACTCTCCAGTGTGCCTTGAATAGACTCGATGACCGGCCATTTAATGAAGCAAAGATCTTAGGAGCCTGGTCGCGCAGCACATCAGCACAGAAAGCCACACAAGCCCTCCTGAGATACTTGTCAGCAACTTCATTGAGGGACCGCCTGTGAAACTCGACATTGTGTGTGTGATGTGACATGTGTTTATCCTTCTCTCTCTCTTTTACTCCCCTCCCCCCTCCCCATGTGTAGGGTAGCAAACTGGACGCATAGTGTAGTTAACCTCCCTACCTTTCCTACATTCCTTCTCTCTCTCTCTACTTTTGCAGATATTTTTTTGGAGTGTGCACTTCTAAGGCGATGATAATCTAAGTATTAATTCTGGCATCCGTGACATAAAATAAAGTTTTCTTTCATGCCATTCCATACACGACAGTACCATGCATGCTACTACCATACATGGCCTGACGCTATCATGCATGGCCCGAATTCCCGCGCATGCTTTAGGGACGGAGTCGCAACAATCAGCCGTCTTCAAAGGAAGCTTGAACCTGTCCAGCCATGTAAGAGATCTGCAGGTAACACATTAATCATTCTTCGAGAAGATATCGCTTGCCTTCCAAGACGTAAGGCTAAAACCTTACATGGCTAATCTAACGCGAAAATTACCGTTATCGGCGTCGACGCCCACATGAATCACGCAAAAAAAATTATTACGGGATGGCGTTATAGCATAGTCATACAAATTTTGACGTGACTGCCGAAATTCGTATAATGACATTACTATAACGTCACCTAACGCGACTTCAGGTACTGACGTCACTCACACTTGGTCAAATTGGGGCCGATCTTGGAGGCTCTTTAAAATCACCGGAGCTTCGAAAGCTTACAATGCCACCGGTTGCGGAGGCATGTCCCGAACCACATTAGGTGCGATAAGCTTTCGGGGAATGGAGGGGAGGGGAGCGACAATCCACAGAGTTTCCTATAAATCCACTAGAGGGAACTCTGGCGCTTGTGTCTATGGGAACTGCAACGCACGGTGCTTCAGCCAGCGTGAGAATACTGGGTAGTACAAGGATTTGTCTAAACTTCGTTCTTTAGATTCTGTTTGCCTTAGCGTGGCCTGCAGCCGCTTGGTCACGAGGAGACAATCGGCAAATGTAAATGTTCAGCAGTTGCACTTCACCACCTTAACCTTTTAGGCTCACCCATTCAAATGGGCTCAAGAAGTTCATAACGGTTCGTTTTATTTTTTAATTATTATTCAAGACGAACGAAAACACAGCTAGAAACAAATCCACAAGTGCGTTCCAAACCCGAAAACATTACGACTAGGCTAATTTGTGTACCTCCTATCATTCCCATGGTACACGATGAACGATCTCAGCGCCAGAGTCCCCTCAAGTTAAGTATAGTTAAGTGTGTACTAGTTAAGGATATTAAGTTAAGCATATGATCCACTGAGAAGAAGGGGAACCAGACGGCTTTCACCTTCGAAACTGTGGTGAATGGGGCCCGTTGGTTTAACGTCTTAAACACTTGGTAGGGCAGGAAGAACAGAGAAAGACTCCAGGCGACAAACTAGCACTCGTACGTCGTCTGTTGTCCTTCTCTTTGTGCCCGTGTTTTCTGCGCTATAAAGTGTTCAAGTTTCACCTTAGAGTCATCTTAGGAGAATGCGTTATGTACTTTGTGTATTTTTTAATTAAGACCGTGGAATACTTGTTCTTAAGGAGGGACGAAGGTCTTAAAATAGCAAAAAATTGTAACAAATACTGAATTCTAAAAATTGCAATTTGAGGTGCTTATAGTCGAAAGTATGTTTTAAAAAAATTTTAATATTATAGAAAAATACCATTTTTTCTTAGAAGCTTAATATATAAAAGTACAAATGTTTTTAAAACTGAAAACATAATTTTCTTGGCGTTGTTATTGTTGTGAAGTGAATGTGCCTTACGGAAGTTTTGAGCAAGTTTCTGTGAAGATATCTAAACAAACTTCGTACCATTATTTTCCGCAGCACATGAACTACAGGCTAAACCTATTCTTTTTCTCTCAACCTTGATACATTTGTAATTATACGACAAATACCATCTAATCACTGGAAGCTCATTTTTACCTTCCAAGTTTGAAAATTATTTCTGAACAAAAAAATAACCGTTTTGACATTCGGTTCGCTTTAGCCTGTGGGATAAACCTATAAAGAAAACATGCAGTTTTGAAAACTAACTTTTCTTAATTGCGAGTTACCATAACGACCCGTAAGAAATTACCTAATTATAATGTGGAAATTTGTCACTGCTTTTTTTTTCTAAATGAAATACTTTAAATCTGTTTGTAGATTTGCAATCTCTATCCAATGATGGTAATTTTCATTTAGGTAGGATAATAAATAAAAAAACATTTTTAAGACCCTCGTTCCCCTTTAAGTACTATCGACGATAATTGCTAGCGTGATAAACGTATGCTAGCAAGCCACATCCATCTAGAGAGATAACCTTAGGCGAGATAACCGTATCACTTTGTAAATGGTGAACGCACGTCAGTACCCGGTCAAGCCGGCCAGCTTTCGCAGCATATACGGCACTTTATGGAAAGAAAGCATCACGGTTCTCTGTACTCTCGCCTTACCGAGAACCGGAAACAAAGCTCGGTTGATATTTTCTTTGACGACCGATAATTGACCGGCTGCGTTGTTTGTATACACATAGGTCGTTCTCGTTGGTGCAAAGCCCGGACAAAACACCAGGACGTAAATCCGAGTACGCAACTTGACAGCAAGAACCGAACTGGAACCGTTACGATTGCTTTTCTCTATCCGAGTACACACGTATTGGGGGACGAACCCCGAAGATCAAACACCGGAAATCGAACGATGCCGTCCATTGAAAGCTGTCCTATCCGTGTACTCTGTCCTGCTGCCGTATGTGCCCAGCGGGGCCTGGCGAAGGCGTGATAAAAACTTCCCCCGCAAGAGTAAAGAGGACTCCCCAGACACGGATCGAGCTTTTCCCCGCTAGACTAGCGCAGAAGTATAGTAGTGGTGAAGGGGCGATAGGTCCACCTTTCCAATTTCCGATCCCCGAGATTTTGTCGGCTCATTCGGGCGGAAGGACCTTGGGCCACCGATGTTACTGCGGTCGAAACTGGGAGTTGTGGGGGCATGCCCGTGGACCGTATATACACGGCAGCGAGTGCGGATGGCGAGATAGTGGTGGAACCCTTCGTGGAGTCAAGGCTGGGCCTTCTTCGAAATGAGTGACGTACACTAGAGGGGAGGCGGTTTAACGATGTACTAAGGGAAGACAAAGCTAGGGACTAGCCAGGCCAGTGGAATGTGCCCAGAAATCGATAAAGAAAGGCAGAAAAGACAACCATGCAGCAGTATATATGTTTAGTCTCGAAATAGTGCAGAAGGTGCAGAACTGGCCTCGGCCAATCAGAAAAGTACGCCACGCACCATGATGCTTCACTATAGTTGCGGAAGAAATGGCGCATATGGTGAAGTTAGAACGATGTAGAGGCCATCATGGAGAGCTGCTTGGTACATGCTTCAAGTGTAAGAACCCTCTAGTCTCTCTCATATATGTCATTTGTCCGTGAGACTAAGATAAATAAATAAATGAATAAATAAATAAATAAATAAATAAATAAATAAATAAGAATACTACTGGAAGGATGGGACAAAGAAGTGTTTTGGTTAATTTGATTCTTCGTCAGCTATTCAGATGAAAAAATTAAAAAATACTCATAAATACTCGTGTCAGAGGAAGTAATGACGCCGCTATCCAGCTGCCCACAGAAAGGTGACTAGCGACTATGCAATGACCTAGAAGAGACTCCAGGCAGGCACCTATCGGCACGCTGCACTAGTCCACGCAATTTTACCCTGGAACTGTACATAGCAGAAACTGCACACACCGCCCGGAGACTGCGAAAACCTTGTACCAAATGGTGTACGGCGATGCCGAAACTGTGTAGGAACGGAGCGCGTACGACAGCCTCCGTCCGACCAGTGGGAGGCGTTACTGACGCCAGCGAACGCTGACGGCCGCCAGCTCTGGCTGATGGGAAAAGCTCGTGCGTCGGCAGCAAGACATTCTACCTGAAATGAGGAGGTGACACCCACATCTTGCCTAAGAACACGCGCCCGGTGCTAAAGTAAAGTTTAATTTTCTCCTTCTATCTCTCTTGAAGAAAGCCATGTAAGCAACTCGCTCCTTTATTTATATTGTGACTGCTTCGATACTTAAGCTTTGTGATAAGGTCAGTTTTCAAACAACGCTGTAGAGAGGAGCTTAAAAAAAGAAACACGGAAAATTTAAAAAAAAATGCAAATCTGACAGAGGCAACACGGGTGCCGTTATTCTTTCGCGTATCTCATTTCACCGGCATATACTGACGTTTGCTGCTTGGCGGGTCGCATACAGAGTACCTAAGCAATGATACTTTGCTTCCCGCCGCTTCGCGCATATATATATATATATATATATATATATATATATATATATATATATATATATATATAAATATATATATATATATATATATATATATATATATATATATATATATATATATATATATATGTCTATATATAAGGGCTAGAATTGTATACTTAAGGGCTCGTTTTTCCATGTTTTGACACAACTGTGATGAGATTAACAGACAATATAGCCAAGGAATGTATAGGGGAAGTTATTAGACCCAATTGAACTGTAATTGTGAAGGAAGAGAAGTGGTTGAAAAGATAACTTGCCGTGAGCAGGCACCGAACCTGCGACCTTCGAATAACGCGTTCGATGCTCTACCACTGAGCTACCTACCATGGTGGCTATCCCCCCGACCACTTTATTGATGATAGTTATAGCGCGAGAACAAAACGACGACACAGAGACAAGAAGGACACATGTCACAAGCGCTCGTGACATTAGCGCTCGTGTCTTTCGTGTCCTTCTTGTCTCTGTGTCGTCGTTTTGTTCTCGCGCTATAACTATCGTCATGCCATACCAACTAGCCCAAGCTGCCACACTTCTAAATTACACTTTATTGAGTTTTATATGAGAATTTACGCGTGGGAGTGTCAGTCGGCGCCACCTGTAGCCAAGGCAGCGAGTGTGGCACACTCTTTATGAGCCTGTTTAGCGTCGCGTAGCACGTGAACCTATTACTAGCTCTGACAGCTCTATATATATATATATATATATATATATATATATATATATATATATATATATATATATATAGAGAGAGAGAGAGAGAGAGAGAGAGAGAGAGAAAGCACCTTGTAAGTTCCGGGGCAGTGTATACTGTTTTCGGATAGAGAGATCACCAAAATTTACGGCTAGTAGGAAGAATGGGGGGCTGGTTCATGGAACACTCAAATCGTGAATTGCAGCAACGCCAGGATGGGTCATATAACCGTTGCTGATATGGCCGCTCAAAGACCATATCGCCCGACAAGCTTGACTCCAACCTAGGCGGCCACTTCGTATACCTGTTCTATAGTGATTTTCCTTCCATTCACCTCTTCATTGTCTTTTGTGTGCGCGTGTATATAGGCGTTCCGTATAGTTGCTTGTGCCCCCCGGTATGCCTATATTATTTCCTATATTCTGTGTCTCGTTTGCCGGTGTGTATTATGTCTGTGTTTGTGCGGAAGTGCTAACAAGGGAAGTTTATCCGGTGCCCTTTCGGTGGCACTGCTTTTATATCCGCGAGAGTGGGGGCCCAGTAGAGACAGGGCTTTGGAGGCTATAGGTCGTTTGGCCAGCACTGGAAATGACTGCGTGGGCAAAAGAATAATAACGTAAGTAAAAAAAAACGAAACAGGAGTGACGATGATTCCCTGACAGAGCCAGTCCTCCAGCTTGTTAAGGGCCGCTTCCTAGTATAAGCCGTGGCCGCCGGCTCGGACCTGGGGTCCGAACCATAAGAGAAATCAAAAGAAGGATAAATTGGATGAGGAACATAAAAGATACACAGTTTCACTGGTGCAGACTGGGTATACGGCGAAAAAATCAGCGCGGTGTCAAAAAGAGGAAGAAGCGTCTGATGCACGGGGCAACAAAACCTAACGAGCGGCTATTTATTCTCATCAGTCCCTGCTCCCACCAGCACTGGAATGCCCTGCCAATTTCTATCTTATCCTGTGGCCGCTTCGCTTCCGTTCTTAATTGGCTGCCCTATCCCCGAGGTGTTTTCCCTGTACTATCTATGTGGTGATGTTATGGATGGTTTGCTTGCGTCGCACGTTTGTGTGATGGGAAGATTTGTGGGAAGTGCTTTACCTTCATTATTATTATTATTATTATTATCATTATTATTATTATTATTATTATTATTATTTTCAATTTCACCATACTTCTTTTCGTATGTTTGAGGTGAAGCTTGTTTTTATTTTTTTGTGTATGTGTTTGTGTTTGCTGGAGCATCTAGTGCTTCGAGCTCCATTTGTGGGGCGTGTGTTGCGAGTCATGAACTTCGATAACAGCTGGAAGCCATTCACGGTGCCCCTTTCTTTTTTTTTTTCACTTCTTTTGCTATATGCAAAGCATCGAACTCATGCACCTGCGTGAACCTGGAATTCAGCAAAACTTGGAAGACAAATGAATAATCTTTGGTGGACGATTACTCGTTTTTGTTGGTTGACGTAGTCGCGAACTGCTGACGTTCGATTGGAACTGCAGTTTTCGTCCAGTGCGTCTCCGACCTTCTGAGCGGACGTTTGAATGAGATCAAGTGCCGCGACGCCTGTGGTAATCTACCAGCGTGGTTCATTTTCAAATTGAACACAGGTATGCGTAGTGAACATTGAAGTTTTTTTTTAACGGCCACTGTGAAGCTGCAGGCTCGTCTTGAAGCATATATATAGGTTGAAATTTATAAGATATATATATATATATATATATATATATATATATATATATATATATATATATATATATATATATATATATATATATATATATATATATATATATATATATATATATATAGTAAATTCATATAGAAATATATAGGTTTGCATAGTTAGATATATGTATCAATAGTAACGGGTCGTTATGTTTGTTGCTATTTAATAATGTGTGTCCAAGCCACGGTATTATTATGAGACACGCCGTACACTGAAACTCAGTTCCCGCTTATAGTGTTGGATATAGACAAGAAACGGGACATTCCTTGTCTGGTTTCCTGGATATAGCCAGAATTTAATCAGTTCCAGAATCAGAATCAGTCACCAGGCTAGTTTCGCCTACTTAGCGGGTTCAGTGAAATTCACTACCTCAACGCTTGCTTCAGCGTGTTTCGAAATGGAACCACATGACCTCGGAGACTGTCTAGTTATTTTAACTATGTAGTCGCAGCGTTTGTAGTCAGCGCATGTTTTGATCTCTATTGCTGACGCTGCCATCAAATACCAAATTGTCTTCGATCAAGTCACGGCAAAAGTGGTCACTATTCCTGGCCTACTCGAGTACGTGCTTGCCGATTCTCCTAATTTGCCTGGGAGAATCCGAATCACCGAACAGTCCTCTCGAGTGTACGGGCGTGCCTATGAAATATCCCGCAAAGCAACCCTAATCCTACCCTAAAACAAAAAATAACAAATTCTAGCGGTTCTGAACTTTATATGCCGCTTCTACCCCAAGCAAAAGCTGAACTGGAGAGCACTGATTCGCCCGTGTTTTTCTTTGCGTTTATGTTTTCTTTATGTCATGTTCTGTGCTCTTTTCAGTGTTGCTTGGGCTCATTTGTGATAGTGATGTCCTCTTAGGTTTTTTTCCTTGCGATTGTTTGATGTGTTATGTGATAATCTACACCCTCTTCCGTGGTCTCTCCTTTTTACTGTTTTTCTACTGTTAGCGGCTCCGAGTGCGCTCCCTCTAACTGCCGCTGCTGCGCTGAGGAGGGGGGGGGGGTGATATTCATTCATTCATTCATATTAAATGAAAAGAAGACAAAAGTGAGCCCCGCAACTGTCTCTACAGTGGGAGGACACCTCAACAGTAGCTCACGAGGGATGTGGGTAGAGAAGGGAATAAAAGGATTAAATGGTAGAGAGATAGAGAGAGAGAGAGAAAGGAGAGAGCGAGGAACAGGGACAGCGAACGACGGAAGTAAGGAGAGGACAGGAAAGATGGACGCGGTTGCAGGAGTCCGAGGACGGGGCACCACTGGCGAGAGTTCTTTTCGGCGTCAGCAGATGGCGTAGGGCAGGTCCAGTAGGTAACAGCTACGCTGTCGTCGAGGATCGGCGTCAGGAGGTGACGTATGGCCAGCCCAGTGGGCCAGAGCTACGCTGACGTCGGAGAACACGAGGGCACAACCGGTCGGCACGAAATTCAGCGAGCGAGTCTGCCGGCTCGAACAGACAATTCAGTCCTTCGGTGACCCTGGCGTCAGGCAAGCACAGGCAAAGGAAGCGCAGGTGTATCAAACGCGGTGCTTCCACCACTCATGTCTATCAAACGTGGTACCCGCGTTTTAATATTTTGCCCTACATGCGAAAGTATTCACACATGAGCGCCATATTTACCAGCAGATGGAGTACCGGGAGGGACAACTGCGAAGGTCTAAAACCTGTACTGCAATCGTTCAGAGCTGTATATGACGTTACTGCGGCCCTATGAAGCAGTACTTAAAACCAGGGCATTTCTTTCACCTATTTTTTTTTTTATTATTGTTGCTCCGGACCCCCTCTCTTCTTCACACGAACCTCTTACTTCCAGAATCTTCAGCTGAGACAGTTGTTTAACGTTTAGGTGCAAAAAAAAAAGAACAACAACAACACCAGCGAAAGCCGAAGTAGAAAACTACACACTCACTCACACACTGTTGCCAGTGTCTTAGCGAGGGAATCTTCTAATTAGACCTTGCCTTGAGTTTCCGCTGGATGTTCTTGCATCTGAACGACTTCCCTTATGTTGGCACGAATGCGCATTAAGGGATCAGAAATCGGCTCACTTGGCTTAACGTTCCTTTGCGATGTTCACTCGAATCCTTGGACGAACTTCGCAGGGTCGGACGCCTCGTGCAGCCAGGGCAAGCCGGTGTTCATGCTGGCTACGAACGCACGGCTCGACTCGGACATCTTCTCGCGCGAGTACGGCGTCAACCTGACGGCGTGCGCCGAGGCGTGCCGCCGGGACGCCCGCTGCCGGTCGCTGACCTTCGTCAAGAACGCCACGGACAGCTACTGCCAACTGATGGGCGCCGCGGCCGACGCCTCCGCCGTTGTCCACGAGCGCACCCTGTCGCCCGTCAATGGAGTTTACTACCTCGAGAAGATATGCCTACAAGGTGAGTGGTGATTCCGGGATCGTGAAATTACGCTCTAGGGAGTTTTGGAATAGGATCCCCAACAGTTTGCGGCCCCGAAACCATTTTGCGGGTGCTGGCTTTGGGTCGAGTAGGAGATAAGAGTTTTCTCTGCGGTGCTTTGCACACTCCTTCTCGTAAGTCACCCAACAGTTTTCTTCGCTAAGACTGCTGCTTGGGGGAGTTAAACTTCATGATTGAGATAAGTTTACTAGCGCAAGTGTGTGTTTCTTTCCTGAACGTACTGTCTTTTTTTGCGCTGGTAAATTAATCTTATCACTGTATAGTCTTGACCAAAAGCCATCTCTTCAGTGGCTACCGTCAATTTTGACGCAAAGCTTTTGGGGTAGGCTCTTGTGCTTCCGCTGAATTAAAAAAAAAAAACGTCCCAACGCCAAAACCGAACGCTATTAAACCGACAGCTGTATATGGCTAGGTGAAACGAAAAGCCGTTCAGCATCGGTGTCACGAGCGGTTTCCATTGGCTGAGCTATCAGCTTAGTCGTTGACTAAGCTTCCCTAAGCATCACCAAGCCGAAACCATTCTCGCGAACCTATACGAGCGCAAGTGGACGCGCAACATACGCAACTGTCCGCTTACCCGTTGTTTCCTTTAGGAACGTTGTCAGTGCCACACGTGATGTTAATGATTCACAAGTGTGCCTGTTATTCCGTCTAAATGAATGATCTCGGGACCACGATGGTACTATACGCAGACAACTTCAATATATATGGTGCGAATGTATATAGCGTGCGAGTTTCGCGACTTCCCAGCTCTGTCGCGTATCTGCCGGCGGCGCAAGGAGTAATGGTAGGCGCTCAGGCGATCCTCGGTGATCGGAAGTGCGCATTCGTCGTGCAGCTTCGCGCCGCATCGTAGATTATCGCGATAATCGCTATAATTCAGGCGTGCAATAAGTATTCTGCTGTGTGTGTGTGTGTGTGTGTGTGTGTGTGTGTGTGTGTGTGTGTGTGTGTGTGTGTGTGTGTGTGTGTGTGTGTGTGTGTGTGTGTTTCCAGTACACATACATGGAAGATGCCTATAGAAGAAGAGAGCCGGCCTGCCAATCAGTCTGCGCCTTGCGTTGCCTACCTAAGCACACATCCAGCGGCTAATGCCAGCCCATAACAGGAATTAGGAGGTGTGGTTCGACAGTTCGCGTGCAGACGCTCGTCAGTGCCAGCTTTTACGTTGAGGGAGTGCGCGCGCCGTAATATATTGCGTACGTCCAGACTATGGGCGAATGGCGTGCAAAAGCACGTGAAATTCACTGAAGGCGCGCATATGGCTCGAGCGACGACCGGAGCTGTACTGATGAGCTCTTACGATCGTGGTTGGACAGTTCGGCGCCTGCTATGTGGACGCACCATACTCCAGCGTTCTCAAGTGAATATACCGCTGCAGGCGCGTCCAAATGCGGCTTTCGCAACCATTAGACGCGTCGCGCAACGGGCGCGCAGCCTTATATTGGCGCCGTCTGTAAACATTGGTAGAGAAGAGCGTCTGAGCACGCCAACTATGCACCTCATCAACGAAGGCCCCGTAGGCGCCATGCATAATCTTCTCTGGGCTCCTGTTAAGGGGCGTGAACACTCAAAAATGAACTGTTGGGGCTGCGACGTCTTTTGTATTCCCCCATACAGGATACCACTGAAAAGGTGATTCTTCTCTTCGCCGAAAAGATGTGTAATAAACAGGTAAAACACCTAAAAATAAAGCGAATGACGTCACCGATGTTACGCGGTCCGGAAGTCACAGTAACGGAACGTTCTCAAATCAGTCGCTATAGCATTCACTGTAAAGCTTTTTTTTTTTTTTTGTGTGCAAGTGCGGCCGTTAGGGCTTGCTTGTTTCCTATACTGGGGAATCACAGCGCATAGAGGCCATAGGTGTATGCATCCGGGAAGAAAGGAGGGTGGGGGGAATCCATCATGCATGGTGGTTTAGTAGTTATGGTGTTCGACTGGTGACTGGAAAATCACGTGATCGAATTTCGACCGTGGAGGTGACATGTCCAGCAGTTTGCGTTGGCGGGCTAGTTGGTGCGAATCCATAGTACTGGTTTGGCGCAAAACGACACCACGAGAAGGGAGAAAGAACACAGTGCTTCTCTCAACTCGCCGGCGTTGAGAAGAGCGCTGTGTTCTGTCTTCTCTATTGTGGTGTCGTTTTGCGCCCAATAAGCACTATGACTACATGTCGACGAAAATAAAACAGCAGAGGTCAGCGCGGCTTGATGTAAGTGCGCGTGAAAGAACAACATGGGGTCAAACTTATCGCAGTCCTTGCCGCGCTGCGGTGTTCTAGTGGCTAAGGTGGTCAGATGCTGACCGGCAGGTCGCGGGATGGAATCCCAGCTGCGCGATGGCTTCATTTTCGATGGAGGCGGGAATGCTGTAGGCCCGTGCGCTCAGATCTGAGTGCCCGTTAAAGAACAACAGGTGGTCGAAATTTCCGGAGTCTCCACTACGGCGTTCCTAATATCATCAATTCGGGATTTCGAAACTTGATTATATTGTTATTGCTGTTATTGTTATTATTGTTGTT
The DNA here is from genome assembly GCF_013339725.1 of Rhipicephalus microplus. NCBI lineage: Eukaryota > Metazoa > Arthropoda > Arachnida > Ixodida > Ixodidae > Rhipicephalus > Rhipicephalus microplus. The sequence continues at coordinate 105,297,637 of NC_051175.1, read as the reverse complement.
GTTGTTGTTTTTGTTGTTGTTGTTGTTTTTGTTGTTGTTGTTGTTGTTGTTGTTGTTGTTTCTCTTAATTAAGTAGCACAGAAATATTTATGCGCAGAGCAGCAAAAATTTATGATTGAAACCCACACTGTAAGAATTTTATTTTCGCGCTCAGACAATGCTAATTTTAGAAAGCTTGCCTCTGCGGTCACACACGCTGAGAAAAGATATTTTTGCACTAAACGAGAGAGAGAGAGGGAGATAAAGACCACCTGCTTTAGCTAGTAAATTTCATAAGATGCCAATGAAATATAGCTCATTTAAGCTAACCATAACTCCAGTGCAACTCTAGAAAGTGAACTAAACGACTTTAGTATTACTAATCCATCGACTTGAGTCCCAATGTCCATCAGCGAATCCGAAAGACGATACGGACTGCAACGACGCCATCAACCGTAGCATAATTTTAATGGCGAAAGCTTCAGGCTTTGGGCAACTAGATGGGTATTCGTTCTGGAGCTTTCAATTTCGCCATCCTCCGAATGACCACCGGATTTCGCGAAGTGTCGCAGAAAATGCCACACAGTCGTTCCACGAACTATGATTGCATTTTAGGTCTCTTAGTACGTATAAGGAAAGGCGACGAACCGAACCACACCTTAAGATTATGTACAAGCCTGATACGAATACTGCAGTATACTCGTACTGGAGGTGACGTCGCGGGTATATATAACCTCATTTTACGGCAATACGCCATCTTTGGGAGGTGTAAGAAAATGATCATTGCCCTCGATTATTCAACGAGCTACTTACCTTCACTATGTGGGGGAGATGGGGAGGAGTTTAAGCTATGGCAGCCAGGCGGCGTTCCATCACCTCAGCGAGACTGCCTAAGGTTCCTCATTGATGGACTTTAAGACTGCCGACTCAGCGGCGACGCCTTCTGCAGGGAGCGCGAGCGAGTTAGTGTCGCTCCCGAATGGCTTTCAGTACGCGGTCGTCGTCAGCACTTCTAAATACCTGCCGCTCGTACAACTGCACCGTGTATTATAGGGCGGTCCGTATAATAAAACAAGCAGTACAAACGAAGAGACAGGTGCAAACTCGCAACTTTGCAGGGAGGTTGCCATTTGGGAAAGAGGTGTCATTACCGAAGATAACTCCTCTTACACGCCACACGGGTCACACTTGTACGTGTCAGCGTTTCGCGACGTCCCCTTCTATAGCTGCTCCTTCTTGTGTGTCTGTGTCCGTTTACTTGGCTTGTTTCTGTCTCAGCCACGGTTGGGCGAAGGAATGCGCAGACCAGGGGGCATTTGCGGGGCGACCCAAGTTGGGAATGTCGAGGGAGACGGGCAGATGGGAAGTCGCAACTCGTATCCCGAATGAATGCGTTGCCACAGCATCGGACGATTACCGGGGCTTGTCCATGTGGAAAGGCCTATAAGCTGCTTCAGCGAATACTTTGATTGAACTGTACACATTTCCTTCTCCCTGCCATCTAGCTTCTGTATGCCACTCGGCTGTGAGATAAGCAGAATTCCTAGAAAGTTAGGTTCAGCCAAGCAATTACGGTGTTTGGGTAGAATGCCTCCGTTTTTTTTTTTTTTTCTGCTGGGGTGTGTAGCAGACGTGAGCTCCTATAAGCTCCCGCCTAATTTCGACGGTTTCTCGAAATGTTGGGATGAAAAGAAAAAAAGGAACGAATGCCTGGTCACTGTCACAGCTTGAAACCGAACGAGCTTCCTTAACAGCATAACGACCGTCTGAGAACCACAGCATCGTCTATGGCGTGCCTACTAGATGCTAGCCTCGGTTAACATCTGTAAAGAATTTATTCGTTAATGCGTTTTGACGCATATATGTACGAGCTGTTTCGCAGGAGAGAAGACGCAACTGCTTTTTTTAAGCTGTGGTATGGCAGTGCGATAAAGAAGGCATACAAAAATACAACGTCAAGATCATTAAAATTAGTTTTCTTAAACAAACATAGATCCTAGTAGAGCTGAGGAACAACAAAACAAATTAAAATTGATTAACTGAAGATTCGTAAAACGCCATATATTATTCATGACTTTTTTTTTCCCCCGTGTGTCTTAGCCCTGCGCTGCACTGTGCCCTTATACTTGCGTCCCTTCTGTTGTTTCATTTTTCCAGCTTATACATCATTGCGAGTACATCACAACCTGCCTTATCTCGTACCCTTTTTACCATATATACATAAATTAAGAGATGCTGCTGTTACCAGTATGCCGTGACACTACACACTCTGGCCTTTCTTGTATCAAAATTGACACAGCTCTGAGAAGTGAAGGGTTCCGGCAAGTTTCATATACTCGAGCACAAGCCGAAAATATACGCACATCCATATTGAAACGATCCGTATGAGATGTCCAATAATTCCGTATGTTTCCGTAAGAATCTTACGCAAATATGTGGTAAATATATAGGAAACATATGTATTCATACGGAAACATACGGAATTATTGTACATCGCATACGGATCGTTTCAATATGGATATGAAGAGGGTACAGCTCGTCTTTCTTGGCCTCCGGCTTTCTTTGTTGGGCTCCGAAACGGAAATGAAGGCTTCAAAGTCTCGGGACTCCTGTCTCGGCAATAGTCACGGCCGTACTTCAGACACGCCTCGCACGCCTGCAGAAGTGGAAGAAAAAAGCGCTGTCGTCTGCCGCCCTCATTTTCCCGTCTGCCAAATGCATCACGCTCTTTGGACGCACGAAGTGTGGCGAGAAATTCGAAGTGCCGGAGGAGCAAAATGTAAAACAGGAGAACGATGGGATCGTCGCAGTCTTCTGATGTTGTCATACACTCCACAATGTTGCGTGCTTGTTTGGCTCTGTTTCGCTTCTCTTGGCGGTGCTGAACCATAGTCGGGTGGCACGATGTCTCCCGCGTATTCACTGGACCTCATTAAAGTTTTCATCATCTTCGTCATCATTTTGTTTCAGTGCAAGCTCGCTAAAGGACCTCGTGGCGCTAGTGTATGAGCGTACCATGCGTCAGTGTGCGCGCATTTCCTATAGTATCTTAAGCTCCTTTGAGTTTTCACTCGTTATGGCTTCTTAAAAAACTTAGTTTTTAATGTAATCCAGTTGCTCCGCCTTATTTTTTTTCTAAATGAAAGGCTGGTTACATGAAACCATTTGGTGGTCTGCACCTTCTTCAGTTCAATTATCTTTTGCACTTGCTCGCTTTCGGATCGCGCAACTCATCCCCCCCCCCTCACACACACAAAAAAAGAAAATCTTCACTTCGCTATCAGTCTCTGCTAACACGTTTTACGAATTCTAATCAACACTCGTACGACTTTGACTTCAAGCTGTGCCTACCACGTATGCACGAAACGTCTTATGTCTTATTCTTCAAATGATGGGCGGGGGGGGGGGACATTTGCTTCAAGTAAAAAGGGTGTCCATTGGACCCTTGCCTCCCCAGCATCCCCCGTCTCTCTCTATTCAATCTCCTCTAGCTCCGCGCCTTCTCTCTGGCCTCTCTTTCTTCATACTTCCTGTGTTTTCACTCTTCTCCGTTTAACGCATGTATATGTAAGCGCGACAGAAACCAAAAAAAGGTGTTTATGCATACGCGCAAGTTCTGCTGATCATCATTCACAGATGGAGAGTGCCTCAGCCCTTTACCTTGATTTTGAAGAGGCCCTTTTCTTTTTTTTTGTCTCTTTGTTTTGCCTTGCATTAGCTACTACATCACAGATGAGCGTTGCCTATGGAGACAAGTGTCGACTCACACTGACTTGCTTCGTCGCTTCCTAGAGTTCATTTGTGCTGGCTCGCTTTCTCTCCTCACACCTTCCTTTCCTAAATGATCTCCCTTCGTACCGGAACAGCGGGCAGGCGTTGTACCACTATAGGGTGGCTATAGCCTGCTCTCTCTCTCTCTCTTTGCTCTGCGTCCTTGCGTATCTGTGCGAGGGTATGAAATAATAATAATAATAATAATAATAATAATAATAATAATAATAATAATAATAATAATAATAATAATAGAAGTCCCAGCTTTGCCGCAAAGGCGAAGCAATGAACGCGATAGCAACAATTTGAAAGGTCATGCGCAGAATGAAAAACAGACGGAAATGTGACGCACGAAACGTACTCACAGCTACGGATGCACGCGAATAAGCGTCTCATTCGTTACTTCACTGAGTCTGAAGAGCGCGCGCTTTTCGCGAACGGAGACTGCAATGATTGCAGGGACCTTTGTGCGCCCGGTAACTATAGCAGAATCGTTCCACGTAAAGCCCGAGGCCAGCCAAGGCGTACGAGTTTCCCCTTCCTCGCCACCGTGACATAAGGGCGCGCGAGGGAGCGTCGCTCTCCCCTTCTCTAAGCCAGGCAAAGTACGCGTAGGAGATTAGAGTGGGCGCTGCTGCGCGATGTGGCGACGTGCGCTCATTGCGCCATCCTTCTGGTAATTCCGAAAACACAGCAGTGGTAAGTGGTAGATATAAATAGCTTCTCGTTGAACAGTGAAGAACGTTCTCCGGGGTGGCTCAGTGGTTAACGCCTCGCTATCACGACGCAGAGGTCCCGCGTTCGAGTCCGTGCGCCAGAGTGCTTTTTTCAGGATTTTTTCTTTCTTGCGTTTTCATATATATAGATACGTATACATATACGGTGCATGACGTCGACGTCGACGGCAAAATCCAGCTGAGAGTGCCCATATAATTGCTATAATAATAATAATAATAATAATAATAATAATAATAATAATAATAATAATAATAATACATAACGCGTACTCGCAGGTGCCTGCGACCGGCTGTTCGTGGCGGAGTGGATCCAGGGCATGGAGCTGGAGGGCCACGACAACCGGGTGCTGGGCAACGCCACGCGCCGGGCCTGCCTCGAGGCGTGCGCCGCCGAGCGCTCGTTCGTCTGCCGCTCGGCCGAGTGGCGCGGGGGCGAGTGCCGACTCAGCCGGTACGACCGATTCTCGAGACACGTGCACTTCGTCCGCTCGGCCGACCCGTCCGTCGCCTACTTCGACAACACGTGCGCCTACAAGCCCGGTGAGTGAAAGCGAGACAGCGAGTGAGTGAAAGAGAGGGGTAGGCAGAGTTGATAAAGTTTTCATGGCAAGTCATATGTATGGCTCGGATATATTACCACACGGGAAGACAGCAGGACTCGCTCTCTGGATTTCGTGCCGACCGGTTGCGCCCCCGCGATTTCCGACGACAGCGCAGCTCTGGCCAAACTGGGCTCGCCCTACGCCAGCTCCTGACGATTACAAGAGCTCTCGCCGAGTGGTGCCCCGTCCTCGGACTCCTGCGACCGTGTCCGTCTTTCCTATCACCTCCTTACTTTCGTCGTTTTCTGTCGTTCACTGTCCCTGCGCCTCGCTCTCTCCTTCCTCCCTCTGTCTATTTACCCTTTGATCCTATCCTTTTAATCCCTCCTTACCCTCATCACTTGTGAGCTACTGTTGAGGTGTCGCACTCTGATGCAGACAGTTACGGGGCTCACTTTTCTCTTCCTTTCTTTTTAAGAATCACATAAGAAAGAAAGACAGCAGAGTGGAGCAGGGAACGAATGGGGTTTGAGAATACCATAATTGAAATCAAGGAGAAATGGACATGAGCCGGACACGAAGTGCGTGGGCAGGATAATCGCCCGTCATCCCAATGCTTGGATTCCAAGAGAGGACAAACGCTTGAGGGTGAGAAAGAAAATTATGGAGGCAGATGGGGTTGAGAAATTTGCAGGCATAACGGTGCAGCAGAGAGCACAAGACCGAGTTTACCGGCGCAACATGCGAGAGGTATTTGCCCTGCAGTTGGCTGTTGATTATAATATGGTATGGGGCCTTGATCAAGGGAAGGTAACGGTACACTAATACTGATATTAACTTTACCGGTCATAAGCAATCGATTGAGAAGAAAAAGTAAGTGTAATAAATAGATGGCTTCCTCCTCCAGTTTGTCCCAGGCAAATGCGTATAAGGGGACGAGCGAGAATCTTGCAGTCGTTTAGCGCACAGTGATCAGTAATGTACTAACAGAAGACAAAGTATGCAGGCAAACGCTCGTGTAAGTCTTGTTCTCTTACGCGTTCGTGTCTCGACAACATAGGAGCTAAACGCAGCGATAAAATTGTCCGCTGGTGACGTCATCTGTAGCTTCCGGGTTTGGCGGAGAAGGTGTGTACCTCTCACACACACGTGCAAAGCACGCTGGAGACGGTGTCATTAGCGACGGTGGCGCCTCCATCCGCAGCGAATAAAACAGTCGTTTCTCTATAAGCTCTTACGCGACCCTTTCCAACGCGTCATTCTTTCGTTTCGCGGAGCCTGCAGCGTCACTATACTCTACCGCCCTCGTTCTGTCAGCTGAGGGAAGAACAACTCCCGAGAGAGACTAATAACTCCGTTCATCTGTCTTCATTGGGGCAGCACTCCGACGGCTTTTCCGGATAGTAGATCCCTAGTTCCTGTTTACGTTCTTCTGTATGGGCCGGTTGTTCCTGCGCTTGTGGAGTTCCACAGTAGGGAGGAAGAAGGAGGGGAGAGGTAACTAGATGAGCCGAGACAGCATCGCGCAACTTCTTATCTATTGTCGTTATCTTTCTTGGTGCGGTCGTCAAAAGAATAAAAACAAATGACGGTTTTTTTGGTGGAGCGGCAACGACAGTACGGCCCGCGGAGTCGGTAGTGGTTGGGAAGACGCGCGGCGACCGCTTGGCGTGCGGTCTTGTTCCGGTGATTGGGAGTCCGGACGAGAGCCCCGAGAGGGGACCGTGGGTGCCGGAGTGTCTCTCTGGGGCCGGACTCGCCAGTGTCCGGCAGTGCTCGCCCCTCTTGGATGTTGTTGTTGTTCTCGTGTAATCGGATTTGCGGCTGGACGCTGCGGTACCCCTCAAAGTTGGTTTGGTGAGAGGATAAGACTGAGAGAGAGAGCAGCGAAAGAAAGCGCTGAGTCGTTTTCTTGCCCATCTTGATGGGTGCGTCGATTTCCTGCACTGCGTTGAAGTTGTAGTGAGGGGTGTTTTAGTTGGAGGAATGCATGCAGTCAAAGCAAGATATATCGAATCCATGGGCATCCCAAAAAAAAGAGTACTAATGAATAAATAAAGGTTCAGTCAGTTCAACGCAGTGAAAACTTATCGGATAGCGAAGCTGTAATGACGATGATGACGACGACGATGGCCTTAGGAAGCAAAAGCCATCATCACTATCATCATCACCGCATTTAGATCATCACGTTCATTTCGCTTTATTTATTTCTTTATCCATCGTCTTATGGATACATGACCTGTAGTACTATTACTTCATAAAGTATTCGTCAAGGTCTTCTAACCAATATAAATGGTCTGTATGAAATGTTTACGTACTGTTTGCAGTAATAGGGCAATCAATGATCAGGGGAACTACCGCCGCCTTACAAAAACCCTCCGCTTGCATCAAGTGGCAGTATTTTCCACCTGTACAACAATTAAAAAAAAGTCGCAAATTAACCGAAATGTAGACGCAATTGATGTGACAGCGAGAAATTGGAATGTTGCACGAAGTAAGTATCGCAATTAACTTCTATAGAATCCGATCTGGCGTATAGCTCTATACAAAGTGCTAGCGAAAGAGAATACGGCCCGCACTTTGAACGAAGTTTTCGTACTGATTGATATGTGGTGTTGAACGTCCCAAAACTACGATATGATTTTGAGAAACGCCGTAGTGGAAGCTTTGACCGATTGGGGTCTTTTAACGTGCACCCAAATACCGGATTTTCGCTTCCGTCGAAAATTCAGCCACCGCAGCCGGGATTTCGATCCCGTGACCTGCGGGTTGGCAGCCCAACACCTTAGCCAGTAGACTACCGCGGCGGGGCGAAGTTTTCGTTCTGTCAGCAAAGTGACCTGTTGGGCGAGTTCGTTCAGTCTTAACGTAGCTTATGGGGCGAAAAAAAAAACACGAGATACGGACAAACGTAAACTATCGATTGAATTTATTCCAGAAAGCGCGCACACATAAATATACAGGTCAACAAAGTCGCACGTCATATTACCAAAAAATAAATCGTTTTAGTGGCAAGCACTCAAGTAATCTATCTCGGTGGCATGTAACATGTTTGAAGGTTTCGCAACGCAAGTGTCGCCTAATCTATTATTAAAATATGCTTCCTCCATTTCTCGTGCATTTTTTTTTCCTTTCATTCTTGCGAGCACCCTGGCCTCTGACAGCAAGGGTACGCAGCCGCACTCCCTACATTGTAACGAAAGATTTGGACAACGTATCCCTCTCAAAGGCGCCTTACGGTCCAACAATCTTTCGTTTGTCGCTTTAACACGATGTAAGCTATGACTGCGCAGCACGTGCAAATGCATGAGCCACACATCAAGTGATCTCTGGAAAGGTACAGTGTGCACGACCTTGGCTCAAGCTTCGCAGTTGCAGCCAGAGCGACACCACCCGTCAGCCGACGGAGTCGGTCAGCGCGTTTCATTTCTGTTTGCTTGAGCCGCGGCCAGGTGGAGGCTTTGGAAGTTTTACCGCAGACATAAAAAATGCAACGAGCGCAGCGATGTGATCGAAAATGACAGACAGATGAGCTATAGTTGGCACGTATTCATTACAGAGGACAGGGCGTGGAAGCCTGGGCACGAGAAGGGAATCGCGGTGAAATCCGTCGTGTTGGTGCCCTGCCTTCCTCCTGGTGTCCCTGTTTGCATACCCTTACCCGCTCTCTTTCTCTCATTTCCTTTTTCTTACTTCTCTGTCTCCCCTTTTTCCTTCCCAAGTGCAGGGTATAACAAACCAGACACTTGCTTTCCGGTTAACCTCCCTGCATTTCTTCATACCATATTTCTTTCTCTCTCTCTCTCTCTGTCCTTCATGATGTTGTCAATTTGGTCTTCATATGGTACGTGACGACAACGACAAAAAAAAATGTCACAGCATATTCACGAGGGGAATGATCATGAGTGGGGTAAGTTTCGGAGGGTTTAATTGGTAACCGTGAATCGGTCACACTAGTACCACCTGCTGAGTCATCCATAAACTAGGTGGTCAAGAACTGTTCACAGTAGAAGAAAAAAAAAACCCGCGGCTTTGGGAGATTCGCCCCTTAAAAAAACGACGTCTACTTCCTCATAATTACTACAGCGATAAAATAAAGAAAGTTTGTCGCGCACTTGACAGCACTGGCACGCCCTTGCCGAACGTTTTAAGTATCGTTGCTCTTATTTCGGTACATAGCACAGAAACCAATGCAGGACAACAAGACGAAGGGACAAGCGTTTGTCTCGTCGTCTTCTTGCCCTGTATTCATTTCTGCACTGGTTATTCTGTATAGAGATGACCAATCAACACGACCAAGCCCTCTGTGAAGGCCATCGCAGTGCCTTACGCACAGATAGGATGGAGCTTGGCTCGCGAGGGCAAACATCTTGTACAACGGAAAAGCTGCAAACCATGAAAAATTGATCCGTTTGCTTGGCTTCTACGGAGCTTTACGAGATATGGATGAAACGGGGATAGGGGAACTTTGCTTCGGTAGCCGAGTGGTCCCGTGAGCACTGCACGTAACTTCGGGTGCTGTCCTGTTCAACGAAGACCCTCCCATGCCAATTTGAAAGGAGACCGCGACGTTCGCTCTGCGCGTCGCTTCGCCTGTCCACCGGTCTATTTCCGGGAGTAACTCTCGAACTTCGTTTTGTGTGTTATGGATGTTTCCGGTATAGTGGACGGTGGTCCTTTTCTGAGAGCAAGCACTAACTTCAGGAGGCAGAACGCTCGCCTTACTCCCGGGTCGTATTTCTTGGGGCGTTGAATTGAATTAGGGAACCCTGAGTGTAGAGGCCGTCTTCGCCGTCGCGTCTTTGTCGTTCGGCGGGGGCCGCGGGCCCTCAAATCAAGCCGCACTCACTGGTCTGCCCGGGGCTTGTTTGCAGTCTATTGCTGTCGACGTGGGCGTTGTATGGCCTCAAGGATCGGTGCGTCAGCGTGGCGTCGGAATGTTTGGTCGGTTGTCATCTGTGGCCACCCCGGTTTCTCTGTGTCTCTATCGTGCGTCAGCGAGAAAGGTGGACTTTATTTTAATCAAACACAATGTTGAATATCGACTGAGAAAAAGAACGAAAAAAAAAAGACGAAGAAGAACATGGCTTACGCCTTGGAATCGTCTGAGGTGAATGCGTAAGTTACCGTATGACTTTATTCTTCAGCTCTCTTCCCTGCGGCGCTCAGCATATGCGTGCGCATGGGAGGGTCGTTGCCCCCGCCCCCTAGTCATGTAAGGAAAAAAAGGGGGGGGGGGGGGAGGGCAAATTCTGTTCCAAACATTGACATAATAGGGAAGGGTGTGCTGCTACTAGGCGGAAGGGGCATCGGCACGAATCCTCGCACGTCGACGGTACTGAGCCGCGCACCCTTTTGGTGCAGCTAGCAGTCTTGGGCAAGTTGGTGTTCATAGTTAACTGAACGCGCAGCGCCACTTGGACAAATGTAGAGGGAAAGGATACAAATGAAAGCAGGGTGGTTCACTAGACTACATCTAGTTTTGCTACCTTGCACATGGGGTGGAAAATAAGGGGGGGGGGGGGGGGGGGGGTAAGAAAAAGTGACATAGAAAGAGAAAATTGCCAGGGAACACGTTTCACAGCAAACACAGAGCAGCCACTGAGACAAAAACATGAAGACGCACAAATGCACGAACATGGCTGCAGCATTACGTCACGGCCATGTTGGAGCACCGCGGGGTGGGACGCTAAGTTTGCGATGTCGCATTAATGTTATCTGTCTGTCCTATGCAGCTTTTTTTCTGTATTCGTGCACAGATGAAAATAACCTTCCAGCCACTGCATCGAAGCAAGTTAAAAGCAATACGATTATGCTGCCCGTAAGTAGTCACATCAGCCATATGAGAGTACTGTTATACGTTACGATGCCGCGTCCATGACGTCACGTGCGAGCTACCTACGTGCGTTTCACCGTATCTTCGTATCTACCCTTAATAAAGAAACAAAAAACTTCTTTATGCGCTACAGATTATCGACGACCATTCAACAACCTGTCCTGGGGGCAACAATTTCGAGTTGCAGTTAGTCCACCGAGCGTCGTTCTCTCAGTCGACCGGCTTGCGAAGGCACCGTGTCCAGCACTCTTCGCAGGAGGAGTCTGAAAGGTGCCCCTCTTCCCTCTTTGCCCAACTCCTGACACGCGCCAAGTCTTGAATGGCTGCGCCTGTCAGACCCAGCGCCTGTCGTGAACAGCACGTAAACGGGAATTGCTCCCACCGCGTACTCGCATGGTACTCGGTCGAAGAACGGGAGGAGAACGGGACAGAGGCGCCCGACGATCGTGGCTTATTAATCATCCCCGCTGAGATTCCGCCCCGACGTCGTGTTGGCGGAGGAGGCAGGGTATAGTCGGGCGCCTGGATCGGGAAACCCCCCCCTCTCGACATGGTCCGGGTTAGCGCCGACAGGACATGCCTTCCTGTTCTTGACAGTGTAAACGCACTGGGCGCTATATACTGAGTCGCACGAAGTTCTGGTAATACCGTACAGGGACTGGGGACTCAACCGACTGATAATAGTGGGCCGAGATCGCAGGTCTTTCGTAAGTGCTACTTATACTACGTACTCACGGTTAAATAGACAATTTGAAGGGGATTGTATGCGTTTAGGAGTACAAATACATTAGTCTATAGCTCCTAATTTTGCGGGACGTTATCAGGCGTTTCAGAAGCTGTTCCTGGTTCTGCGAAAAAAAAATCTGAACTAGAATGGTGAGAAAAAATGAATGTCTGATGTAGGACATATAAAATATTCTGTAAAACTGCACTCACAAAAAAATTTCAAGATATAACTTTGTTGATTTTAAAAAAAGAAATACATTGTGTGGCGCCTGCCATGTTTACTTGCATAATTCAAGCAAGCGGCTATTGTTTCCTATATTAGTGTTCATTCGCTGCAGCTAATGGCAGCTGCTGCTAGATACCCAGTCTCACAAAAATGTAACAAAATAACGAGCATGTTCTCACATGCCCTCGCCTCACTTTTGCATACTATGATGGTTTCGCTTATGGAAAAAGTCGCTGGAAGCTTTTAGGCAGCACTAGCTGATCAAGTCACGATTGTCTTCAATGATAATCGATTCGAGTAGGCACTTCCGCACTCTTGCTGTAAACAATAACAACTGCAAAAAAAAAGAAATAGAGGTGTCAGGTATGCGTTACGCAATGCTCAGTTCGCGACAGTGGTTTAGTCGCTGTGGAATTTAATCAGCATGAGAGTTTAGTTTTCGGCCAGCTGGCTGGACTGATGTAATTATTACAAAGGTCCTTGCAATATTTCACAGCACCATTTTATTTGATACAGCCGAGCTTCAGCCCACCCGAGGTGAAAGAATTGGAGAGAGGAAAGTGATGTATGTATGTTTATGTTTACGAACTGCAGCAGGGTATACGCACTTACTCGTTGCCATGTACTCCGTGCACTTAATTCCGTGCAGTCTAGAGAACGTAACTCCTTCCGCCAACTTCCCGTTCAACGAGTATCAAGGCAGTGTCTGGATTACCACACGACATCACATGTGAAGCGGTGTCAGGATTAGCGCGTTTTCCATTCGGTTCGACGGTAAATGCGCTAATCGGGGTTCTGCTTTGCACTGCTTACCACTCGATAATCCATATGCCGCTTGACACTCGTTGAACGGAAGGATTGCGAATGAATTTCAGATGAAGAATGAATGAACGGACTTTATTTAAAGTCCGGCAGTAATACCGGGCGAGGTGGGGGAAGAGGGGATTAACCCCTGTCCCTTCCCACTCTGACGAAGAGCTGTCTTTTTTTTTCCCATTTTTTAAAGGAAGAGAGAGAGAAGCTTACATGAGGAAAGATGTCTGGTCTAGCTCCTGGTTTGTTGAAAGAATGAATAGTTTTCGGGGCGGTGCACGTAATTGGTTGCACCAAGTTTGTACACTCGATCGATCCTTGTAGAACGCGCCGCTGTGCTGGACAGGCGGGAAGACGGATAAGTAGGCGCGCGTAGGTCGAACGAACGTATTCTGGACTCCTGCTGAAGCTGCGAGTCTGGCGGTGGATGAGGTCGTTCGGCATTCACATTCGTCATCCCAGCTTCGCAGGGGCTTGTTTTTCGTCTTTTGTTTATTACTTTTTTGTTTATTTTGGAGCGCGGTATGAGTGACGAAAATTGCGCTGCACTTCATGTCGAGAAAGAACGGTTGCATGACATCTAAGCAACAAGGCAAGGTCGCTGCAAGTCGCGCGGTAATGTGGTTGGACCAAAGAAGCTCGGCGGTGGTGATATGCACGGTGTAGTTATGTAGTTAGGACGTCCGCCTTCGAAGTAGGAGGTACTGGGTTCGACTCCTAGTGCCGTCACGCGTTCGTCGTATTTAAGGGGAAATCCTTAATGCCTCGTGCTCACGGCGTCCGACCACCCGTCAAAACAGACTTGACTTAGTCAGTCGAACGTCCATAGGCTTTCGCCGAACACACTTTTGAAAATACAAATGTGTCCTTCAACTTTTACAACAAAAAGAGACATGGAGAGGCGCCTGGGCCGAGCTATTCGTGTCGTGGCGAGCTAGTTTTCGGGAAAGTCAACTTTCGGGAAAGTAGCCTCTCTCCTTTCACTCCCTTTTCCTTTCCTTCAACGACTCAGCGCCGTGCCCCCTTATGGTGCTTGGTTATGGACGCTATGACCGAGAAAACGGGTGTTTCTCACGCTTCACTAAATCAACATGCTGCCACCTATACCAGTGGGTTCGCGTTCTAGAAAAGTTTCGTTCCTCCTAGATGGCGTTCATATCTTACGCAGGGCCTACTCGCCGATTTTCTTGCGCATAACGTCAAATAAGCATTTTATCCTCACTCTTCAGACAGACAGAAGATTATCGTCTTTCGAGGAAGCGCCCAGATATGCCGGCAGTTTTTCGAGCATACAACATTTCCAACTCGCCCACCTTACTGCATACTTTACTGCGTATTTGTACGCACCTTTTTTTCCAATAATTGGTGCTTTCTCAATCGGGGGCTTGTCGGCAATCAGTCGTATTGTATAAGGCACCCTAATCTTTTATCAAGTTGGCTTGTCATTTTGCGTTGCCACATTTCGTTGTTGCCTGCATGGGTAAAAAGGCGTGGCTTTCGTTTTTGCCTGCGGCAACATAAACGTTGCTCTGCTCAACACGTAAGTGAAGCTTCAACTACCGACATGAAGGAGGAACTAGTAGGAAGAATTGCACAGTGCTAACAAAGAAAAGAAAAAAAAAATATTTGGGGAAGTGGGCAGACTCGGAGCTTCTCTAGCCTCCGTTTTCCACATATAGGAAAAGCGATCGTCTATTTTTTACAGTGCGTACGTTAGCACTGCTCAAGGCCGCAGGGAATGGAGAAATAGAAAAAAAACGTCATATCCGTGACGGAAGTACGTCACTGAAGTATCGGTGGGCCCCTGCATAAAACACGTGCGCGTTAATATACAAAAAGAAATGGTTTCGGAGTCAATGCAGGCGTCCTCACCTCACGCTCTGGAAACTTCATCGTCCTAGGAGGACGAAACCTGCATCCGCATCCTGACAGTTGCCGCGGAGAAGAATGGGCAGCTCCCGCGCGCTATACGTACCACGTAAAACGCGGGCGGAAGCTCATTTCTCTCACACTTCCGCAAGTATACGCCGCTCTGGAGGAAAGTCTCGGAGAGTTCTTTTTCCCCCCAAACCTGCCGCTAGGGGGCGGGGCGGAAATGAAGCGCGTCTAGGCGCATAACGCGAAGTCGGTGCATATAGCGAGGCAGTGCCTTAAGTGAATCCGGGAAAGCAGTGATCCCAAACAAATGGGGAGAGCGTGCGCCCGCATGCTAAACCTTGTGGTATGTACGTATATGCATACGTATACGGCAGCGGCGCTTCTAAGAATAAAAGGAAGAGCGGGAATTGTGAGACACTCATGATTTATGGAGTGAACGGGGAAAAAAAAGCATGGGTACGGCGACATGGTTGCGTGTACTCTAGCAGAATAACGCGCGCCGCAGAAGTGCCTTCCGTTCCCACCGCCTGGCTCATCCGTCTTGGAGCATTATCAATGTCAGCGGGAGGGCCGGCGCGTTCGTCTTGCTCTGCGTCTTCCTTTTCATTCCTTATATAGGGAAGTATAGGCGTCCGTAACGCCTACCCTTCCCTATACGTACACATATATCATATCGCTCGCTCCTTTGTTGTCCTTCGAGCAGTAGGACGGAAGCTATCCCTCGGACGTGGCATGTGTGGACTATGCTCTCAGTGCATATAAACGGGAAAAAAATGCGGGCTATGCTTTACCTAGATTCAGGTGAAGCGTGTTTTGAAAGAGTGCCGATGGCGAAAACCCCAACAAGTAAAGCTTTGGCGTAAACACGTCCGAGAGAAAAAAAAATAAGCATGTAAACTTTTTTTCGTAATTTTTTTTTCGCCCCCTGAGCCATCCCCTTCCGAAGTAGACTGTCATGGTGCGCGCGTGAACGTCTTCCCATAGGTTATTGTTTTTGTTGTTGTTTTTTGTTGCGTCTGTTGTCCGGTGAACATGCTGTAGATCGTACACGCTACCTACGTGATTGGCAGTTTCCTCTAGAATGGGCCAATCGTGTTCTTAGTTTTTTTCCTCCCTTTTCTACTTTTATTCCTTGTAGTCCCAAAGATCTTTCATCCCGACGCGTCCTATATCTGCGAAAATCCGCTTTCGCAGCAAGGTGTGCCAAAGGGATGATGTTCCTGTATAAGAAACAAATTTTACAAAATTGATTACACGTCGTTCTCGGGCTGCTATATAATGCTACTGAAAGGGCGTGCGTGCGTGGGGGTGTACTTGTTTGGCGTCATTGGTAGTCGCTTGAGTCGCCTTTACAACAACGAAAAAAGTTTAGCTACTTCCTGCTTTTGTTAAAAGAAAATATATTGCTGCAGCACAGTGCTTCTCAAATTGGGTTCCGTGAACCACAGAGGGTACGTGAAGCCATTATTAGGGGTTTGGGAAATATATTTTCGAAAAGCAAATGAAAAAAAAAAAGGTCAGTTTCGCCGCGAGGGCGAAGCAATGAATGCGATAGCAACAGCTTGGAATGTAATGCTGAGAACTGCAAGCAGATCGAAACGTGCAGCGTGCTGCTCACGCACAAGTGACGCAGGAAAATAACATACACAGTGCGAGAGCGAACTAACGCCGTTTACCGCTCGACACTTCAAGCGCTGTTTAAACAAAAACGACGCGCTTGGAGGTGTACACGTAATCACAAGTACAGATGAGCGCAAAGTAACAAGTGTCCCAGTTGTTATACTTCGCGGTGTGTGAAAAACGCGCTCTTTTCGCAAACGGGGCCTGTGCAGCGAGCGAAGTGATCTTTGTGGGCCCGACAACTAACGCAATCGTTCCGGTGAAAGCCGAAGGCACACGGTCCTCCCCACCGAAGGATAAGCGCGCGCGCGCAAGCAGCTTACTTCTCCCCCCCCCCCCCCGCTCATTCGCGGGGCAAAGTACGCGTGGGAGATAAAGCGCGCGTCGGCGCATCGTGACGAGCTGAGCGCCGAGCGTGGGCGGCTTTTTTTTTTTTTTTTTTTGAGTTTTCATATATAGAGATACGTTAACGGTGAATCACGATGGCGGCGGCGAAAAACAAGCCGAGACTGTGCTTATAATTGCTATCACAATAAAATAAAGAAAACACGTTTTTGGGAGGTCCACTAGCCTGTAACAACGGTGCATTCTAACTTTTACACTTCACCTCAGGACAGTTGTGCTCTACGGCGGAGCCGACTTGAGTTTCTGTGAGATGGTTGTAAAGCATTTCTTGAAGTTTTCTACGACGTATGCTCACGAGCAGGCTTGCATACTTCCAGGCTTGCATACTTCCAGGCTTGCATACTAGAATAGCATGCATAGCTCGAGAGAGATTGAATGTGGCTGTAGAATTTGCAATGCTTTGACAAGATGTTGAGATCGAATGAGCTTGGCACTTACGTATGAACATTCTTTGCGAGGGAGAAAGCCACGTATTTCACGCCGCATGTCACGTTAAATTATGACCCCCTCACTTTCCTTCATCTTTCCGCGGGGGGTCTTTCATCGATTCCGCCGACCCACAAAGGGTCGCCGAAACATCCATGGTTGTTCAAACCGCTTTGTAACCACCCCACCCTACACCACTACTTTATTGCCTCGGTGGCGCTATGGGTATAAATAAATAAATAAATAAATAAATAAATAAATAAATAAATAAATAAATAAATGAAAACAGAACCTATGCTGTATGGCTTCGAATATGCGTACAACACTTCGCGCAGAAGTAACCAAAGTCGGGCCCAACTTTCAATGGCTTTGGAACCTCCACCTCAAACGTGGATGAAACCAAGCTTCTACCAATGAGTGCGTGTCATGAACTGACGTCACACTCCGCAAGGTCGATGTCTCCGCCGTCGCGGAACGCCGTCGCTGTATGCATCTACGGGACTGTTTCTTTTGTCACAGAGGCTACCGGCTGCATCGTTTTGGGGCCTATGCTCTAATTGTATCGGATTATCGCCACGAAAGTTCTCCAATTACGGGCGCAGCTAGTAATTGGCCGTCGCGCTGGTTATGGCCCCATATATTTACAACAAGAGTAAACGGGGCAGCAAACACTGCAGTAGAGTGTGATTGATCCGATTGTGTCAACCAAGTCAATTTTGAAACAAACCTTTAGCTGACATTGACATCGCTGGGCTCCTATGCGTGCGAAATGTTCATCATAAAAGGCGGTGAGGAGGGGACCAAATTTGGGGAAAGCATAGAGTTTTTTTTTTTTTAACTAGACGGGGCTCTGGCGCTATTAATCATTGTTCATATTTTTAGTAAGATGAACTGGCGCTCTTCGGCCGTGAAATGGCCCTTGCGCCACAAAACATCAAACATCATCATGCCGCTGCGATCGTTCAGTGACCATGAGAATGATGGGGAGTACACGTGTTGGCCTGATCTTCGTGCCTGCGGGTGGTGAATCGCACTTGTGACTTCGTTTATTGCTGTGTTTCGGTTTTGTTTGGAAGAAAACAACAAACCCTTTGGAACTTTGTGACCTGATTTGAATTGGTCCGCCTGAACGAATAAGGCGGTGAAGCACAACCGCAGAACATTTTCTGATTTTTGTTTCGTGAGAAAACAGCTCCAAGCCACACAAACACACACGGAGCCAGAAGTATACAAAGATTAGACAAATCGGTGTACTACCCATAATTCCCATGCTCGCTGAAGCGCCGTGCGTTTCAGCTCCCATAGACACTAGCGCCAGAGTTCTCTCTAGTGTATATTTAAGAATCTCTATGGGTGAAGGTACACCTTAAACTCTCACTCCATCCTCTCCTTCTTCCCCCCGCTGCGGTTGTCTAGTGGCTAACGTACTCGGCTGCTCACCCGCAGGTCGCGGGATCCAATCCTAGCTGCGGCTGCTGCATTTCCGATGGAGGCGATAATGCTGTAGGCCCGTGTGAACAGATTTCGGTGCACGTTGAAGAACCCCAGGTGGTGGAGATTGCCGGAGCCCTCCACTACGGCGTCTCTCATAATTATATGGTGGTTTAGGGACGTTAAACCCCAAATACCAATCAATATCCTTCTTCCCCGAACCATCCCAATAAGGTCCTTACGATGAGAACGAGTACAAATGTGAAGTACCAGAGAGAAGGCTGTTAAGTATTTGGGAGAACCAGGGGGGTAGATAGCTGCCCCTCCTTGCGGTTCCCCTGTGTGCATGGGGCTAAAAACCGAGTGCTACACTGCTCTAACGCACTTCATAGCACCACTGTCTAAAGATCGCAGATGTTAGAAAAATACACTACATTGCATTACATTTTGATTTGACTCGCATTGGTCCATTTGCATGCTACAATACCGCGAAGAATAATATTCACCTAGCAGGCTTGCTGAGAGAACCATCGGCGCTGCATATTTTCTCGCCATACCGCTACTGTCGTCTAGGCGTCTCACATTCAACATAAAAATAAGCACCACCGAGCAAATCCAAACGCGAGGTAAACGTCGGCGCATATCTTTTCTACATTCCTGTCACGAGCAACGATTCCCCCAAGCATTTCCTCAAAGTGAAAGCTAAGACTGGCTCTTGGCCGTGGACTCCAAGATGCTTTTTTTCAATGACACAAAGAAAGAAGGCAAAAACAGCTATCGGGCTTGCAGATTCAGTAATGTGGCACGAAGCGACATAAAGAAAAGGACAGAGTTTCCAGAAAAGCTGTGGACGACGAGGGGAGGGGTTGCTGTATGGTTCGATCCACTTTTTTTTTCTCTTCCCCATTTTAAACCACAGTCACGAACGCGAATCGCCTCTTTGCAGGAATGCCAGAGAAACCATACGTGTGACGTTGACGAAAGGGAAAGCAAAAAAAAAACACACACTCACACACAAGCAAATGGGGCAGAAAAGCTTTGAAGGAAACGTAGCCATGAAAAAAGCGACGTGTAGAAGGCGAGCCTTTTTTCTAGGCCAGAATCCATTCAGGAGCAAGGAGGATGCTATAAATCACCCCAACCGTATAGAAACGCGCCTTTCGTTGCGTCGATTCTCTCTATTTTCGTCCCACCGAGAAAACGACGAAATGGTTTGATGTACAAGGCTTGTCATCACCGACGAATATCTTTATTCCTGATGTTTCTCAAGCCGCATACCACTTTATTGACCTCTTTCGTCGTCCACCTTCACTCTCTCTTCATCTTTCTCGCGAGTTCACGAGAGAAGAAGCCCCACGGAGAACGTGCTATCTGCATTCTACCCAAGAAATGAAAGGGACTCCCGTCTAACCAAATCCATGCAATGCGGTGGAATGATCCTCTAACAGCGTGCGTAGAGCAGATCTACTCTACGTATACAGTAGAGTGATTCTGAAGCGGTGCTTCCATTTGCCAATTAATACCTAGAGTGATATGAGTCGTTGAACAAATAGTCCCTGAAGCATCTATAGACTACGCATTTGGAGAGAACTACCATGCACAACTATGACGAAGTGACTCATGAATTGAAGTGATTTCAAAGATCCAGATTACAATACTAATTGTGGACTTCTTACGCTTGGAGACTTGAACCCTACGTGCTCTATATTAGATATCTCTAAAGGGTAAGCAGTAGCAGGTGCCTAATTTGTACGCCAACATCTTACATCATGCCAATAAAAAAAAAGGTGAAAGTGTTACATGCCTAATCAACTGCGAAAAGCTGACCGTCGGAGGAATCGACATGCACGAAACGGTGCAAAATAACCATCAGCTTACGATGAGGTTTCCGCCCCGCCGCGGTGGTCTAATGGCTAAGGTACTCGGCTGCTGACCCACAGGTCGCGGGATCAAATCCCGGCTGCGGTGGCTGCATTTCCGATGAAGGCGGAAATGTTGTACGCCTTCATCGGTATGCTCACATTTGGGTGCACGTCAAAGAACCCCAGGTGGTTGAAATTTCCGGAGCCCTCCACTACGGCGTCTCTCGTAATCATATGTTGGTTTTGGGACGTTAAACTCCACATATCAATCAATCAATGACGTTACCACGTGACATCAGGACGTCAACGTGACGGCGTATATTGCGGAGCGCGTCGGTGCGCTCGGTCAATGGTGGACAAATGACGTATAGTTGAAGACAGCTTCTAATTCCTAAGGCAGCGCAAAATCTCTTCGAGTGAGTCAGACTTTGGTGTGTTTAGAAAACAGTTGATAACGCTTTAGAGTACTTGGTACTCTTCTATGAGAGGGCATTAAGCCATCCCGTGGGCTTTCCACATAATTAGTTCGTGTGTTTTAAGCGGTTAACGATTTTGAGTACTAAGTTATCAACGTTTTAGAGTACTGAATACTCTGCTATGAAAGAGCACAAAGCCGTCCCCTGGGCCTCACACATAATGAGTCCGTGCGTTTTGAGCGGTTAACGATTTCGAGTAGTTCGTACTCTGCTATGGGACCCCATAATACAAATGTGTTTACAAAAGTGGTTAACGATTTCGAGTACTTCGAACTCGACTACGGGGCCTGAGGCCGTCCCGTTTCCAGAGCTTGAAGAAGCGGGGGGGGGGGGGGGGGGGGGGGGGGGGCTAGAGAAAGTGGGTAACGATTTAGAGTATAGGATACTCTACTATGGGAGAGCTTAAAGCCGTCCCGTGAAGCAAAAAGTCAGACTTGCTGAACATGGCTTACTGTCGCTTACGGTTAAACGCAGATTGTTTTTCTCCTCTAATGGTACAGAACCACAATTGTGTTGCTGGTTTCTTTTTTAGAATTTGAATGTCCTGGTACATTTCGTTTGATATTCGGACATTGTCGCTTAGCCACACAAAATACGCTAGGCAACGACGAGGTACCTTTAATCATTTGTATGCTTAATGCTCATATTTACCGAACAATAGTAAATGTAGTTTGAGCGGAAACCAGCTAGCGCGACTATCTTACGCAGGATAAGTACAGGCGCGCCGGCAAGCGATTGTACAGCAAGCGGTTCGGAGAAACGGCCGAAGAATGTGGATTCCCCCAATACCAAACGCCATAGATGCACAAAAAGAAAAAAAGAGACAAGCTAGTCAGTTGAAAAAAAAAAAATCGCAGCATGTCCACGAAGTGCATGGTGATGTGTGAGGCGAAGCGTTTGTCCGTGATTCCGTCCGTCTGTACGTCCGTGCTTGCGTCCATCCACCCATCCATCCGTCTGTGCTTCCCTCCGTCTGTCCGTCCGTGCTTGCGTCCATGCTTCTGTCTGTCTGTCCGTCCGTGCTTGCGTCCGTCTGTCCACCCGTCCACGCTTCCGTCGGTGCGTCCAACCATGCTTCTGTCTGTCTGTCTGTCTGTCTGTCTGTCTGTCTGTCTGTCTGTCTGTCTGTCTGTCTGCCTGCCTGCCTGCCTGCCTGTCTGTCTGTCTGTCTGTCTGTTCATGCGTCCATCATTATATATGTCTATTCATCTGTCCGTCTGTCAATCCGTCTGTCAGTACGTCCATCTAGTGAACACTCAAAGTACCACCATCTCGCATCTTTTCATCCTATATTCATCATATACGAATACTGCTATTCAGCGGACATTCCAAAGACTAAACGAGAGGTGGCTACCTACAACAACAACAACAACAACAACTACTACTACTACTACTACTATTATTATTACTACTACTTCATACATACATACATACATACATACATACATACATACATACATACATACATACATACATACATACATACATACATACATACATACATACATACATACATACATACATACATACATACATACATACATACATACATACATCTGAGACGCACGACCCACGGCTCAAGGAGCTTCGCCCCTAAAACCACAGGCTTTCACCGACCACAGTTCAAAGTTTACGAAGTGCCCTGCAATGGTTTAGTCATAACGGACTGTTTGACTTTTCCAGTGGTGTTTAAGCTGTATTCACGAGAAGGACGTTATCGCGGACGGATCAGTCACGTGACATGTGACTTAATTTGTATCCCGCCGCGGACACCATTTACACAACAGGAGAGAAATCACGCTACAAGTGAGGATTTCGGCATTGCTCCTCAAGGATCGCAACTGTGATTTGGGCCAGAGAACACCTACCACTTTAGAGAACGAAAACAGTACCTTGGGGCTGTTGTATCAATATAAGGTAGCGGCGGCGTACTGAACTGCGATACCGCGAGGCGAGATGGCGCTGCTAGTACCATTAGTATCATTAGAAGGGCGAATTTTTTTCGCGCGCTGATTGGTGGCCTACTGCTTGTTCGCGTTGCCGCGCTGCTCGCTCTTTATGATATGCTGTTTTTTTTTAAATGCGAAGCATTTGATAGCGAACTTCAGCGACTTTGAGCGTATCTATCTAGCCGCCTACGACTTTTAGCTCTCCTGGCAATTTGGATAATGGTATCGATACCAAACTTGGTATGGCATAGCATGGCTATACGACGAGTACATTTGACTACTCGTAACATGAAAATGATGACATATATGTCATGAATGTCATGATTTACATTTCAAGGTCTTGCTGCTCTTGCGGTGGTTTTGTTCACATGACTTGTTGCGAAATTGGTATGGTATGACATAATTGCATGACAAACACAAGCGACAGACCCTAACATGAAAATCACCACATGCGTGTTACGTAACAACATGACTACATGCTACGCTTATGATGCGCTCACGGCCGTTTCGCTAGCTTCACATATGCCGAATTTGGTATTACGGGACGCCAATGGATGAAGAAGGTATGTGACTGGTGCAAACATGATAATCATGAGGTGCGTGTCATGTAACAGCATGACTACATGCTACGCTTATGATGCGCTCGCGCCGTTTCGATGGCTTCACACTTACCGAACTCGGTATTACGTGACGCGAACAGAAGACATAGATAAATGACAAATCCAAACATGATAATCACGACATGCGTGCCATGTAATAACACGACTACATGCCACACTAATGACGCGCTCGCGGCCGTTTCGCTAGCTTCACATATGTCAAATTTGGTATTACGTGATGCCAACCGATCACGAAGGTATGTGATTGGTGCAAACATAGTAATCATGAGATGCGTGTCATGAGAGAACATGACTACATGTCACAGTCAAGGCACCAATACATTTAGACGTAACGCGGCGCGCGTGCTCGCCGGCGTTCATTTTGTCGAGTCATGCCGGCGTTGCCACGCCAGGCACCGGTCCTGCCACATACTCGCAGGCAGGCGCCGCGCTGTGTTGCTTTGACCAACGCTTCCTCTAGAAGATGTCTGCCGCATGAGAACAAAAACGGCTGTCACACCCTTTCCCTCCTTTATTTTAGAATGTTCTCGGTCGCTAGCGTCACCTGTGGCGGACGGTGCAACAACGCAACACTTTGCATAGCCTCCGAAATAGTGGTGCACAGTTGCAGGTCTCGATCAACTCTCGACTGACGCGCCCCTATGGGCCGCAGATGAAAAACGGCTAGCTGGTACCGCCCGCTGCCGTCATAATGGATGGATGGATGGATATGGCTGTACCATTTAAATCGGGCGGTGGCTAGCGCCACCAAGCCGTAATACTTAATGAACCTAATACTATATTTTTTTTTCCTTAAAAAGTGAGTTTGAGGATTCGTACTTTGCAGTGAAGAGTTTAATTTTCACTCGTGCCTTGACTTTAGCCACCAATCAGATAACCTCCTTCTAGTTAAGTCTACCCGCTTAAAGTTTATTTTGCCCTCCCGGTCCCTAAACCCCAGTGCTTTAAAAAACTCTGCGCCATCATCCTGAACTACATGGTGAAGCCCTTTACAGAACATTATCAAGTGTTCGGCAGTTTTTTCTTCCTCTCCACACGCACTGCATACTGTGTCTACCCCTTCGTATTTGGCCCGATATGTCTTGGTTCGCTGTACTCCCGTCCTGGCCTCAAACAGTAGAGAACTACCCCGAGTATTATCATAGATCCTTTCCTTGGCAATTTCCTGCTTAAAAGTTCGATAGATCTCTAGTGCGGACTTCTTAATCATGCCGATTCTCCACATGTTAGTCTCCGTTTCCTTCACTTTCTTCTTAACCAATAGTTTTTTTGGTTTTGCCACCTGCTGTTTTCTAAGTATTTACCAGTCAACTTCCTGGTTCGCTTCCTCCATTTTGTATCGACATTCTTCATGTACAAGTAGCTGAAAACCTTCCTAGCCCAACGCTCTTCCCCCATTTCTCTCAATCGCTTCTCAAATTTTATCTTGCTGCTAGCCTCCCTGCCCTCAAATGATGTCCATCCCATATCACCTTGTACTCCCTGATTTGGTGTATTCCCGTGAGCTCCTAAAGCAAGCCTACCTATTCCACGTTGCTTAATTTCTAATCTTGCTTGAACTTCTGATATCATGCACAAGACCGCATTGCATAATAGTCTCGGTCACGAGCGCCACCGCGCGGCGCTTGCTCAAAACTGAAGGCAGGCCAACTCCTCTGGGAGCGCGAGCCGTTCCCCAGGCATTGTTTAGAGAAGGCGTTGCTTTGACGCATGCGCGTTTCAGCGCGTCCGGCGTCCCTCCGTCTCGAAAAGAGGCAGACACAGTGCTGCCTGGGTAACGCATTGGTGCCAAATGCAGCATGTGGCATTTCGCGCCGGTTGCCGTCGGGCGGCGATGATGGACGCTGGTCACGCCGGTCGCGCTTGGCATCAGACTATAGAGTGCTCGTGTTTTGCTAACGTAGCGTCACTGTGCCCAGCGTGCATGCGCCTCAATGTTACGTTGGAGTAGCTTGGGCCCTTCATGATGCACTCGAGGCCGTTTCGCTAGCTCTACATATACCAAATTTGATGTTACGTGACGTCAATCGATGACGAATGTATATGACTGGTGCAAACATGATAATTATGAGACGCTTGTCATGTAAGAACATGACAACATACCCCGCTTATAGCGTTATCGCGGCCGTTTCGCTAGCTCCACTTATATTAAATTTGTCATCACGCGACGTGAATAGATGACGAAAGGAAACGGCACATCCAAACATGATAATCATGACAGGGAAGTCGTGTACGGCATAATTTACCTGCACCTTTTAACGTTGTGGTGATTTGAAAGTGGCATATCATTCTTCCCCTCGTGCTTCGCATATCATCGATTTTCATTGTACGTGGGATCTGCCAATTTTTTGTTTCTCGTTGCCAAATCGCGGTTCGCTTCTCTATAATTATCGCCAAGTAACGAAACTGGCTTCGACTGGCAAAAACAATTCCAATCGAGTAAGGTTCACATCGTATATTTCAACTACCCAAGCCGGTACAACCGATGTGTACAGTCGGGTCCGACAAGAACAAGTCTGTCCTACAACGTTTCAACCCATAAGTAAAGACTCTTGAAAGCTAACAAACACATGCATATAACTAAACATCCAGATGGCCAGTTGAGCCCCGCCGCGGTGGTCTAGTGGCTAAGGTACTCGGCTGCTGACCCGCAGGGCGCGGGTTCGAATCTGCGGCGGCTGCATTTCCGATAGAGGCGGAAATGTTGTAGGCCCATGTGCTCAGATTCGGGTGCACGTTAAAGAACCCCAGGTGGTCTAAATTTCCGGAGCCCTCCACTACGGTGTCTCTCATAATCATATAGTGGTTTTGGGACGTTAAACCCCACATATCAATCAATCAGATGGCCAGTTGAATGAACGTTGCTCTCATTGTGTTGCGGCATTCGAGTTTTGAATTGCACGGCTTCGGGACAAGGGTCCAATCCTGCCGTCAGCTATGCGGCGCTTGCCGAGTATAGTGTTGACCTTGAAGTGAAGTGAATGCATGATGTGGAATTGGGAACGAAAGTTGCACATTGTTGGCAGATAGTTCGTGCATTGATCGCGGCCTCCCACGGCCGGCTCGGTAACGAACCGAGTGCGCCATCCTCAAATCAGCCAAACGCTGACACGATGGCTGTGAAGAGTGTTTTCTTTTTTTCTTTTCGCGCTTGTGTCGTCAATTGTCGAGGGAAGAGCAAGAAAAATGTTTAAGTGACTTTGTGAAATTATTGTGAATTCCAGGCCACGCGCTGCGGCATAATATTTTGCTCGCGTGTTCTCGGGTGCCTCGACTCTCGATCTTCAGCGTTTCCTTATACCATGCTTAAAAAGTGCTGCAGGGCCCATTAAAAAAAAAGTCTCGCGCTAGATATGTTTGTAATCGAGTCTTTGAGCCAAAGAGGCTGTCGCCTCCTTGAGCTCAGGCAATCACGATGTACGACATACCGCTAGAAAATTCAGCTCACCAATGGGAAAACGCACTTAAGAAAGAGAAGTTTGGGTAAATCCACTGGTGATTCGCGCGAAACGACATTCAGCCTATTATGAACGGTCTCTAAAGCACGCGCGCTGCATTTATGCAGGTGACCGATTGCCCGAACTATAGCTGAGCCGACTCGTTTAGCTTTGGCGCCTACTGCACGGAGTTAGCGGGAGTACACGTACGGGTCAGTTTATTCCTGTTTGAGCCGTTTCGTGTCTGCGTGTGTGCGCCACAGGGATTGTTATGTGGATGGAGCGATGCAGTACAGACCGCGCCGGAAATGCGTTACTTATTTCGAACATCCTTTGTGCGGTACCTGCACCGGCGGGTGAGTAATAAGATAAGAGCCCGCACTTTCCTCGATGAATAACGTTGTTTCGAGCTGATCTTAAAAGAAAAAAAACCTCCAAGGCGAACCACGCAAAGCGTTCCACCACTGTTCGCTTTCTCCGTTACAAAATCATTTCTTTTTCTTTTTTTTCTGCACGCTCTGTATAATTTAGAGTGGATCGAAGAACGAAATGTCTGGGGCGGCCGTTACGACGAAAGAAAAATGCCGCCTCGCGGTTTCTCGCTATGCTTTCTGGAAGACGGTGAATGATCAAGGCATAGTGCGTTGGCATAAAAGGCATTCGAAATCCTTTTCTGCTCCCTCGTCGTATATATCTCGTCTTCGGTTTGAGCGCCCGGGTGTCAGACACGGGTCAGAGGTTGCGTTGCTATGGAGGGTGCAGTGATGTTTCGTACAAATTTTGTCTGCGGTGCACAAACGTTATGCGCTGACCCATTTTGATCTCTTTCAAGGCGCATCTCTCACTGTAACCGTTCTTTGATGTCCTTATTCTTATCTATGCTGGGAGGTCTTTCCCCCCCCCCCCCCTTTTTTTTTTCCAGAGAACGTAGCTCGACAACTTGTACGTTGGAGAACTGAGTTGCATCATTGATTTCAGACGTGGCAGTCTCTATTTATTTATTTGTTTAGGCTGCGACAGACGCTGAACATATGGGATATACAGAAATTCAATGTAGGAACGTAGACAAAAGGTATAATATTAAGGGTATCAACATCAAAGCAACATGGCAAACAAATGCACACAGTGAACACTAAAGTAGCAAAATGTGATGCAGATGAGCTGAATGAAATAGAGCACAGATATCACTGCAGTGTTCTCGTGAAAAAAAATATAAAAGGAAAGGAAGTCTGCAAAGAGTTTCATGTGTTACATAAAGGAAAAAAGTGCACAGTTAAGGGTACGTTTTCTTTTTTAGACAAAATAATAATAAGATCTAACAGACAATCATGCCAAGGGAAAAGTATGGGGGATGTTATTAGATATAATTGTAACGTAAATGGGGGAAAACAAAAAGTGCTCGAAAAAATTACCGTTTCTTGGGACCGAACCCACGACCTTAGAATAGCGCGTCGGATGCTCTACCTCTTCATATTTACATTATAATTACATCCAATAAATTTCCTTATACTTCCTTTGGCATTACTTCTCTCTCTCTCTCTCAATATATATATATATATATATATATATATATATATATATATAAGGTATTTAAGGTAATATTTTACGAGGAAATTGATAATTACCGAACTTGACTTCAGTAGTTGGTGTTCAACTCGCTTAGTTGATTTCTGCTCTCAATATTCTCTTCACTCTATCAATCGATTACTGGCCAGCACAGACACAAATAAAAAACACGAGGAAATCAAGCTGGGCTACTTCTACACTTCTACACGACTAAACGAGTGAATGAGATCGTACTAATGGACTCGCCGATAACTTATTTGACTGTCTGTCTTGGAAACAAATCGACTAACATGGGTATCGATTGACTGTCGAAATGGGCAAATAGTTAAATAAACAAGCTTTCGCTTGTTTCTTCAATTAATCGATGGCTTTAAGAGAGGTAATGAAACGAATGAGCGCGCGGTTGAATGGCTTTTCAGCTCGTCGAATGTGTTTGAATTAAGAGCATATGAAACACTGTTTGGCGAGTTAGTTTTGTAAAGACGTTCGCGGCGGGATAACTGAGTGGAATACTAAATTATTTTCAGTTAGGGAATACACGAACGTAAGTTATTACGCTATATGCGAGAGTGAATGCTACTGACTGAATTTCACATTGATTTATTAATTTATTCATTGATCGACTCATTGATTGATTGGTGAATTGATTGATTGAATAAATGGTCGATCGATTGATTGATTGAATGATTGATTGAATGATCGATTGACTGATTGATTGACTGATCGATTGATCTATGTCGTCGCAGTGAGCGGCGGCCACACTGCCGAGATGCTGCTCCTCGGCAACGTGGAACATCCGTACAGCCTGGTCGAGTACCGGGGCCTCTCTGTGAGCGAGTGTGGCGAGTCGTGTCTGCGCAACGCCCTCTTTCCGTGCCGCTCCTTCCTGTTCGGCCGGAGGTCGCAGCAGCAGACCTACTGCGGACTCACGCACCAGAACCGAGCCGGCCTGCTGCAGAACCCGGGCAGCTTCGAGCCGTCGCACAGCCTCAACTACTACGAGATCGCCAGGAACCTCGACGGTGAGGCCTCGTGTTTTGAGAGCTCCGCGCGCGCTTCGCAATCGCAGAGTTCGGCGGCGTACTTCAATGCGACACTTTCGAGTTTCACCTGTCTTGATGAATCAATGGTGGCGAAAGTGCTCATACTAGACTTCTCAGAGTAGAATTTACCGCTCTCGACTGATTAACTGATTTACTTGGGTGCCCCTCTAATGGCTTCTGTTCCCGTCACAGCCTGCGATGAGGAGGACGTCAAGTTCGAGCTCGTCTCGGGACGCTACATGACGGACCGGCCGCTGCGCACGTCGCAGGTGTCGTCGGCGCACGAGTGCCTGGCGCTGTGCCGCGGCGACGCCAAGTGCCGCTCGGCGTCGTACGACTACCGTCGTCGCGTGTGTTACGCGCACTCAGACACGCTCCGCACGGGCGTCGACACCAATGTCAAGCGGAACCCGCAGATGAACTACTTCGAGAAGGTCTGCATCTCCGGTGAGTGGGCTCCGCACGCTTGAAGACCGCCGTCGGCCGCGCTATAGGCCAGCTCGACCATCGCCCCTTGACAGAAAGCGAAGTTGATTGATTGATTGATTGATTCATTGATTAAATAATTGATTGATTGAATAATTGATTGATTGATTGAATGAATAATTGATTAATTGATTGATTGATAGAATAATTGATTAATTGATTGATTGATAGAATAATTGATTGATTAATTGATCGATCAATCGGATCATTGATTGATTGATTGATTGATTGATTGATTGATTGATTGATTGATTGATTGATTGATTGGTTGAGTGAAACATGACTGAACGACGTCTCACGACGTGAGCGTTGTGGCAGTTCGGTGGCTTCGCCCGTGTGTCGCTTTGAGAAAGTGCTATGGTCGTGACTTTGTATAGTGCTTTTTAGACTCTCTCCTTCATTTTTAATCTTTCGTACCCCCTTTCTCTTTTCGCAGCACGGGGTAGCCAACCACATAATTTCCGTAACTTCCTTGTCTTTCCTCGACTTTTCCCTTTCTCGCTGCAGTACGCCTGCCTATAGTTCGATGACCTTTGTTTATTACACCATATTTGAAAAGGCTGGTCGTCGGAATATCTGCATCTTTTGATTTGCAAAGTGAAGAAGGTGCGTATATGCCTTACGAATGGTGCTTAGCCCTAGAACGAGACAGGAGGAGAAATGAAGAAGCTGGGCGAGAAGGCTAACGACCAAAGCAGCAGTAAACTGACTACTCTGCCCTACGGGAATGGGTAAGAGCAGAAAAAAAAAATGAAAACTTTCTAGCAAGCTTCCATTGGTACTATATCGCAACAAATCTGACGCGTAATGAAACTTTGACATATGAAGCATCGCAGTGGTTGTTTCAGAGCGCTCCGGAGGTTTTGAGAAATTAAGATAGCAGGCAAGACTACTAAAATATCGACGTTGTAAAGGGGGGGGGGGTGACAAAATGATCACTTTTGCCTCGCAAGTCACACCAGCATTTACCCCTTTCCCATTTTTCGTGATTCAACACGTTGTTGCAACACCCTCCCCCCCAAAAAGAAAACAAAACAAAAACAAAACCCTGCCGAAGCTTACCGAAAGAAGAACCATGACTTGCATATCTGCTAGTTGAAGTTGAAGACCTATTGATTGATTGATTGATTGATTGATTGATTGATTGATTGATTGATTGATTGATTGATCCACTGCAGCCGGCAGCGTGTGCGACAAGCACTGGGCCTTCGAGCGGGTTCCGGGCAAGGAGTTGGTGGTGGGCGGCAGCTCGGGCTCGCAGTCCAAGGTCAGCGTGGAGGCCAACACCCGCGAGGAGTGCCAAGCGGCGTGTCTGGCACACCGCGACTTCGTCTGTCACTCGGCCGAGTTCAACTACCAGCTGAGCGAATGCCGGCTCAGTCCGCACTCGCGCTTCACTGGAGGCACTGGAGAGGCGAAGCTCGAGGACTCCAAGTTTGTCGTCGACTACTTCGAGAACAACTGCGTCCGAGGTAAGAACGGGGTTGAGGCTGAAATAGAATTAAAAGGGGGAGGGGTGATCGAGTTGAAATGAGACATAGAGTTCAAATTACTCCAGTTAATATTTCCATAAAAAAGGGTAAATCAATTATAACGCAAGACCTAGGGTTGCAAGAAAGGCACCCTCACGGACTGTATTCGTTAACGTGTAGTAACTGTGAGTCATACTCATATTTTTTTCTTATATGACGTATTCATCTGTTACTTCAACCCCCCCCCCCCCCCAAACACACATCACTCATATTCGAAAACTACCTGTACATCGCTTGGTATTCTACTTCCTCGGGAATTGGCACGCCTTTGGCCACGCGATAAGTCCGTGTGATGAGGTGACAGTGACGTCACTAATTTTTCAATTCGTGCCACCGTGACATAGACATGCTATTACGTCATCCATTAGCTATCTCCAATTACGGGACTTATCGCATCATTCGCGTTTAATCTGACTTCTCCGTTCTCGTTTGATGAAAGAGGTGAGGGGCGTTTTTTTTTTTTTTGCAAAATAAAACTCTTCACCCGAACTAGGACCAACAATCTAGAACCAGTTTACCCAAGTGTTTATAGTCATTACTGGTTATACTAAATTCTGAAAATATATATGACTGCAGTTTTAGCATAATTCACTTAATCGTATACAATTTTTAGAGCATCCCATTTCATCCCTTTTCACATCTTTTAAGTTTGTTATCAAGGTTTTCGGACAACTCTCACCTGCGCGTGACAGGGTAGACTAGTAGTTGGCTAAGACTGTGTCGGTACTCATGCCACTGAAGATTGCACCATATCTGGTGCTTGCGACCAATGAACCCCATTAAGCTTTGTGTCATGGTTTAACCGGGATTATCACCAGACTGTGTAATAGTGCGTAATAGCTGTCTGTTTCGGTCTCTCTCCCCTCTATATCTCTCTTTCTCTCGCCATGTTCCTTTACCCACGTGTCTTTAAACTTACACCACCTCTGCGGGCAGGAGTATGACGCAGCATACCAGACCCATTCCTTCTGGTAAACCTGCCTTCCCCTCCTCCGCTCCTTTCTCCCACCTCCTCTGCTCTTTTTGGTGGTTAGGAAGGAAGGAAGGAAGGAAAATAGGAGGAAAAGAACGGAAAGGAGGTTAACCAGCCTATAGGCAGCCGGTTTGCTACCCTGCGCATGAAAGATAAAGATGCTATGGTGTACGCGCTGCTAAGCACGACGACGCAGGTTCGATCTCTGCCCATGTTGCAAGGACCTCGCTTATGGCTAAAACTTCGTTTGCAGAGGTGCGCGGCTTCTGCAGCACGAAGAAGTACCGTGACCAGGAGCTCGTCCTGGCCGACCTGGTGATAGGCACCATGTCCCAGGAGGACTGCCTGCAGCGTTGTCTGAACAGCGTCGACTTCGTGTGCCGCTCGTTCAGCTTCGAGCGAGACACGCAGACCTGCTTCCTCAGCCACCACACGCGAAAGTCCGCGCCCAAGGGCGCCACCCTCCGGCTGCCCGGCACCGACCTCGTCGAGCTGGGCGCTTGCTTCGACGGTGAGTGCTTGCTGTCCCTATAAGAGAGTTGGGCACGACGTAAAGACCACACAAGAGAATTTCACTGCCTTGGTTTATTTCACGGAGACCGCCTTTGTCCCTTTATTGTAATGTGCTTTATGACAGCACACAGGCCGCGGTTCAGTTTGCATGCTACTTCGTGAATGGAGCATGCGGTTCAGTACCTACCAGATTGTACGGCAGCGTGAGTGATAACTCTAGAATGTGCAGTTGAAATATCTCTGAACACGGGATGTCACTGGAGCCGACATTTCAAGGCGGCCTCGAAGAACACAAGTGCACTTGTTGATACGTCAGCAGCAGCGACGATCCGCGTTCAAGAATCTTTGAGCCTTTCAAGCTTCCACCTTCTTCTGACATCTGAAGAATTTTAAGAATATACTGCGACCCACGTATAGAAGCTGACGGACTTCGCCGCCGATCCGATGACCGACGGCCAACGACTGTTATTACTGCTGTCAGTGTACAGCGCGTATTGGTTATACTTTGACTTATCAATTTCCTAAGCAAAATTCCACCTAATAAGTAGCTTCGTCTTTAGCAGCTTCATGACTGTCGTTTTCGTCATCACGACTGCATAACAATATAACAACTGTTCTTCTTTCGGATCAATGAGTAAGTATATTAGAGCGAGAACTGAGTTGGCTTTTCTTCATCAGGCAGGTTTCGGTCGTCGGTCAAGATTTCAAGAAATTCTGGAAGCGTCTTCGTGAATGTTGATTTGCTGTTCTCGTTGTTTTCTTTTCCCAATCCTGCAATAGTCTCATCGAGGCTGCAGTATAAAAAAATAGAAAGTTCAAGCAGAGGAATTAGCAGAAGTAGAGTTAGAGGAGGTCAAAGTAAAAGAAGTATAAGAGGAAGTAGAAGAAGGTGGCTTGCACCTTCGAGTGGTTCTAACAAAAAGCATAAGGGACGGCCTCACCGCTCAATTCTTATACCTGTTGAGCCCATTCGTACTTAAAGTGGTTCTTCATGCAGCCCCCCCTCTCCACCCCCTAACGATCATAACGCATTAACGGGTTCTACAATAGGTGAAGTAGGCACATTTTCATACATTCATCCCTCGCTTAACCATGCCACTTAGAGATCGAGAAAAACGGTGACGACAACGGGAATAGGGTTCGCCTCCACATTTCCGGAATATCTAAGAATGATAGCGCTACTCTTCGTGCGGATGATATACTTTTGAGAGACTCGACCATGGTTAACGCTGTCTTCTGTCAAGACTGCTTAACAGGCCTGAGGAGGTGAAGAGAACACCGATGGCGAAAATGTCTTTTGATAGAGAGAGATAGAGGGGGGAGTCTCTGAAGGCACTCAATTGGAAACGAGAATGAGTGAAGTTGAGGAGAAGGGAGAAAGGGACGTAGGAAAATAATGTGAAATCGCCAGCTGGAAAACGGTATCTTTTATTTGTTTTCCTTTGTTCTGTCACGATGATCACTTCATTAAGCTCCTTGCAACCTCATTTTATGCTACATATGCGAAAGTGAAAGTAACCCCAATTTTTCACAGCTTGCTCTTCTGGACTTTTATATTTGTCGGGTTCTTCAGTTATGCTTCTTTTATGGTACAGAGAATGGTCTCACGAAACGAAAATTCTCGTACTTCACTACAAGAGAGAGAGAGAGAGAGAGAGAAAGGCACTGTTTGACATTGCTGGTAAAGGGAGAGAGAGACCTTCACGAACGTTCGCTAGTAAACGAGGCGGGCAATGCAGGTGCGGAGTGAGACGCGCTCTGCGATCGTTGCTCTTTTTTCTCAAAAAGCAAAACAAACATAAAATTATGTCGCAGCTGCTTAACGGTTCGGAAGGTTTGCCTGTCTGTATCCTGTGCCCAGAGGAGAAAATGGCTTTCAGCTTCTATAGTGTTGGTTTTCTTTTTTTTACATCCGTTTTTCTCGTTCTTTTATTTGCTTGTTGCTTTCCTCTCTTGATATGCTTCCAGCCTTTCACTTCACTATGCTGACCCCCGGGGTGACTCTCGGGGTGCTAACAACATTGTGCGGCGGCCCGGGCCTCGTTTGAAATGCCATTGAGGGAGACGTCATTTTTCACGAAGCATCACTTCGCGATAACGACCCGGCTTTTTTTTCTTCTTTACTCTTTATTGTCATAACTCGCACAGTCTATGCGTGCCTCGCAGATGCAGAATATAGTGTTACAGAATCCAGACTTTGCTCCACAAATGTTTTTGTTGTTGTTGTTGCTGCTGCTGCTGCTGCTGCTGTTGTTGTTTCTAGTTAGCGTTTACTGGGAGTCTTCGCGTAATTAAAAGCAGGCACCCGTCATAGGAAATGCTTCTTAATTGCGTTAAGAAACACGGAAAAAGACGCAACATTGCTTCATAAGGTGCTCTCCATTGCAAAATCGTCAGTTACGAAGCAGAGAGGAGGGGGAAGCACCGCCTGCCTGCACCAAGGCCGCAACCTTGACATCTTTAATTACCGACTAATTGAATTTTAGACGCGTAGTGTACTCTTCGTATCCACTTCTCGTAAACAAGCCATACGTCATATGGTCTCTCATGCATTGCCTTAAGAAGGTTAGAAGGCGAACGTCTTCTTCTTCTTCTTCTTCTTCTTCTTCTTCTTCTTCTTCTTCTTCTTCTTCTTCTTCTTCTTCTTCTTCTTCTTCTTCTTCTTCTTTTCTTCTTCTTCTTTTCTTCTTCTTCTTCTTCTTCTTCTTTTCTTCTTTTTCTTCTTTTTCTACTTCTTCTTCTTCTTTTCTTCCTTTTCGTTCTCTTCTTTTTCTTCTTCTTTTTCTTTTTCTTCTTTTTTTTCTTCTTCTTCTTTTTCTATTCCTTCTTTTTCTTTTTCTTTTTCTTCTTTTTCTTATTCTTCTTCTAACTCGGTCAGTTGTACTAATCTTTTACAAGACTTTTATGAAAAATATTTGCGCCTGTAATCAGAAATTCCGCTATCTCCAACCGCAGTCGGTGAGCAAAAAAAAAAAAAAAGTTGTGAGTGACATCCAGCTCTGCACATATTATTTCCTTATTTTTGATTACCGCTAAACTGTATACCCAAACCACAACAGGTAAGTATATTGTTGCAGTCAGCTTTCTACATGATACAGCATATTTCAAAGAATGCTTATACATGGAATACAAGCAAGAGTCAAATACGCAAAATGTTTCTGCGCAATACAGTCTAAAAATGATTACCGCAGCTTCAGCGAAGTCGTGGTAGTATGTGTCACAGCAGAGCTCTGGTGGGCACGTATCTTGTCTTGGCTTGGCTAGGCTTCGACCTTCTCACCCTCTCTCTTTCCTAGCCCTCTGTGTGCTATACTATACTATACTGTACAATACTACACAATACTGTATTAAAAGTGAATATGCTAGCCCTAACCATGAGTCCTTAGTCGACGAACAATTATCTCTTTCTCTAACCTTATTTTTCTCTATCTCTTTCTCGCTCTCTACTCGTTCTCTAGCCCATCATAGTTGTTATATCACACGCCAGAGAAATGTACACGTGCTCTGGGAGCGAAACTGAACTGGACAATGAAAAATAGAGCGCGTGCCAGTTCATGACGAGTTTTTTTTTTCTATCTAAATGACACATGGCCAACATCGTGAATAACAGCTTTGCTATTAAAACAGTGCACCGCAGTTGACTATAATGCTGCACAACTGTTTCGAACCCAACAATCTGTACGTCAACACAGTCTAGTACAACTAAACTAATTACCATAACTAACGTAAGCACACTTTTATGTAAACCTCAGCATTGTTTCGGGAGTTGGCGCCAATGACATTCCATCTCGCTTCAAGAAGTCGATATACAAATTTCCAAATAATTGATTGGGCGATAAACCGAATCGCTTAATATTACTATTAATGGCGACAAATTGTGCTCGAAAATACTCGGACAATACGAAGCACTCACTCGTTGAAAGGAAACAGAGAGGTCCGCTAAGTCGTCGAGTTCGAAGAAAAGAGCTTTGTCGAGGGTCCGGTCCTTGTTTTTTGCGGAATGGCAAATGGCTTCTGGGACGAGAGTTTCCTTTTGTCTCTCACGCGAGCACCCGGCGGCTCATAATAAGCAGAGCGCTGCCACAAGCACGCATCGTGCCATTGTTAGGGACGATGTATTCACTGCGCCCGTGCACTGCAGGACCGTTTCCTTGGCGTAAAAGCGCGCAGCGCTACGGATGCTGTGCCGACCAATCGTGAGACCGGGCTTGACAGAGCTGAGACACCGTGTACATGCGCGCGGAAGAAGTACATCGTCTACGATCGACCCTCGCATTGTCTGCTATCTGGCGTCAGACAATTAGGACTACAAGGGTGTATGCTGGAGCATCGTGTTCATCCACCGCGTTTACAACATCACCTGGCTGTTGAGTCAAACAAGAGCCATCGTTAGCGAAAATCTTCAGGTGCATGGCCAACGTAAAACGTTCAAAATATCGCTGCGTGCGCGTTACTACAGTTTTTTAGAGAAACCACAAGTATCGGAAATGTACTGAAATAGATAAATATATTGTTCTCATTCTGAAGTAATAAAGGGGCCCTGCAACAGGTCGCAATAGCCTTGGCCCTGCTAGACGACGGGAGAACAATATACACTGGCTCTAGATCAGCAGCCCGAGCATTCGGTTGGGCCACCATCTCGGAATCAGCCTTACGGATCCTCAAAAATGAAGTAACACAACACAAGATCGTCTTGTTCCCAGCTCACATGGGACAGATAGAGGGCTCTCCTTGCAACCTCAACGATACTGTCCACACAGCTGCGCGAGGAGCCGTCGACCGTGTAGCTACTGACTGAACGGCGTGGCAATAAGGTTCGGGACTTCAAAGATCCCCCAAAGACATACAATGAACTTCCTAAGAACTTTTATCTGAGCAAGTGAAAGTATCCACCACCTTCGAGTAACCTCAACAGGCCTCTGGCATTGACGCTCTGACTCCTGCCGGTCGGGGCATATTCCAGTCCCGCGCTCTTGCACAAAATTTATCCAGACGTTCAGACGTCAAACACATGCGTGCTCAGACTTTGCCAACTTAGATCATATGCTCCGTCGGTGCCCTGCATTATGGGTTGAAAACCTTACATCGTCCAAGTGGGATGGTGTGTTAAGCAGTATGGAGTTTAGGACGCAGCTATGGGCACTCCAACGGGTTCACGACGTGGCGGAGAGGTTCGGTCTGTCAGTGCCGACTTGGGAGCGGCCCGCTACGTGCTAGCTCACGCAATGATGGGCCTAAATAAAGCTTTTTTATGCCATAAAAAAAGTGCACTTATGCCGGGGTCCACCACGGCTCCGCTGGCGTACTTCTGTCACGGAAGTAACTTTGAAAATACATGCTCAGAAGTTGCCAGGAAAAAAAAACAGGAGGCAAGTATTTGTCGCACGTAATCAAACC
Source organism: Rhipicephalus microplus (assembly GCF_013339725.1). Lineage (NCBI taxonomy): Eukaryota > Metazoa > Arthropoda > Arachnida > Ixodida > Ixodidae > Rhipicephalus > Rhipicephalus microplus. The sequence goes on along the minus strand of NC_051175.1, from coordinate 105,259,393 downwards.
AGCAACCTCATGATTTTGAGCCCGCGGTGCTTATCACTGCACCATGGAGAGTACGTTGTCTAGAACGCTAACGGCAACACATTTATATAAACCACACACCGCTTGGCAGTCCTCAGAGCTTCGAAACGTTAGAGCGTTTTCTTTATCAGTGGCGAGATGGCGCGACGTGCTCGCGTTGGGTAAAGTCCCCGGATATATTTAGGAAAGTACCGCTATTCTTTTAAGCTAGCCGCCGCGCCACACATACTATTCTCCCGCCTTTCTCCCTCGCGCCGCGACGAGCATCGCGCGTGTTATCAGAGTGACATTGCGTTTCTGATAAGAAAGTGGCACGAGCCGGGTGATAGGGCGGGCGACCGCACGGTGGCTGTTCAGGAGATGATATAGATTAGGTCTGGACACTTGGGAGAGGAGGGCTGGCCACATTGTAGAGGATATGAAGGAGAGTGTCGCTACTTTCTCTATATTAGGGGCTTTAGCGTTGGGTAGAGCAACTGTATATAGACCACACACAAACACTCTAGCGTTGGGCGCGCTCTAAAAGCCGTCGCCTCCTCGAAGCGCCGCCTCCCCGGAGCGTGGTCTCACCTGCACGCACGCTTTTCAGACGCGTAATTCGAGAGACGACTTCGCACGCGGCCGCGGCCGCGTTTACCAAGGGAGCGCGCTGCCGACACCCGACGCAGAAAGAATCCGCCTTTTCCCGTTATCCTGTGCTGGCCTGTGGCGTTTTGGTAGGGTTTTGTAGGAGCTGGGAGAACTGGCATTGCTAGAACGAAGCCCTCCGAGACTGGGGGACCTTTCGCGATTCTTCTGCCAGGGAAGGGCGCATGCGCCGAGGAATCGGGCGAAAGGTGGATTGTGGCAGTCGTTCGCGCATGTCATGCGTATACTTGTGCGCTCGTTTCATGCGTATTTGTTTGAACAGCGCGTTTTAGGTGTCGAGCTGTGACATTTCTTAGTCCGCACTCGTCCTGTGCATGCTCATTTCGTGCTTGCTTTCTCCTTGAGGTGGGCGCTGCAAGTTTCGAGCTTCTTGCCGTTCTTAACATGACTTTGCAATTTGCTGCCGTTGTTGAAACAATGCACGATAAACGCTCAACTACCTCTGTATAAACACATTTCACTTTCGTGTTAAATTGATTCCTATATAGGGGAATATGCCACGTTATTTATTTATTTATTTATTTATTTATTTATTTATTTATTTATTTATTTATTTATTTGCATCCAGCACGAAATCTCGCTCAATGAAAACACAAATGTTTTTTGCTCACAACCAACGACGCCAACACCGAGGCTGACACCGACATTTCACCAAGACGAATTGTCCAATGCTATCGCGTTAACACATTGCGTATCGCTTCGCATTACACATCTGACGGCGTCTCATCGAGACCTGCTGCCTCCACGGGCTTGCACAGTTTTAGGGAGATAGACTGGGGCCACCCTACGTTCATCACATAAGATGATCCAAATGAAAGAGTCTGGAAGCCCTTTTAACGGGAGCACGCACTGATTCATCGCCATCCGATTTGAAAAAAATCGCAGCTGTCCCGGCTCTCGAGTATTATTCCCGAAGTGTGTGCTTTCGAGTGAATATCTGCGCGCCGGGACTTGTATAGGATGGAAGAAAAGGAAATGCCTGCCTTTCCCAATTTTAAGCGCAACGCCTTGCTCGTTTAATTTGCTCCGAAGAGCCTTTTGTCCATTGTTACGACTTTGTGCGATGAACTCTTGAATGGAGCCAAGTTGGAATGCCTCAAGTGAGCGCTTCTGGGACGGAAGAACGAATATGATTGGTCCCTGAGGGGGCTTAGCAAGAGCACGAAAACTATTCTCGCGATTTTCTGAACGTAACTATCGTTATATCACACTGCAGCTCGAATTTCTACAGTATACAATGTCCTGTAACAGACTGTAATGCTGACGTTAACAATGTTGTATTTGTGTATATGCTAGCAGCGTCTAAGGTCCTTCAAATCTGAATAATCTGTCGCGTTTCTCAATCAGGCATGGTCTATCAGGGAACGTCGACACGTGGATGGGATGTCGAAGGGGAACATGGTCATAAGAAGTTTTTATTCGGAGAGTATGCTCGACGGTGCGCTCTTGGAATTACTGATTATATTTTTTCACAGAACAGTGTGGATTTCAATCGAAGATAAGAGGAGGAAACAAACAAGACGATTGCTGGCTGAGTGAAGGCTTATTGAGAAAACAAAAGAACACACGAGCAAAGAACCTTCTAGGAACTACTCATGTCCATACTCGACTCCAGAACAAGATAAAACAGGTGCATAGGATTTCTGCCCATCCTATGTGCTGTCAAGACATCATGATCATCATCGTCGTCATCATCATCATCCTGATTACGTCCACTGCAGGACAAAGGCCTCTCCCATGCTCCGCCAGTAAACTTGGTCCTGTGCTTGCTGCTGCCAATTTATTCCCGAAAACTTATTTATCTCATCTGCCCATCTAACTTTCTGTCTCCCCCCGACCCGCTTGCCTTATCTAGTAATCCAGTTAGTTACCCTTATTACCAGAGGTTATCCTGTCTACGAGCTACATGCCCAGCTCATGTACATTTCCTCTTCTTGATTTCAACTATGATATCCTCAACTCTGGTTTGTTCCCTAATCCACTCTGTTCTCTTCTTGTCTCTCAAAGGGGTCCTGCAACACTTTTTAAACATGGTCAGAAAATGCTGCCGATTGGTAGTAGACGCTCCTGACAACACGCGAGCCAAATATTATAGCGCAGCACACGGCCTGGTATTCACAATAAATTATGAAAGTCAGCTCAAAATAGCTTTCTATTCTCTCGACAAATCACGAAAAATAAGCCCAGTAAGCCAATCTCTATCAGTCGTTGGCTGATTTGAGCATGGCGTGCTCGGTTGTTACAAAGGTCGCCGCGAGAGGCCGTCACTTCGGGTCCACGCGTGCGCGCGCGATCACACTGGAAAAAGCCGCATATTCGAAGAAAAAATTCTCAAGGTCACGAGGCGTGAGTGACGTTTTTTGATTGCCCCTTCCATTCTTCCCTGCTCAGCTTGCAGCACTTTCGTCGGGACGAGAGAAGAGAAAATGTGATTGCAGCATGCGAAAAATCTTTGTAAACTCCGCTCGTACTGGACGGATTCTTAAAATTTTTGCGGCATTCAATTTGCGAGGTAATACGCTTCTTCAGTGAATTCACTCCATGGTTACTCAAAAAAGTATTTCAGGGTCCCTTTACGGTCAAGATATATAGTGTATTTATTGTGGAGGGATGTTAACGCTTGGCTGAGGCAGAGTTCTACAAACTTCGAACGTTCCAACCCTTGATTGCTTCTCGCTAAATTTGAGCATCAATCGTCTTGGTTTCCTTTTTGAAGACTCTTTCTTCAAAAACTGAAATCGTCGACTCATTCAGTCTCGCTTTCAAAAACTACAGCCTCAAAGTTGGACCACTGACACATCGTGCCCGTGATCCACGTAAAATCTCGCGCTTTGTGATACCTCAGGCACAATCCGAATTCAATAACAATAAACTTGAAACACGTTGAATTCACTAAAACTGGCGTACGGGGCTCACAAAAAAAATTAAGCGTCGCTTCTAGTTTTACTTCATCGTCTACGTTCCCTATATAAAGAGGTAGACCTTTCTTTCTTTCTTTCTTTCTTTCTTTCTTTCTTTCTTTCTTTCTTTCTTTCTTTCTTTCTTTCTTTCTTTCTTTCTTTCTTTCTTTCTTTCTTTTTTTTCTTTCTGTTTGTCTTTCTTTCTTCCTTTTTTCTTTTCTTCCTTTTTTCTTTTCTTCTTTCTTTCTTTCTTTCTTTCTTTCTTCTTTTCTTTCTTTCAAGAACCCGCCATCGAAATCTGTGAGTTATAACGATCCCGACTTGAAAAGGAAAGCTAAAGCAGGTATTGCAGAGACAATAATTACAAGAGACAGCCGCGCGCTTGGCGAACGCATACGCCCGAGAGAAGCACAGCGTGTCGCTAATTCCTCTCCTATTTGTGGATAATCGGGGTCCCGACTTCTCCGGTGTCCACCGAATTTACATTTAATTCCCGACAGACGACGGGAAACTTCTCGCGCCGCCCTCTCCTCGGAAGAGAAAAAGACAACGTGGGACGAGTGAGCTCCAAATCGTCTTCCGCCGCGACGACTACGCGTTTTCGCCTTTGGGATATGCTAACGAATACAAATCTTTCCGAACACTTTTTCCCCAACTTTCGACGTTCCGGGACTCTCTCCTCTTATTTCTTGGTCAATTTCTCGCTCTCTTCTAATTGTTAGACTTTTCCGAGAACGTTCTCTCTATTTAACTTTTTGCAGTTCAACAATTATACTTCAGCTCAACGTAAACGCCGCTTGCTTGGTTTTCATTTTTTTTTTTCAACTTGTCAATCGTGCGAACGTTCAAATTCTAGGAGAAAGTTTGTGTCGCAGCAGCCGAAGGTGCTTAGGAACGTTCGAATACTCTCGTTTGAATCTAATCGATTCGGCCGTCTGGTTGCAGAACTTTTTATCGAACAGTTCTGAATATTTCCGAATGGCGATACGCATTAGCTGCATGCGCAATTGCCGGAACGTCGGGATGAGCTAGATCGATGCAAGATGCACCAGCATGTGCGCTAACGCTCTCGAATCCAGAATCACTCAGAAATTTCAACGAATGTCGGTATGCGGTTGCAGAAGATCTGTTTTCGAAAGTGACCTTAATGTGCCAAACGATGAAGAAGTCAGATCGGCTCCTCAGCGCATAACGTGCTTTAACGACGGCTTGCTTTTCGTCACCGGTATCCCCGTGGTAAATATAAAAAATGAACGCGTTAGACTGTTTTTGAAGTCCAACATCAGGCTTTCTCAGCCGGCATTATCGTTCAGAAACCTGTGTGGTCATAGTGCTGAACAATCGATAATGACAGGCGGAAGTAAAGGTATGAAGCAGACATGACGCTTTCGCCTTATGCCATTGCCACAAGGGCACGCCAACCTCAGGTACGATGAACAACAGCATAGCCTCCTAAATTTCCCTTGCCTGCCGGATTATTGGCGGTCACTTGGAAAGCGGCCGTCGTCGGAACTATGGTGGTGGCGCCACCTAAGTAGGGCTGTTTTCAAATAAATGTTTAGGTTTTTGGAGCTTATATGCAACAAAAATAACGTAGAAAAGTTTTTAAAAGGCGTAAACGTAAATATAATTAACCCTGTGTACGTGACGCCGTCATTTAACAGGCAACTCCTTCAATACTAGGCATAGCCTCTGAAATTAGTAGCGAACACCAAAATTGCCGATTTCAAAGGCCAAGTACAAAGGCCCTTATTCCTACGTAGGTAGCGCCGCCATAGATGACGGGCGCTTCGGGCTCATCTGGCAGGCAAGGGAAATCTAGGAGGCTATGACAACAGTTAACGCTCATATTTTTAATGGTGAAACTGAGTGTTACGTGTCTTTTTTCACGACCCAAAAAAAAGAATTTTTCGCGTGAAGCAAGTCATCGTGACGCTCAGTTTCGCAATTGAAATTATAAACATTAATTGAGGTTCGCCATAACTGAGGTTAGCGTGCCCGCGTAACAAGGCTATTACGTGATTTAGAGTGAGGGCGAGTTCCCCCTTCATCAGTCGTGTACGTTTATGGTAAGCAATACGACTGAATAAGGGCTGAAAAATGAACTGATGGCTATTGCCTGCTCTCTCACTCACCTGACTTTGTCTTTGTGCTGCTGAATGTGCTGTGTTTATCTTTCTTCCCTCTCTCCTCTCTATCTTTGATCTCCCAATCCCACTCCCATGCGCAGGGTAGCAAACCGGCTGCCTATAGACTGGTTAACCTCCCTGCCGTTCTTTTCCACCTATTTTCATTCCTTTTTTTCCTGACTTTGTCTTGGACGTGAGCATTTTTAGCGATTCTTTTTTAAATTAACGAGTGAGAACTTTCTGCAGTAACCTGCGTCAATTAAGAAAGTAAGCAACTATACCATTCGTTTACAATTTTTATCACTACTCTTTATCTGCATGTATTTCATGCGCTAAGTGTGTTCGACATTTGTTAGCTTGTAACACATATTGTGCGTAGTATATATGACTGCAGTGTGTGTGTGTGTGTGTGTGTGTGTGTGTGTGTGTGTGTGTGTGTGTGTGTGTGTGTGTGTGTGTGTGTGTGTGTGTGTGTGTGTGTGTGTGTGTGCGCGCGCGCGCGCGTGTGTGTGTGTGTGTGTGTGTGTGTGTGTGTGTGTGTGTGTGTGTGTGTGTGTGTGTGTGTGTGTGTGTGTGTGTGTGTGTGTGTGTGTGTTGCGTATTAGTCGTTTCTCTCTCGTCAGGAACGTGTAGCGCCGTACTCATTCAATACGAGCGAATAAGTGAGATTGCATGTCCCGAAAAAGTGACCCAAAAAAAACGCCCCTTCACCAGCCGCTCCCATTCCGACACAACTCATGTCCAAAGAACTCGTATTTCATTTCGCTAAAACCTTCACCCCCACCCCTTTCTGTAAAAGCGCCCCTTTGCTCACTCGCCAAACTTCACCGGCATTCTGAACTGAAAAAAAAAAAGGTCCGTGTTTGAACAGCATCCACTTTCATTGACGTTCAGAACTTCCTAATCACTGTTTGCTCTCATCGAGGCTGGGCCATAGGTGGCGCTTTGCTAGCGTTCTCTTGCGACCAATACCGTAAAGCTCGACGCATCAATCGGGGCCCTCTTGACTCTTTGAAGTTGGCGCAATACTGTTCAAACAAGGTTACTCTGGATCGGTTGCACAGTGTGCATGTATTATAGCCTTGGCTGGAAAACGGAATTCAACCGTTCGCACGGGAACGACTTCGCTCGAGCGGTATCCTTTTTGCATAACGCGACAAGGCTACATGCACCGGAGGGCAAACTTTACAAAACCCAGCTCAACAAGGAAGTAGCATTTGCATTCAGACTATCGCTTTGAGACTAGTACAATTTCATTGGGCCCTTGACTCATCAAAGCTCAGGATGGGTGGCCTGCAGAAATGTGTGAATGCTGCGTTAATCGTTTGTCCTTCTCAAAGCGGGTTGAATCGATTGTACAGTATGACGATTTGAATACTCTGTTTAGCCCCTTTCTACTTTATGCCTGAAGAAGTTTGTTACAATCGTAACAAACTCGCTCCTTCATCGTTGTGCAGTAAAAGCTATGACGAGTCGTTTTTCTCTTTTGTTCATGGCTCCGTATAGCATAGCGTGAAAACATAAGAATGATGGACATGGTTGGAAAGGAGTGCCGACTTCCAAGTGATATTTATTTCTGGAAGAGAAATATACGTAAGTGCAGAAAGCGATAAACGCAAGCCTAATCGGAGCGTCATCTAGTCGAAGCACTTTAAGCACGTTTGATTCATTTGTGGGGTTTAACGTCCCAAAACCACCATATGGTTATGAGAGACGCGGTAGTGGAGGCCTCCGGAAATTTCGACCACCTGGGGTTTTTTAACGTGCACCCAAATAGGAGTACATGGGCCTACAACGTTTCCGCCTCCATCGAAAATGTAGCCGCCACAGCCGGGATTCGATCCCACAACCTGCGGGTCAGCAGCCGAGTGTACTTCAGCCACTAGACCACCGTGGTCGGGCTTAAGCACGTTTGAATCTTCTGAATCATGATGCCGTGATGTTCGCGTATACCATGGCTCGTACTCACACTGATAAATGGACAGTGAACTGGGCATCTGAACGTCAAACTGATGGAAGGTTGCATGCAGATTTTTAAAACTAAAAACGAAAAGGAAAGGTTCATTATCCCGCACGAAAATTTCAACCAGGACGAACACATGACCGGTTAAAAGTAAACAGAGCTACTCAGAATGATATAACTAGCGTTTAACACAAAAGTAAAATTTTTCGCAAGAGCAAGAATATTTTGAAGAATACGAACTAACAGAGTAAACAATTCTTTTTTGTATGACCTATCAATCCACCCACCCTCTCTGCTGGCTTTGTCGCTCTTTAAGGTGCCGTGCTATACAAGGTGTCCCACGTAATTTTTGCCGGAGTTTAAAAATATGCCGGAACACGTAATTACGACGCGACTAAGTGCATGTTGTTCACTACCTGGAGTTAGGTTATTTTTTGTGTTCTCAGGTATTGTTTAATTAGATCTTCTTAATTAACTTATTCTGGAAGGAACGAAGATGGATAAAACATTTGAATGAGAAAGTTGTAGATAGGTTTGCTAAACGTCCAAATAGATAGTCTTCAACTTTATATCTGTTTAGTATTAGTGTTTTTCTGCTACTTACATTTGCTACTCACTGATGTTTGTAGCTGCAGCTGTGCCACTCACTTAGTTTCACACTTCTCTTTGGTTCTCTTTAGTTTTTGCTGTACCCACCGTTGTCTTGCAATTTATATTGATAAACACCTTCGTACGGCTAGCAGTATGTGTGTTTGGAAAATGCGTGTGTATGTTGTACACCTCGGCCTTCCGATTTCTCTTTGATTTTTTTTTGTTATTGCCATTGTTCTCCCAGTTTTTGTTGCTCAGTTGCACCGCCGTTGCTGCTCACTTGAATTCTATACCTACGCCTTCCGAATTTCTTTATTGTGTTTCGTTCATGTACCTTGAATTTCTTGTTATTCAAGCTTTCTGCATATCGGTAAACATTCGCGTATTACATTTGTTTGAGTGTCAGTGACTAGACATGCTTTGTCACGGTGTTGTGTTATTTTCTGTGTATTCCATGTTACTGATGACCGCCCTATTACTCTTTGAAGTTTGTACCCACCTTACTCAATGCTCTCATTGAGCTTGTAAGGTATCATAACTAAATAAATAAGTGAGTAGCTTGCGAAATAAAAAAAAATATACCACGTGACAAACCCACTCGCGCGTCAGTGCGCACGATGATTCTAGAGCTCCCTAACGTTTCGCGTACGCACGACACGCTTCCCTGGCAACGGTTCATGACAGCGATAAGCAGTCACAGTGGTTACCGTTCTCGTAACCGATAGCAAAACACGTTTATCGTAAAGCCACCACCATAGTTGCGGCCCTGTCGAGACAGCACAATGGGGCAAATACTATGGTCGTTCGTACGCGGAACGTTAGGGAGCACTGGAATCATTGTGCGCATTGGCGCACGAGCGGGTTTGTAACGTGGTATTTTTTTGTATTTCGCGGGAATTTGTAATTAGCATAAAGCATTAATACTTAACAGATATCGAGTTCAAAACTGTCTAATCAGACGTTTTGTAAACCGATCTAGAACTTTCTCATTGAACTTTTTGATCTATCCTCGTTCCTTCAAAAGTTAGTTAATTAAACATATCTAATTAAACAACTTTTTAGAACACAAGAAATAGTCTGACTAACTCCAGGCAACGGTGAGCAACATGCGTTTAATCGCGTCGTAATTAGGTGTTCTGGCATATCTTTTAACTCTGGGTAAAGTTACGTGAGACACCCTGTATATTGAGAACAAAGGCACGGGTTTGGTGTTCGACCAAGGCGGCCACATTTGGGGGGGGGGGGGGGGGGGGGTTGAAACACAAAGCTCCCGCGTACACCAGCTGAGGTGTAATAAAAAATGTGGTCATTTCCCAGCTTTAAATATCAACCTCGAAAAAATCCCGCAGTTAATTTTTTTTTAAATGCAACTTTAATGCACACTTTTGCATACGTCGCGAATTCTCCATAAGCCACAGAAGCGAAGACCTTGCAGCAAATAACGTACTTAAGAACTACGTAAGATGTTGTGTGTTACCTCTTAAGTGCGTACAGACCAAGTAAACAGGAATATTGAAGGTAGAACTTGCGTCACCAAGGCGAGAAAAAAACGAAGAAGTGACAGCTGTTGCACGTGCTGAGCGCTTTCTACCATCAGCTTCAGAACAATTGGTTCTAGTTTGAAATACCTCTGGCGAGACAGCGCTAAATTTCTCATGCTGAAAGCTACATGCTCCGTGAGCATACTTGACAGCCGGCATTAAAGGTGGAACGGATTTCGTGACTTACTTCCTCGAAGTTTCTCGGTATGTCGAGAATTCGTCACGTCCGGCAGTAAAGGCTTAAGTAATAACGGGAAGTAAAAATATTTCCAATGTCTCCCTTTGCGGCTTTTCTCATTACCACGTCTTGGTTCTGGCACGTACCACCTGATAAGTTCATTTTCGATTCAGGTTGTTAAAATGAAAAAAAAAGGGGGGGGGGGGGGGTACGTGGTACGTTCCAAAACTACGATATTGTTACGAGAGAGACTGTAGTGGAAGGCTTCGGAATTTTCGGCCACCTCGGGTTCTTTAACGCGCTCCTTACTCTGAGCACGCGGGCCTGTAGCGTTTCGCCACTGTCGAAATGTGGCCGCTGTAGTCACTAATCGACCACGTGATCGGCGAGTAGGCAGTCAAGCAGCATAACCACTATGTCAACGCGGCGGTTGAAGCAATTAAAACGAGTTAACATTTATAATGATGATCTGATTGGAATCTGCTTTTTTTTTCTCGCAGTGTCCGTTGAATGCGAGCCGCACGTTATGCGAGCCCGCGTGCGCAGCAACATGGTGTTCAAGGGCAAGGTCTACACCCGGGGTCGACCTTCGACTTGCTCTCAGGACATCAGCAACAGCATGGACTTCACGCTTCCGATACAGCTGGCTGGATCTGACTGCGGCACCGTCAGTAAGGTCAGCATCACGAATTCGCTTTCCCGCTATATTGCAGAGTTCTAGCATGTTCGCAAACTTCTGTGCCTTAGCGTGAATACTGGATAGTGGTTAACGCGAGAGGCTGGGTAGGTGGTGGCGTCTGGCGGGGTCGAGATGAACTAGGCAAGCACAGAATCGTTACTGCAGAAATCTGAGGCATTCGACTTATCTGCTGGTGTGAATTCTCGGCAGTGGGCCGATACTGCATAAACAGTCCTCTTCACACTTTTTCCCCCCTCGAGGACACCAGGTCAAACAAACCATCGTGTTTATAATTGTGGTTGCATATACACACTGCATAATGTCGATACCATAATCCGGTGAACCGGTATTTCGCAGAACCTTTTGCGAATACGGGACGAACGAACAAGCAACTACTACCACAACTTCAAACGCGCGCTATCACTTTTGTCTTTTCTCCACGAGAACACTCGCTTCGCGACCGTAATGTTGTGGCTGCATGCGCTGCTTAATGCGTATCATAGGACAGGTTGAGAGAACGTCGAACGCGGAATTTCAACGGAACCAAAGCTTTGTTGCGAAAGAGCTTCTTTTGAAATTTCTGCTCCTGAGAGACATGCATTGTCCAATGACTACTCATTACTTCAAGTCTACCTCTCCCTCTATAAATTCGTGGTGAGAGATAAGAGGGGAGATAAAAGTTTCTTACCGGAACCACGGGGCTTTGTAGTGCGTACTATTAGCACGCTAGCTTCGCGAAATCTTGCGCTGCACACAAAAAGAAAGAAAAAAATCTGCTCATATCTACAAAGTTAATGCTGATGATGGTGCGAAGCAGTGTACAAAGGATCACGAATCGTGCCTGTCTGTTTCGTTCTTATGAACATTTTGTTCTTTCATATGCTTTGATTGATCGATGGTTAGATGTCGGTGTCTTTCTTTGGAGTTGCGGTCTTTTATTTTGTTTCTTCTGGTCAACAGTCTTTTGATATTCTTCTTTGAATTTCGCAGATGTTTCGGTTTCTATGTCTGCTGTAGACGCCGGATGGTGGTTTATGGACGGAGGGAAATTGTGCGGTTTTGAGGTGTTTCGTTCCTAAAAGTAAGGAGGAGGATGAAAGGAAATAGGCCCCGCCGCGGTGGTCTAGTGGATAAGGCACTCGGCTGCTGACCCGCAGGTCGCGGGATCGAATCCCGGCTGCGGTGGTTGCATTTCCGATGGAGACGGAAATGTAGGCCCGTGTGCTCAGATTTGGGTGCACGCTGACGAACCCCAGATGGTCTAAATTTTCGGAGCCTGCCACTACGGCGTCTCTCATAATCATATGGTGGTTTTGGGACGTTAAACCCCACGAATCAATCAATGAATGGAAATAGCGTGACAAACGTGCGACAAGTTGAATAAAAGCTATAAAACGTGTCCCACGCTTTTTTCCCCATCATTCATACTCATCGTTACTCACCAATTCGCGCAACAGTCTATTCTCGAAAAAGGAAAGCTGGTATTTCAAAAAAAAAAAAAAAGCCACATGCGGGATGTTTATTTTTTCATATGTGGCCCTTTTTTTTCATATGTGGCCCTTTCCTGCATCTGCATGCGAGTACGTTCTTGCAACGACGATATGCGGTCGAGAAAGCGCTCTCCACTCTCGGCGGATTCGCATTTATCAAAACGAATGGCCTTGCATGAAAAAAAAAAAACTTAGCCCCAGCAGCAATGATGATGCTTTCTGTACAAGTACAAGGAGAATGCAGTGCCGAAGAAAGTGAAATACAAATAGAAACCTCAGGCAACATGGAACGCGTTCAAAAATGCATGGCCGTGCATTGAAGGGAACGTGTTTAATCCACAAGACCCACTCGCACATGACTGGATGCAGTCAGGCTAGTGTTCACAAGAGAAAGCAAATGGGCGAAAAGGCACTAACGCCTCCTTTCAACGCACTCATGCTGGACGGCGAAGCCGTTACGTCTTCTCACCCCACTTTCTTTGTTTTATTTTCTTTCTTTCTTTCTTTCTTTCTTTCTTTCTTTCTTTCTTTCTTTCTATCTATCTTTCCACTCCACGAAGCGCGCAGATTGCATCTTCTCGCGGTCATCCATCACATCTTCCAAACTCGGCACCAAGAACGTCTGGACAGACGGAGTACTGGCCCCGCCTTCTATATGAATCAGAATCGCTCTTTCTTTTCCGCTGTCTGTCTCCCCCACGACTCTCTTGATCTCTCCCCCCTCTCACGTACTTTACTGTTGTTGTTGTGGTTTTGAGCCAGCCGGGGCATATATAGCTATAGATGCGACTGGCGAGCGGCATACATCCGTGTACAGCTCCAGTTTCTCTTCCAGTTCCAATCTGTGTTTTCGTGCCGAAGAAACATCAATTACACAAATCTTATCCTTCTGTACTGCTCCTCCTCCTCCTACTACTACTACTACTATTACAAGTGGTAGTAGTAGTAGCACAGTAGTCATTGTCTTACTACAACCACTACTACTACTACTGCTTTAACTACTACACACGTTCGCGTCGTTCTCATTCGACACCGAAATTTTCTTGGGTGCGTCACCCCTTCCATGTATGTGTACGCGCATGCGCTGACGCGCCTGTGGATTTTTCTGAACACTTTTTTTTCCCCATGTGTCCCCGCTTTGTAATTGTGAGTGTAGCGCCTGTCGTTTTCGCTACTACAACATTATCAGAGAAACTGGGCTCACCCAACGAGGAGTTGCCTTCATGGACGCGCAGCGTTCGTATGCATACTTCAATTCAACGCCTCCTAAAAAATTATGCCTGGAACGTGAGCCACGAACGCGCTGCCCAACCCTCTGATTATACCCTCCTCCTTCGGTACGAAGGCGAGCGTCTCTGACGGTCGCCCCCTGCGTACACAGCAATGCTCTCACAGTTGCCTCCGAGCAGCCGTCGTGTCACGTGACAGAGCGGTAAATGTCACGTGACTGAGCGTTATGGAGGCGAGCGGTCTCACGCGGCGGCTGGTCGCAACACAAGGCAGGAGGCATGGCCTCCGAGATTGCTTGCTGGCAAGAGGCTCTCAGTTGAAAAGAGAGCGGCGTTCCAGGCATAGTTTTTCTAGGAGGCGTTATTCAACTCCATATAGATCCGCACTGCATGTTTTCTTTGTTGTTGTTTTTTTTGCGTTGCTTGTTTTTCTTTTTGTATCATCGCTTCAAGCGAAGTGCAAGGGCAGGGCCATGGAAAGCCACGGAAGGAGTTATCTTGTGAGGAGAGGGGGAATGCTGGGTGAAATAGAGAATGGTGGATGGTCAGGTCGAATGAATGAATGAATGAACAACTTTATTTATCCCTTGTTAAAGGGAAGGGGGCAACAGGAAAGGGTGTGGTGGGGATGAACTACTTGAAGTAGTCCTCCTCTACCCTCTCAGCCCACTCCAGGATGGCCTCCTGGATAGCGGGCCTCGAGCTGCGCAAGGCAGCCTCCCACTGCTCCTCACTAGAAATTAGGCGTTTCAGGAATGGGGGAAGAGGGTGCTTAGGGCAGCGCCACATGATGTGGTTCAAGTCTGCTGTGGAGGAGGCACAAAATTTACATGAGGGGGAAGGATAACAGGATGGATGAATGCGGTGTAGGAGGTAAGGCGAAAGAAAGGTGCGAGTCTGCAGCTGTCGCCACAGAATTTCGCACCTGCGTGAAGATTTGCGCGTGAGTGGCGGGAAGGTTAATCGCTCTAAACGGTAGTGTGTGCAAATATCGTGGAATGAAATAAGGCGATCCCGCGCTGTAAATGGCGCCTCATTCGTAGCGAATTGCGACACATCGGATGCGTGTGCCCGGACTGTGAATCCTCGGGCACTCGCATGAGCCGCCTCGTTTCCGGCAAGGCCCGCATGCGCGGGAGTCCAGATTAGTGCTACAAGTCGATCAAGGGGATGATGCAAAAGTAGGGAAAGGGCTGGCTTAGAAACCCTGCCCGCTCCGAAATTATATATAGCTGTTTTGGAGTCACTGATTATAACGGATGAACTAGGTATTGTCAGGGCCAGGGCTATGGCCGCCTCTTCCGCTTCCTCCGAAGAAGAAGCAAGAACGGAGGCGGCCGCAGCGACCTGGCCGTGAGAGTTGATTACCGATATTGCATAATGATGCCTGTTTCCGTAATCGGCGGCGTCAACATAGAGCACATCATTGGAGGAGGAGAATTCGCTGCTTCTCTTCTCGCCACACTCGGCCTGGGTTTGGGACGTGAGCTGCTTGGCATTCAAACGAAGATGGATTTTCTGGGTTTTCCGCACCAAAGCCCCGAGCCAACCCGGATTAGAATTCACTCTCTTTTTCGTGGCATGTCATGACCGTTGTCCAGTAGTTTTCTTTTCTTCAATTTATTTTTTTTTCGTCACGTGTGAGTCTAGATATGCTGTGAGGTTGTCCGATACGCTGGTCGTGACGTTATCCGTAAAGTAAGTGATGTGATGTCGAGAAAGAGCGCATCTTCAACGTAATGATGACCAAAAAACAGAGAGAGAGGAGATGTTTGCACTTGTAGGTTGTAGGTTGTGGGTGTAGGTTGATGTAGGTTCGGGGTTACTTAGAACATTGACAGATGAGAACCTGCCCGGTGTCACAGCAACAGGACGTTGTCTCGATAATCCACCTACTTCACTATGCCACGGCACATCTACCCTTCCTCTAGTGAAAGTGTAGCGATAAGCCCATTCATCTTGGAGGCCATCGTTCTAGCAATGACAGTTTTTCCGGCCCCTACCAAAGTCTACCAAAGACAGAGGGAAGCGCAGGAAAATGAAAAAGGCGGAATGTGGCTTTTCTTTACTCTTTTTATGTAGTATATGAAATTACTCGAAGGGCCTACACCTGCAGATATCAGTCCGTTATCGACTTCAAAAATTCTTGTGACATGACACCGTTATCTACCACCTATAATGACTGATTCTTGAGGCATTGCATTTCTTCGTTAACATCGGACCGGTT
The DNA here is from genome assembly GCF_013339725.1 of Rhipicephalus microplus. Taxonomy (NCBI): domain Eukaryota; kingdom Metazoa; phylum Arthropoda; class Arachnida; order Ixodida; family Ixodidae; genus Rhipicephalus; species Rhipicephalus microplus. Next base: position 105,243,800 of record NC_051175.1, on the reverse strand, counting down.
TAAGTCAGCAGTATCTTGTCCAGCGCGAGTAAAAAAACAAAAAAAATAGTGACCACGATGACATCACCGCACGTCGCCCAGCAACTGGTTGGCTAGCGTGAGTTACGAAAGATTGCAGCGCTCCGTCGGTGCCACCGAGAACTACAGCCTGAACGACCGTTTGCCAAATGCATTGATCAACCCACGCCATGAATGCTCTCGCATCCACAGCCACCCTCACCTTTAGTATGGACACACGATCGGAGTATCGCATTTCATTCACCGAACACAGTATAAGCACTCCAACTAAATGGCCTCGGGGGTCAAAATTTTAGCAAAAGCTTTATGCACGCTTCATGTCCGCCACGTTGGTGTAGCGGTTAGGGTGTCCGGCTGTTCTATCCCGACCGTGGCGGCCACATTTAGATGGAAGTGGTAACCTAGAAGCCCGTGTACTGTGCGATGTCAGTGCACTTAAATTGGTCAAATCTTCCACAGCCGTCCACTAGGGTGTCTCTCATAATCATATCGCGGTTGTGGGTCGTTAATCCCTAGTCTTATTTATCTTAGAACATAAATTCCAAATCAGCGTTCGAGCCTGTAGTATCGCTTGTGACCTATATATTTATTTGCTATGCATTAGAGCCGCTATGTAATGACAGAACTGAAATTGACAGTTTCCCGGCTGTGGCGGCTGCATTTCCTATGGAGGCGGAAATATTGTAGGCCTGTGTACTCAGATTTGGGTGCACGTTAAAGAACCCCACGGGGTCAAAATTTCCAGAGCCCTCCACTACTGCGTCTCTCATAATCATATGGTGGTTTTGGGACGTTAAACCCCATAAATCAATGAAATCATCGAAATTGACAGTTTCGAGGGGAGCCCACTTATCGCAAATCTCGCTGCCGGGCGCACCACGACGAATGGTTAAAACAGCGCGTGCTTTCCTGCAGGCCGAGGGTCACTTTGCCAACGTACTGGTCATTCAGAGCAACGACCAGGTGGTCACGGCTATGGACAAGGCCATCGGCGTCTCCTGCACTTTTGACGTTGGCAACAAGACCGAGTTCGCGTCCGCCAAGGTCTCGTAAGTATACCAGCCTTGCGTGGTTCGAGAGGCAAAGCTGAGCCCTACACGATTTATATAGAAGTAGGCTAAGAATAAGAAAAAGAAGCAAGGAAATTTAAGGAGGTTGACGAGAGCCACGTCCTGTTTGCTACATTGCACTGAGGAAAGGACTAAAGGGGCCGAAAGTGTCAAAGAAGAAAAAAAAAAGCAGGGACGGAACCACGAGCACACTTGAGAGGGCACATGTAGTCTACAGGCTGTCCCTCAGGACTGTTGACTTCAAATATATTAGTAGCGCTACTCCGCCGTTGGCGCACTCGTCCGTGTTTCTAGAACTTTCGTATGCAAGAAATGGGCTGAATTGTGCAGTGCCCCTCTTGGAGTATATGTTGTTCGTTTGTGAGAATAAAAAAACGGCAGAGGGGGGGGGGGGGTTAACCAGGATGGAGTTTTTCTTCACGGAGGAAGAGGATGAAGAGTATGAGAGAATTGTTTAGACAGTGGAGCTGTTGACACATTCGTATTTGATTGCTTATCTTTGCTCTACAGTAGTTTTGGCACCATATAACACAGTTTATCCAGTCTTCGATTGATATACTCCAAGTCAGAGGAGCTCCTTCATCTTTCAAACACGACCGGAGGTGACCGGAGTACGGCCTGCCCAATGCGTTTGGCACATACCTGCTATAGCAGCTGCTTAATTTTCGTGGAGCGTAAGTGAGAAGCGGAGCTTGTGCATCTTCTGTCTATAGCATACCCGCTAGGCCATTTAGTGGCACCTTCTTCATTTTTTGGTGAACCGGAGTTGAGTAGCTTAGCTTTCTTAGTTCATGTGACACATAACCCGTAAGGCTTCTCGATTTTCGGTGGACCGCTGAAAGGAGTAGTTGAGCATGCACAATTTTTGTGGTGCATGCCCACTAGAAGCTACTGCTCCTATAGCGGGTACGCGTTAGGTTAATCCCTGCGGTACGTACGCGCTCCCAGGGATTATCCTAGACATTGAACAACTCCGCTGCTAAAAAGCAAAACAGAAAAACAAAAACACTGTCGGTGCTTCCGCTGTAGTAAATATTTCGCACTCGGTTCCCGAAATATTCAGTCGGCCCGGAGGCCTTGATAAAACGCAGCACCCGGTTCCGCGGGTAACAAATATTGCGTACCGTAGCAATTAATTAGGAGATCCCAATTCAGTTTATCAAAACGTGATCTCCCTCTGCACATACACATATGGTAATTCCCGCGTCTTATAATGGGCATTTAAATGGTAGTACTCTATCCCGTTGAGCAGGAATATTAAAATGTAACCAGTGTGCTGATGACTACGGTACTGATAGTGTACCACTCACGTTCGCATACCCATTGCACTTCAGGGACCCGAGACAGACGGACCACAGCCGGGGAAAGCCTCCACTGCCGGAGTTGTCCCTGCATATTCTGGACATGCGAGGGAACGAACGCGAATCGGTGTCGCTGGGCGAACTGGTACGCGTTCAGGTGCGCATGTCCGAAGAAGGTAAGAGTTCTCAGTGACCTCTGCCTATGAAGTACTGATAACTCGAATGACTCGTGAAGCCAAGTCCAGTTAAAGACATCGGCGAATGGAATTCCGGCGTTGGTGCAATCTTTCTTGCCGCTTCTTTGGAGGTTCGTAAGGATCTCCTTGAATAGCTTTTTGTGGACCTCCCTCTTCCGAAAGAGCGTCAAGGCGATGTCGAGGCATTGCGTAAAATTCGTTTTAGTTTCCTTTGTTGACGCTCCTCACACAGTGTTGTCAGATAACACGCATAAAGTATTTGAGTTTTATTTGATCTTTTTTTTTTTGCCCAGCGTCTCCTAGCCAGCCCCACCGCAATGGACATCATTTTCACGAGCCATCATAGTTCACTGTGTTTGCAAACTCTGCAGCCTGATTGTGACCTTAATCTCTGTTGTAGTCGCTTGACAATTTACGCTACGTGGTTTGCGTACGTCACGTGCAACTGATAGCAGACGCCAAAGCTGTGGCTAGTACCCCGCAAGATGATTCGCCTTCTGATTTACATGTATGTCTGACTCTAGTTACACGTCACTGTAGGACCGCCGCCTTCATATCAAAATCAGAAATGGTTCTTTTAAGGCAGCAGAGTTAAAAATTTTATATATTGAATGCGTTCCGAGGCTACCCGCTGCTCTTTCTAGGGTTCTCGACAACACTGATTTTGGTTACAGCAACTACACGAAAACTTCGTGTCAGTACTCCTCCAAGGGTGCCCATGCCCTTAAGGATCTCTTTTATCGCTGCTGCACCCTCACCAGTCACACTTTCAGGATAACAGTTCTGGCGCTGCCCCTGGTAGAGTATCTTGCAGCTTGAATTCTGGCGCTGCCCCTGGTAGAGTATCTTGCAGCTTGAATTCGAGGAATCGCTGGACTTTCGAAGATGAATCAGCCTTTTCGCGAGATTTAGATGCAGTATCACTGCGATCACGAGTACCTATAAGCTGTGTACGTTATGCAGCTTGCACGGGCGGCAATTCTATCAAATGATTTTGCGTTGTTCGCCACATCGCCCTCGTTTTCTTCTTCTTATGGTCCACGAGTGCTATGCGGCGTGCGCGAGGTATTCGTGAATGGTGTTCTAAAGAAGAAAAACAAGGTGGGTCACAGTTGAGTTAGTCATTCACAAGTATTAAATACTGGATAGCGCCGATTTAGCACTAGGACAAATGAAGAATATTACTAAGCAGGACAAAGGCTAGTCCTGTGTAAATCTATTCCATCCATCATTTAGCAATATGAGCAAACTAAATCATCAGTGACTTTTTGTTAAGTTATACGTTCGCAACTTGTACACATGCCTTCTCTAGACGCGGAAGCTAATCGCCATCCCAGTGGTTTGTGCAAACGGTGTGACTAAGCACTCATGGTCAACGTTAGCTCCAACAGTATCGCGGAATAAGTTGTATTTTCACTGCTTCCCAGACACGTACGGCATCTTCATCAAGAACCTGATCGCCCGCGATGGAACGGGTTCTACCAATCTGACGCTGATCGACAAAACGGGGTGAGTTAATGATGTGACTGCTTTGAATTGTTACTTGAAACAATATGCCCCAATTCAAAAAATAGGTCTTGTGTGCGATTCTCAGCATGGCTGCTTGGGCATGTTTTAAATCTGTGCCGTGAAAGTGCACGACCAATCAATCAATCAATCAATCAATCAGTGAATGAGTCAGTCAGCCAATCAATCAATCAACTCATTGTTGTGAAATATAAAACAGTGAAAGCATGCTTGACTCCAAATTGCAGAAAAATCTATTTCCTTCTTTGTCTGAGAACAGAGGCTCCAAGCAAACGTTTCAGCCTCTAGTTGTTCTTGCCGCCCATAGTTACCTGCCACATTAGACGCGTCATTCACTAACATAGAGAAATTCCTATTTCCGGTTAAGTTCACGCCCACGAACTTTTGCGGTAGGGTGTGCTCGGACGTGTGAAAGGGAACTGCTTCACACTGGGCTTCTTCACGGCTTATCGACCCCCTACATTAGAGCAGCAACTCTGTACGACTCGCAAAACAGTAAAGAGTAACCCTAGTCAGTGAAGAAGTATAACTCTCAGGCCTATGTGTTGGAAATGAGATAACATTGAGGTGGAACCTATCAGATATATAATTTTTTGCTAACGTAGACCTTCATCGTATCATTCAAGTGGCGTAAACTTGAATGCATTGCATGGGCACACCTGAGTGCATGTACCGGCACAGGTGTCCCGTGGAGGCCAAGATGATGCGCGAAATTCGCACCATCGACTCGCACAGCAAGTCCCTGGAGAGCTACCTCGAGGCGTTCGCCTTCACCGGCAGCAGCACGCTGGAACTCGAGGCTGAAGTGGTCACGTGCCTCGAACGCTGCAAACCGGTGAGTCACTAAGCACAGCAATAAGACGCATTGCAGGAAAAGCAATGCAAGAAAAGCAATTTAAACTCACACAGTTCATTGTGCATTCGGTTAAGATGACTCGATATCGGATGCAATATTTTTCTTCTCAGCCGACGTATTGATCTTCCACAGGACTCCTTCGAAAGCCTTCTCCACCTAACGCTTTCTGCACTGCCTTCGAGATCAGAAGCATTGAAAATTTTTTGCACGTCACCCGGTTTTACACTGCCTCCGTGATCAATCCATCGAGCGACGATCTCGTGCGATGACGTAATCATGCCGCATCTCGATGACCTCATACGGACATTATGACGACGTCACAAATTTTGACGCTCCGTGACATCGTGCCGACGACTCATGGTGGTGGCGTCATCACGTGACGATGATTTATTGCATCACTCGTGATTGGCACCGCCGACGGTGAGTTTTCGAGCGTGATCAAATATTTGAGGCTGTTCGCCTTAATGAAGAATTGCTGAAGCAATGAGTTTCCATCAGAGTTATTCAGTCGTACGAGTTGCGGAACTGAGTTCCAACACCCGGAACGCCATTGGCCCATCCTGCGGGGCTTAGCAGACTGTCGCGTCATCCGAAAGAGCCAATGCAACACGCAAAAGTATTACGTTTATTAGTTGTTTTTTTATCACCAGGTACCGCGACAATCTGCACACTCCCGCCATCTCGGTCAATGGCGTGCCCGTATTTTGATACGTGGAGCCTACGGGGAGTTTCTCGACTCGTATGATGAAAGAAGTCTGGTTTCCACGAGAGTCACGGAAGCCATAATCTTGGGTCATCAACGAGATTTGCACGTTGACGGTTGTAATTTTGCAGCGCGTAAAGAGCCCTCGCAAGCTGGTATTGCACAGTTAGCATCGCATTGTCATTGAAACTAGCGTCAGCTTAACAAAGAGCTTATGTGTTTCGTTGGTGTTCCGGAGGGCCGCATCTCATAAAAAAAAAACTGATGGTAGAAAAGGGGGTCGGCGTGCACGGAAACAGAAAACATGATAATAGTCATAGAAACTCGGAACTTTATTCGTCTTGCGAATATAGCACAACAAGAACAAAAGCCAGAAATATCAAAATGAATTGTGTTGAGGGCATTTTAAATATACGCTGCCTTTATTTCTGTGAGAAAAGTAATTGAGTTTGGAGCAGGAACAATCGCTTATGCTTGCTCAAAGTTTGAAAAAAAAAGTGATATCTTGTTCCTCCTTCCAGTATTTCCCATGGCCCAGCTGAAGTGTTTTATATACGCTGAAACTTTACTACACTTGTCAAATGTTGCTTCTTGTGAGCGGCTATTAATTGCGCGCTAGAAGCTTGAGAAGTAATTGCGCATTACACTAGAGGCAGCACATGGATTGCTGAGAGCTTTCTAAGCGAACGTTCTGAGCGGCTGGCCTTGCACGTTAACTCATTAAATTATTTAATTAAAACGGGAACTGCGCTATGAGGTAAAGCCATGCTCCGTGTATATACATATGTATATAGGAAAGAGAATAGAACGTTTGTAATCAGGATATATTGCTGCTGTCATTCAGGGTGAGCACGGCGCTTGCGAAATATTCCCTAATACGTAAAACGTGTGAATTCATGAAGAAGAGCAGCTAAAATATGCGGTGACTAACCTTAGCGAAAGCGGCTTAGCGTCGAACATAAATGAGAGCCATGGTAGCAACAGCGACGTGAAGCGTGGGCTTAATCGCTGTGACCTAATTGCCCTGCAGCTAAAACGAACACAACGTAGAACTGTGAGAGGAAGGGACCATTGCGAGAACGAGGGATTTTAAATGAAGTGCGGTGATGGAGTGGCAGTGCTCGAAATGAAAAAAGAGATGAAAACGAGAATTGAAGGGCTCAAGGAAGATTATGCTTTTTTGGGGGTTTCTTTCTTTCTTTTTCTTTCTTTCTTTCTTTCTTTTTTTCTTTCTTCCTTTCTTTCTTTCTTTCTTTCTTTCTTTCTTTCGTTCTTTCTTTTTTTCTCATTGAGCTCTGAAAGATTGGTTGGAACGCCGCTATCGCCGTTGTGCACTAGTCAGTTACAGGTGCTTCTCGCACGATCGGGAATCTGGCCTTGCTGTTGTGTATAATTGCTAATTGCCGAGGATATAAACCGTAATCTGCAGGAAATAGCTTATTGTAAATGATAGCTTCTGCCCAAATGAAGAAAGAAATCGGTTAGAATATATTATAAGGGGGGGGGGGATTAATGATTTAGAAAAAGAGGAATTTCGGGGGAAGCTTCCGCCAGGCCGCGCAAGCCTTGAATAAGCAAAACGATTGTGAAAGCTAATCTGGTCGCTTATAGGCCTTAACTTGGTGACGCAGGTCGTTTCCAGATTGTTTTTTTGTAAGTCGCTGCTAGGCCTCAGCTAAGTGATGATGGGTTGTTTCTTTCGAGAGGTTCACGTTAAGTCACAAACAGTCACAGACACAAAACGAGCCTGTCGTTGTTGACGTATTACGCCTTCCATCGCTTCGGGGTCTTCTGGCAGCTGCCGTTGCATTTACCGTTTCCGAGTAGTCACTCGCTGTTTGTACTCCGAGTTCTTCGGCTCAACACCGTCGTTTCGCGGCCATTTCTTGAACCAACTGTTGTAATCTTCGTTTTTGGCATAGATCAGTGGTAGACCCACCATGGTAATCTACTATCTAAGGTACTCGGCTACTGACCCGCAGGTCGCGGGATCGAATCCCGGCTGTGGTGACTCCATTTTCGATGGAGGTTCGAACATGCTGTAGGCCCGTGTGCTAAGGTTTGAGTGCACGTTAAAGAAAACCTGGTGGTCGAAATTTCTAAAACCCTACACTACGGCGTCTCTCATAATCACATGGTGGTTTGGGGACGTTAAACCCCACATATAGATCAATAGACCATTGGTTAGTGGTGGGATTCACTCAATTTCTGTCGCACGTATCCATTTGTCATAATGGCAGCTTTTTTGGCACGGGATCAACAGGGAACGATTTGCTAAGCAGATCCGCTGATTAAAAGGAAAAAAAAAAGAAAACTCACGTTAACTGCAAGTGCAAGCAATCGATGTGATAGCGACGAATTGCCATGTTACATGAAGCGAGGCCAGTATCCAACTTTTTTTAGCACGTGATCTGGCGTAATTCGACAAGAACACAGGCAGGGGGAAATGCGGTCGCTATGCGCTAGTTAGGCGAGTTTTTATTGTCTAAAATAAGGACCGCATTCGCAAACTAACCTTATCTCGTGTTTTACATTGGCACGATTGGCTGTGCTATCAGTTACGTCAGCCTCAGCGTCGTGCCCAACCACAAGCGCCATTGGCTGCGTTGTGAGTGACGTTGTCCATCCCGTCGCAGCCGGGGCGCCGAGCATGCGCGCGTCAGTTTCTGCTGAGACCTTTCACATGGATAAGCCACGGACAACTTTTGAGGAGCACCGACAGTGGGAACGTGAGAGATCTCGCACTCGCTGGGCCGATGGTGCAGTCCGGTCGCAAAAACAGACCCAGGAGGCTGAGTGCCGGCAGGAACTGCGTCACCGATGATCCGGCAGCCTTCCGAAGCAAGACTGAAAGTTGGGCTAGTTTGTGATACATTATGGGCAGAAACAGCGCACAAACTCACGGGACGAAGAGAAGAGACACAAACAAGCCTTCCTAGCCACGCTAAAACGTGGACGGGAATGCAAGCGCCGGTGGCGAACGGATCCTGCAATCCACGCCGCCGAGTTAACTCGCGATGTCAAACGCTCGCAACCACTTTCAACAACGGCGGGCCGAACAGGCGCCGTTGCGGGCACGAGAGCGTCAACGTGACGATTGTGGGAGCGCGTTCGCTGGCGCGAACGCATGATTTCGGCGGGAGTTTCTTCAGCGGCACTCTGGCTTCGACTGCAACGTCTGTGACCACCTGTCGTTCCAGAACAATCTTTGTGGCTAACGCATTGCGAAAAGTATTTAACAGCCGAATACACTCCCCCATTACAGGGATCACGCGAGGCACAACGTGTGGCATGTGTAATACGTACAGCGGTAAACCCAAGGCAAACGTGTGTCTAAACTCATTATAACCACGAACGAACTCGCACGCTGAATTTCGTGCCAACTGATTGTGCCCTCGTGATCTCCAACGTCAGCGCAGCTTTGGCCGACTGGGCTCATCCTACGCCATCTCCTGACGCCGACAAGAGCTCTCGTCGAGTGGTGCCCCGTCCTCGGACTCCTGCGACCGTGTCCATCTTTCCCATCTTCTGTTTACTTCCGTCGCTCGCTGTCCCTGCGCCTCGCCCTCTCCTTCCTCTATCTCTATACATACCTTTTAATCCTATCCTTTTAATTCCTCCTCACCCCCATCCCTTGTGATCTACTGTTGAGGTGTCGCACCAGATGCAGACAGTTACGGGGCTCACTTTTCCCATATTTTTCCTTTAAGAACCACATAAGAAGCATGAACATGTAACCAATAATTGTGAAAGGCTTCAGTGCAGCATCGGGTTGAACCCACTGCTTAACACCAAGGCCACACGTTTCAGCTATTGCTGAATAACCATTTGTACGGATCGCTTGGGCGGTTTTTTTTTATTGTAACTTTCACATCCATGTAACAAAAAACTTTGCAAACACTTGTTTGGTCCCATAGCCTAACTGGCTAGTAGAGGGACCAATTGTGTGACAAACCTACATACTTGCGCAAGCGGTTACACAGCGACAAAGGACATCAAACTGGATACAATGTTTAAAATAGACAAAAAAAGCAAAAACACATGATTGAACTATACAAAGAAACATAGCGCAGAACATAGCTATTTATAGCACAGAATAATAATAGCACTAGAATAATACTAGTCATAATAATAAAGTAATGATACTAAATGACTATGCAGACGTATTACTTAGAAAGTTCGCATGAAGTGCATGCTTCATGGCCAATGAAAAATTTCCAGCCTCTTTCACATCAGTCGGTATCGCATTCCATATGAGAGCGCCGTGACATTTATGAGCCTTCAACCGTAGGCATTTCTGGCTACCGGTAAACTAAAACAGTGATTCGCTGCAGCTCTTGTACATGCTTTTTGGTTACATGCCTTTAGTACGTTTGATGAACAAAGTACTCCGGCAATCACAAATGAATCGTGTGATTATTACCATATCGCGGTTTTTTGCACTTGTAACGCAGGTAGAGAGTACAACAACCTAAGTAAAACATTAGAAGACAATAAGGTTGGTTTTTAAGACAGGTCTGAGTGGTACGCGAAAATGTCAGCCGTCTGTCAATCTCTGTTCTTCGGTCTTGTAACTGCTGTCCTCCCATAGTAGAGTACCTATAGTGCTCTAAATCGTTCACCACTTTTTCTAAACACACTGCTGTCCTTCGGTCTTGTATCGTTACCCACTTTTTCTAAACGCACATCTGCACGGCTGTACGGTCTACGGAAAATATCCACTTCTTTAGATGCATTGTACCGTTCTTAAACATTGCCTGTTTGTTTTTTGCAGAAAACGAACCTTTTCTCCGTCTGCACGTTTTGGGTGGAGCCCACGAGGCGGCTTTTTGCTCTCCCATAGTAGAGTACCAGGTACTCTAAATCGTTAACAACTTTTTTCAAACACATCTCATATCCATGTTCATGATAATAACGTCTGTTTTGTCATCATCGTTCTCGTATGTCTAAGAAGAAAGTGTTCTGTTGAATTTTATTGAGGTTTGTGTCAATAAATTTTTCTAAACAGGCACAAAAGGTGGCTTTCAGCTCTCCCATAGTACAGTACCGAGTACTCTAAATTATTAACCACTTTTTCTAAACACTAAATTGTTAGCCACTTTTTATAAACACACCTGAAATCGCGACGGCTCACTGCTCTTCTATAATTGAATGCCAAGTACTCGGAGTCGTTAAACACTTTTTCTAAACACCTAATACGCGACTATGCCCCTGCTGACCAAACTAGCTGCAGCTTGAGCGGTGCAGACCTTTCTCTTTAGCCTTTCTGGTAATGAAGGACTGCCGGTGTACTTAAGTGTACGTCGGTGTGTACGGTGTGTTGCTGGTGTGATGACGAGCGTGATCTTTTCACTGGTACGTGCTGGGGCTGTTTGTTTTCGAACTTTAAGCAATATGTGTAGTTGAGGGCTTGACCGGTGATGCACCAGGTGCCTGGTGCATCGCCGGTCAAGCCTCTCAACTACCCAGATTGCTTAAAGTTTGAATAGTCATAGTTTTGACCAATATACACTAAGGCATTATTAAAAGAACAGAAACAACGTTCAAGTTTAGCATTCAAATAGGCGAATAAATTTGAAACTTAAAAAAGAAATCAACTGTACCAAAACCAAAAACTTCAAGAACTCAAGTGCTGCTGTTTTTTATAGCTATTCAATTAAATGGTTAGCTCAGTGTAGTTGCAGCATAATTTTTTACCGCCAAATAATTCGTCATCAACTGACCTGGGCATTCTTTTTATTTCTCTTAGACGCTAAATACCTTCGAAACTCATCAAGAATTAATCCCTCCTCGCTGCCTTTATGTTTATAATAGGAACAAATGTCAGCCGATCGCGCTAGCGAACACCTTAGTCTTTGCCTGCGGGCACACAGGGTCCTCTTGTTGTTGTTTTTTCCCCTGCAGGGCAGGTAATTCAATCAATCAAGTGATCGATATAGACAGGCCGGCACGTTGCCGCCATTTTCTATCTGACTAATGGACCACGTTTGACCGCGAAACCCACCTCAGCCTCCACCCTTTCCCTTCTTCTCAGCTCCATTATCGTTATGCGACGAAGCAGCGCAGCGAGTGTAGTCGGAGGGCAATTTATAAATTGAGGCCCCGCCGGAAATCAGTTTGCCCTTTCACTCACCCTTACACTGTGGTCGGCGCTATACGTCTTAATTGATGTCCGCTTAATTAGGCTATATCGCTTCGGGCGTGCTCCACGCATCACCTTATCGCTCAACTGCTTTTTTGCCCATAGATACCGCTCTGTGACGTGCTTCGCGTAACCTTCTACCGGTTAACTATTATTTCATTACGTTTTCTGGATGTGGACTACCTTCTTGATTGTTTGCGTATCTGCGTTTTGATCCCTGACCGTTTCTCGAGGCGCTGCTGCGGTTCATCACGTTCGCTCTACCCACAAACACCATTATATATATATATATATATATATATATATATATATATATATATATATATATATATATATATATATATATATATATATATATATATATATATATATATATATATATATATATATATATAATGGGAGTGATAAAGATTGAAGGCTGGAACGATACGACAAGGAAAAGGGATATCAGGAAAGATGCGCTTTGTTCTTGTTTGTATGTTCTTTGTCGCCCGCATTATTGATTCAAGTTCGCTTCAATTCCTGGCTCAAACAGCATTATTGAGGTCAGGTATTGGGTCATTTCTCATAGGCGTTCACCATGGAAGGGCACATTTTTCTCTACGTAGATGGAAGTGATTGACTTCTTCCTTTCTCTTTTTTCTTTCTTTCTTTCTTTCTTTCTTTCTTTCTTTCTTTCTTTCTTTCTTTCTTTCTTTCATTCTTTCTTTCTTTTCCAATCCTTGTTTTGTCGTTAGCTAATCTCACCGAACGTCAGAGCAATTCTACACTAACATCTCAATTAAGACGTCACCTATGTGGTAATTTATCACCAAACGTCAATATTAGTCAGCAGCTCTGGCTGACGTTCCATTGTGTGAAACTGCTTTGGAGAATGAGAGCACGTTCCATCCGAACCTAATGTAAGCCATCATATTTTATCCTATCGAACGCCTTCAGTCGGACCAACGTGTTCTTTGTTTCGTACATTCTGCCAATAATCTCGTAAAACAAGCAACGCTACCACTGCTTGCTTTCTTCCTAAGTAAGATGGCTTCTAAGCGGCATTGTTCACTCATTTGGTTCACATTCATGGCGGCTGCACGTCGAAGGGGGTGAAACGGCACGAAATGCAGTTTATTTTTTATTATGGCGAAAGGTCTCCCTGGTTCATCAAAAGCGGAAATTTCCCCGTCGGCATCAACAGAAGTGATGAAAAAAGTCATTCTGTCTTGACGTCACCTTCTTACGTGAACGCAACGTTGCACAACACGAAGACAGAGAGAGAGAGAGAAATAGAGAAGAAAGGCAAGGAGGTTAACGAAGTTTGGCTCGGTTGGCTACCTTACACTTGGGGTGAGAAAAAGGGAGAATAATAGAAAGAAATAGAAAAGAAGAACAGTAAGAAAGACATGGATAAATAGTCATCTCGAGACTACACAGCATGGTCTCAAGCTGTTCTTTCACAAGCGCTCTTGAAGTCCGGTGGGTCATTAAGAAGCACAAGAAGGCTTTCGTGGCTTTGCACGTATGCGAAACCGTCGGCCAAGGCCCCAGGAACTTCTTTTCTGTAAGCGGCCGTGAATGCAGCTGACGGAGCTTGGCTTCCATAATACGTCGTTCGAACTGGTATGCTGGGCAATGGCATAGAATGTGCTCAAGCGTTTCCTCGCTGGCGCAGATGTTGCATGCCGAAGTGCACTCGCCATTCCCAGGAGACGAGAGTACGCATTCGTAAATGCCACGCCCAACCTCATGCGACACAGTAAAGTTTCAGCGCATCGTGGGAGCCCGAATGGCAGACGAAGTTGCAAGTTTGAGTCGATCGAATACAGGTGTGTGATGGAGAAACCCGACGTATTCCATTGTAGGAGAGACGTACGGCGAGGAAGTGATTGTAGTTGCCTTGCAGCGTCCGTTCTCAGGAGTGGTATGGGCGTACGCAGGTCTTGGTCATAATGCGGATCGAACACCAAAATTCGCGATGTCAGCATACCGTCACATGATGATGTCATCACACGACGAGGGGACTCCGGCCAACTACATTTACGAGGACAAAATGGCAGATGACACACTCACACGTGTGTGTCGTCTGCATTTCTGTCCAGGTGATCTCGTTGTAAAGGTCAGACGCTGTAGCACGCTTAGTGTAGCCTGAGCGTGAGAAAGAAAGAAAGAAAGAAGGCAAGAAAGGAAGGAAGGAATAAAGAAAGAAAGAAAGAAAGAAAGAAAGAAAGAAAGAAAGAAAGAAAGAAAGAAAGAAAGAAAGAAAGAAAGAAAGAAAGAAAGAAAGAAAGAAAGAAAGAAAGAAAGATCAACCAGAAGCACGTCTGGTATGCTATCTAACGCTTGGGGAAGGGGATTTCATTTTATGAGAGTGTACTTGCAAACACGGACGAGAAAGAAAGAAAGAAAGAAAGAAAGGAATAAAGAAGGAAAGAAAGAAAGAAGGAAAGAAAGAAAGGAAGAAAAAGAAAGATCAACCAGAAGCACGTCTGGTATGCTATCTAACGCTTGGGGAAGGGGATTTCATGTTATGAGAGTGTACTGGCAAACACGGACACTCGCGAGGGAAAATTAAACAAACGCTGTGGTCCTGATTTCTCTCTTTTATGCCTCATTGGACTTCCCATCATCATCACCGTATATTTTATTATTGCGATAGCAATTATATGGACACTTGTGGCTGGATAGCGTCGCTGGAGTTGACGTCGATTTTATGCACCGTATATCTATCTATCTATCTATCTATCTATCTATCTATCTATCTATCTATCTATATATATATATATATATATATATATATATATATATATATATATATATATATATATATATAAACGCAGGAAAAAAATCCAAAAATAAAGACTCCGACGCGCGGAATCGAACGTGGAACCTCCGTGACGTGAATGCGAGGCGCTAACCAGTGAGCCACCGAGAGTTACTTTCTTCAACGTTCAAACGGCAAGCTATATATATATATATATATATATATATATATATATATATATATATATATATATATATATATATATATATATATATATATATATATATATACCACTTACCGCTGTTTGCAGGCATCTCGGAGGAGAACTATCGTGTTTTCAGCATTATCAGCAATATGGCGCAATGAGCGCGCGGCGGCTCTCATCTCAGACGCGTACTTTGGCCCGCGGAGTGGAAGAGAGTGGACGATCTCTCGCGCGCCCTCACCTCCCGTTCGGGAGGACCATACGTCTTGGCAAGCGTTGGGCTTGCACTGGAACGATTCTGTTGTTGTTACCGGGCGCACAAAGGTCACTGCAATCGTTGTACAGCCCCCGTTTGCAAAAAGGGCGCGCTTTTCAGACACATAGAAGTAACAACTGAAGCGCTTATTCGCGTTCATCTGGGCCTGTGAGCACGTCTCGTGCATCTGTTGTGCGTGAGAAACGCTGGGCACGTTTCGATATGCTTGGCATTCTGCGCGTGACCTTCCAATTCGTTGCTATCGCGTTCATTGCTTCGCCTTTGCGGCAAAGCTGTGGCTTTTTTTTATTTTTGTCAGGAATCCTCTGTAATTCTGATGATTTATTTGTAAATTCCCGTTCAACTGTGCATCGATTTCCCGCGAGCAGCAAGGGGCGTACGCTCGCTCTCTGTCTTAGCAGCATCGCTAGCGTGCTTCCAAAAGCGCGCGTCCACTGTTAGCCTTCACAATAGCTCTGAGATATTCTGCGGCTGCAGAAACGCCGTGTTTTGAGTGCCCACCGAGCCGGTGTCTGAAAGAGTCATGCTTCTTTGAGCGAGGCGAGGCGAAGCACCTCGTTCAGCTCCCGTAACACGTTCCGTGTGTGTAGGCTTAGTGCGTCCTCTCTGCAGCGATAGCCATTTTCTATTGAACTTTCTCGTAGCGAAAAGGGAAAAAAAAGATTGTCAAGACACTGCGAGGGAGCGATTAGAGACAGCTGGCGACACGCAGTTTAGCCGAAGGCAGGCACTCCATTCTTCTCACCACTGCCAAGAAGGTTTTTATGTTTATGTTTGAATCTCTTCCCTCTATTCTAAGCGCATGCGCCGTGAGCTTTGCGCGTTAACTTGTCCCTCATGCCTCGTTCTACACCCAATCACCGGCCTTGCATTTGTGCGCGTGGGTTTTTTCTTTTTTGTTCTTGATTTCATAGAACGAAGGCGCTATTCTTTCGAAAACATGGTGGTGCGAGTGAGCCATCAAGAAAAGAGTAGCGGTTCGAAAAGCTGAGAAGAACGCGCTGGCTGAACTCTTTAGCGCGAGTGAACAAACAAATCAACATCGCAAACACAGCGACCATGGTAAACTTTTCAACCAGACCTGACGGGCGCCAGAAGTAAGCTACCGTTAAAGATCTTTATTGTGGGTGAGGAGAGGAGAGCTCAGAAGAAGGCGGTGGGGGAGATGAAAATGGCGCAGATGCTCTTCACTCTGCGTCGGTACAATGCAGATGTACCGACGCTCAGTGTTACTGGTGCTCTACGGAAAGGCGCTCTATCAAATTCGCATGAAGCGTGAAACGAAAGATTTTACTCATTGAAATCTAATAGCCCTATAGTCTAACGTGCGAAAACCAGCATGTGAGTATTAGGCACGCCGTAGTGGAAGGCTCCGGAAATTTTCACCCTTTGGCGTTGTTCAACGTGAACTGAAAGTGCAAAGAACACGTGCTTCTATAGCATTTTGTCTCAATCGTAAGTGAGACCACCACTGCCGGTATCGAACTCTCGACCTTTGAATCAGCAGCCAAGAAACTGTAACCGCTGTACCAACGCGGTGGACTACTCGTATAAAATTCTGAAATGCTTAAATTTATTGGCGCTAATGACAGTGAGCTCTGGTGTTTTCGGCGGCGAGTATAACCGTGTACATCGATCAGTGAGTTCACAAAGACCTTTTGATGGAGACCAAATCTGATGAATGTTTGGGATGAGCAGCTGCTCATTCCAAGCTGCTCAGCTATAGCTGCCGTACGTAGGGGAATGTTAGTCTGTATATTGTTGGTAAAATTTAGTAAAAAATGTATTTGCGTGAACGATCTATTATAAGTTGAACTCTCGCAAGCGATGTGTTCACTGTCAAGGTATTTTTTGTATTTTTCTGCTTGCTATATTTTTATTTGTTTATTTTAGTTACTGGTTATAATTTGTTTGTTTGTTTTGTCTTCTATAACTTATAAAAATGAAGTAGCAAAGTCAGGTAAACGTAACCCTGCGCTCAGCAAGCCAGTTGGGACAAAACTCTAGTTTCCAAGAGTCTAGCTTTAATAATTAAGCAAAGTACACAGCTGAAGAAGCGACCTCAGTAAAACAAGAGTATAAGTAAGGCACCTAACCTGCGGTACCCTGACTAGGGTGCAGTAAATACGGGTGCTCGGCTACCAGATACATCGTCTTCCACAATGAAAACAACCGACGCATAAGTCATGAAGTAACTGTGCTGAACACTTTTTGCTTTCTTGTGTAAGTGAATACTACGCTGAATTTTACCGTAACATCAAGGGGGGGGGGGGGGGAGTCAAAAGGGGAAACAGGAGGAACTTGCACCTTCCGCTCACTTATGTGCTAGCTCGAGGCATTAGACTCCGACGACGCGGTCAAGAAAACCAGGCAACGCTATATACGTATCTGCATTCGAGCTTCTAAACGACGGGTGATTTGCGTAAGTGGTCCGGCTTTGTTCGCACTGAAGCTGGGCCTAAGAGCCCTCTTAAGTACACCTCTGGAGCGTGAGCTATTAGGTACCAGCTTGTGATTTTCTTTCATTTTCGTTCTTATGTATTACTATGTGCTACTATTTGTCTTGTCATCATTTTGGCAATCATTTCAACTTTTCTTTATAGTCATTAGTTTGTACATATTGAAGGCTTTAGCGCACAGCTATTGATTTCTGGCGCCTATATGGGCCTCGACGTCTTAAAGGTTGTAAGAGTTGATGCAGTTTTACTTTGTCTTCTGCTGACTTAACGATGAGAGCGCTGCATTAACAATATTTTGGTCATCGAAGAGTAAAAGTACACGAAGGTTTTTTTTTGTTTTTTAAATACTGATTCCTACGTGTAGCTTACATTTAACCCGCTCATCTAAATGTGCAGACGAGTCTATTGTTAAAGGAAACACTCGCACACAGAGTTTGCGTACAGGGCGCATATTTGCATAATACTACTGGTGGTCGACAGTTTTCACACCTTTCGACGGACTATACACTCTAAAAAAAGAGCGAGTAAAAAGGGTGACTTTTTGTCCCACAACAATAATCATCATCTATATTGCGTTCCATCCTCGCGCTATCGCCCCGCTATCAGTACATTCCTGTCACGATCGACATGCCCACTATCAGGGTTACATTGCATTCTCGATAGGAAAGTGGCCAGCGCCGAGTTTTCAAGAAAGGAAGCGCACGCAAGCCTGCTGACGATTATTGTTGTGGGACAAAAAGACACCCTTTTTACTCGATATTTTTTTTAGTGTAGTGCTGTGCAAGCTCAAATGTTTCTGCATCCACTTGCAGCCAGGGGACCAACAGTATGAAAGAGGCTCATTCGAGTGTTCCCTTTAACAGTAGACCGCGCCGTACACTCTGCTTTTCCCGCCATTCAAAGCGCGTCTTGACTCGCGCGAGTTTCTGGCCGCGAGCGAACGCTCCTTTTTCGTGACGTCATTTGTTGCGATTCCTCGTACTCCCGCCAGGTGCTGTGTCAAATTCCCACTGGCCGACGGGAGGACGACATTGAAACGGTGACGTCATTCGGACGCCGTCGACGGAGGAGCACCGCTGACGCCGACCCGATGCCCGAGGATGAGCTTCGTCACAGCACCCTCACCAAGAAGCTGTCCGTAGTGGCCGCCGAGTTCGGAGTGGGCCACCAGACGCAGGACGTCAGCTACGCGTTTCCGGTCACGGCACCGACAACTTCCGGTAGGACATTTACGATTGCGTTTGGAAACGAGTGTTGACTGAAATAGAATGGGCTTTTTTTTGTGGTCATTGCTGGATAGATTTCTCCGCGCGATACGCCAGCCACGCGTTGCTCCCGGCCGGTACTCGAGATAAACAGCGCGTCAAAAGTATCGTGTCACTTGGCATTGGCCCGATAATTTAACGTTATCACATATTGAGCACTAATTACATTTTGGTTGTTAATATTTCATATTGTATCCATTGTTCAGTGCTCTGTATTGACACCCAATCCTGCAGGAACCCAGAAGGGCTGGAGTGTGTACAAGTAAAAGATACACAAAATCAATAATAAGCACATACAGCATGGTCCCTAAGTGCACCTACTGGACTTTTTTTTTAATATGTGCCATATTTGTCACATGGCAGAAGTTTAGGGAAAATGGATCGAGGCGTGAAGAGATGTTTCGGTAACCAGTCTGGTCTTCTTCAAGGCAGCAACTAGCCTTGTCTTATTCAAGACGTGATTAGTTGTCGATACGTCGCCTTGAGCAACACCCTATGTTAATACTCATATCATTCACACAAGCTTCGAGCTCGGATGTGTTTATCGAGTCTGTCGGACATGGGTGTTTGGAATTGAGAATTGCGATCTTGCTCCTATAGCTTTTGAGTGTTTGGTCGTTTTGGTTTCAGATTCTTTCTCCTTGCCTGAGTGCCAGTATCAGGCCTGTCTTCATGACTGTACTAATCAGTAGGTACAGAGATTGGCCTTTCGTGAATTGCACATTGCATCATCAAATGAATCTCTAAATTTATTACGCAATGAAGTCATTATTGACCTGCGGGTCTTTTGATGTGCAAAATAAGCGTTAATTAACATCAGTGATGCTATTCGCGTACGTCTGTAAAATAAGATTTTCACAAGAAAGCACACTATAGATTGTGTTTTGTTCGTAGATGGCAACGGTCGCTTTGCATGATATGTTCGAAATGTAATTACTTCGCTAGTGATGAAAAGTACCAGCAAGTAAGCTGCGTCTCCTTGTACCCTCACCGTGGCCAATGAAGCCCGAATACATAACCGACTGCCTGTTTTGCTGTACGCAACACTCAGCATTGTAAAGTAGGCGTGATTTGCCATAATAGTCTCACGAAGAGAAAATTTCAGCCTCATTTTTTACATCTAGTAAGCGGAGACACAAGATTTCACATCCGCGTCGTAGCTTTCTAAATTTTATGCAGAGAAGAGTGAATTTCGTCCGCACCGTTCTGCTGTAAGAACTACTCTTCAGCAGTTCTATATAAAAGTAAACTCGTTTCCCAATGCAGTGCGATGTTTTTACTGTAAAACATCGAATGCATAAACGGAGCTCAGCGATGCCGCATTTTGTCAACAATACGAGGCGTGCATATAAATTGCGCCTTTTTTAATAACCCAGTGTCTATTCTCCCGGCAACCGGGATAATTGTGCAAAAACATTTCTCCCGGTGGTCGCCTCCCATTGGCTCTCATATGTCACGTGACTAACTGCCGTGGGGAGAAGAGAAAAATGTGGCTGCTGCGGGACAGACTGGGCATACGTAGCCTAGCGTGCGTCAAATTAGGTTAGGTTAGGCTGCGAGACAGACTGGACAGACGTGGCCCAGCGTGCGTTGGGTTAGGCTAGGTTACGTTAGGTTATGTTGAATAGGTTAGGTTAAGTTATACCAGTTGCCGGGAGATTCTCACAAAAACTTTATCCCGTCAGTTAGTCACGTGACTTATGAGAGCCAATGGGAGGCGACTGCAAGGAGAAATTTTTCGGTCACTTATCCCGGGTGTCCGGGAGAATAGACACACCTTTTTTTTTTTTAACATGAAATTTGGACCAGCATGGTCGTCGGCAAGTTTAAAGGGACCCTGAAACAGTTTTGACGATTTTTCACAAACGCATTGGGCTGGTAGACCAAGTCACAGGGGTAATTTAGAGACCGATTTGAGCCGTCTGCGTAAACTGTGTAATTTATTACAACGCTTTAAAGCTGAGAATTGCTCCAGATCGCTGCAGATGGTTGCGACTTGGTCAAACGCGTTTTCAACCACCCATACCCCAAGCGACACGTTCTGCCGCACTGACGTCATCGTTTCCAGCTGATCTGATTGGCTGTGGAACGCGCAGCATAGACTGCCGGTATCGGATCGGTGGCGGGATTTACACGTATGCGGCTTCACGACACAGCCTGACCCAGGCGCCGTGAAGGCGGAGCTTAGCCCCGAGCACTCGAAGGAAGGGTTGAGGGCAGTTGAGGGCTAAAGGCGAAGCTGATGAGGAGGGTAATTTCTTAGTACTCGTAGCTCCGTTAATAATGAGTGTTTTGATTGAACTTTGGTGCCAATGATTTGCTCCAGTAGGTGTCTATTCAAAAAACAGAATGTGAAAAAGCCATTTCAGGGACCCTTTATCACAAATGCTCCGCCGCGAGTCCTGAAACGATTTTATTCATCCTGTACGTTGCCGAGAGTGCATGTCGACATACCGTTGAAGCATATCGACGTGTTATCTCGGCCGCAATGCCCAGCGATTTGAGACTGGCATCACTCAAGGTAGTCCAAGTCGCGCATCGGAGCGTTCACGTTGAGGTTGCTGGCGACTGCACTTCTCTCACAAAGGCGTTGGTGACGAAAGTACATAAGCGTCACTATTGCTTCTTTTATAGGATGCGAAACTTTTACCCTCTCTTACTCTGCCTTGAAGAGGAGGGCGCACTGGCGCTGCTCACCATACATGTGGAAGTTGCAAGATTCCTCGTGCAGTGAGCTAAGATGTTTGGAAGGCGAAAGCAGCCGTCTTTTTTTTTTTTTCTTCTCAGTCGACCTAGTGACCCTTCTCGGTACCACTCTCAAAGCTTTCTGTGCCTAACGTGGCTCTGCGTTCCATCCACGCTGAAAAACAGTTAAGGTGCACAAAGCTTGTACTGCCGGCAAGGTCATAGCGTAAAATCATAGATTTTCTTTCTTGATATGCATCGATATACGTGCGTTATTCCTCTTGTGAGGCGTGCACGGAGTTGTATACTTGGCGTCAGGACGCGTGGACGGAATTCACTTGGTCTGTCTTGGCATTTCGATTTCCAAAATAAACCTGAAAAAAAAAATCATACAGACACCAACCACCGAACGATAGTCGATGTGGCAATTCTTATGCTGCCATCGATGATTTCAATCTAACGCTATTGTTGAGAACCCCCCATCCTCCACCTCCCCGAAGTTTGGTTCTTTCTTTCTTTCTTTCTTTCTTTCTTTCTTTCTTTCTTTCTTTCTTTCTTTCTTTTTTTCTTTCTTTCTTTCTTTCTTTCTTTCTTTCTTTAAGCCTAACAGTACCCTTATGTGGCTAGGATGCCCTGCGGGTAACGCGAGAGTCGTCTTTTAAAACAAGAACCCCGAGTCACCTTTCGGACAAACACGTGGGGAGAAAATTTGAGCCACGTTCAAGCAAGCAAGAAGAACAAAAACAAACGCAGCAGCAAGCCGAACGTCGACTAAACTCGACTCTGAAGAAATTTGCTTCTTTTGTTTATCTTTTTTTTTTGCGTCTAGCGAAGCTTATACTTTAGATGCATGCACAATAGATGCGATAAAAGCATATACGAGCGCGCAAAGGCGGTGACATCTGCGAACCCGATGCACTTTCGTTGGAAAACTGACGGCTTCTTTTATTCAGCGACGGCCGTGCAGTTGCTGTCGTTCTGCGACGCCGGCAGCGCGTTGAACTTTCGCCCTGAAACTACGCTGTTATTGAAGTGTTCTGAATTGTATTTGACAGCCAACGTAGGGGCGTAAAGAACATCGATATCAAACTGTGACGAGTCTGAATATGATCGCACCACGTTTTGTGACTTCTGTGCCCGATATAGACTTACTTCGGAATCGGTCCTTTTTGGGTGCGAATTCGAATGCCAGGTGCGGTGAAGAGTTTTCGAAAATGCTATTATTTTGCGCCAAGCCGATATAGCGCAATCGCAAGGTGTTTCAGAGAGCTTTTTTTTCTTTTCAGAGTTCACATGAAAGTGAACCTGAACACGTGAAGCAAACTCAAGAACAGGCCTGTTTTGCGAAAAAGACTTCCAGGATTTCGTTAGATACCCAGACTCCTGATGGGTAAAGCTAAGATCAAGGTGTCGTGGTGCAGCTCAAGCTCGTTTTCTCTCTCCCTCTCTCTGTTTTATATATATGTAAGCCCATGTACTTACTCCCGACCGGGCTGCAGAAATTAGGTGCCTTTATCCTCTTCTAACCACCACCACCACAACCCCATTGCGTCCCCGCAATGACAAACTTCGAAAAGACTGGCTAATCTGGCGCAGTTAAGCCCAAGGAAAACGCTCACTCATAACCCTGCGTTAAGCCTAACGCGCGCGAATATCGTTGGGTCACACTCGCCACCGCGGAAGTTTTTCTCTTTTTTTATTTATCATGGGGCTCTATCTCGGAGACTTCCCCGCAACGGCTGGCTCTTTTTTTTTCCTTTTTTTTTCTTTCCTTTTACAGTCCTTTCGTGGTTAGCAGTGCGGGAAAGTTTACCTCGGCGAATCGTTGGGCTTCTGCGATCGTGCTCAGAAATGACGCTTCTGCTGCGTGCCAGCCAGAGCTTCTGCGTCTGTCGGAATGCAAAAGAACTTTGCCGCGATATTCAGCTCGCGCATCGCGGCTTCTTTTCAGCTGGTGTGAAAGTTCGCGCAAAGCTCTCGCGTAAACGCTTTTTTGCATACCGCAAAGATCGTCACTTGCTACATGAAGTATACATGTTTGGACGGCCATCAACAGCAATACGGAAGCTCTGTCTGCCTGAAAGCTGATTGATTGATTGATTTGTGGGGTTTAACGTCCCAAAACCACTATTTGATTATGAGAGACGCCGTAGTGGAGGGCTCAAGAAATTTTGACCACCTGGGGTTCTTTAACGTGCACCCAAATCTGAGTACACGGGCCTACAACATTTCCGCCTCCATCGAAAATGCAGCCGCCACAGCCGGGATTTGATCCCGGGACCTGCGGGTCAGCAGCCGAGTACCTTAGCCACTAGACCACCGTGGCGGGGCATGTCTGCCTGAAAGCGTTCAGTAGTGTGGATGCTTTGCCACTTTCAGCTATTGTCGTATACGCTTGTAAAAGTATTCGGCTGATAGCACACAAAGATCATATATTGTTTTTCTATTGGTTCAAACTCTAGCTTGTCAAGATGGCGCATCACGTCACAGTGTTTAAACACAATAATTATTGCTATAACTATTATAAGGACACTTTCGGTAGATTTTTGATTTTCGCCATTGCCATCGCCGTCATTCCCCAATATATATATATATATATATATATATATATATATATATATATATATATATATATATATATATATATATATATATATATATATATATATATATATATATATATATATTGTTGTTAAGTAGATCCTCCGTGAGCGGTCACAACGTGGTTTATTTTGACGTTTCGGCCTATAGAGTCTGGCCTTCACCACTCCTCAATCCTGATGAAGGCCAGACTCTAAGCCGAAACGTCGAAATAAACACGTTGTGACCAGGAGGATCAACTTGACTACTTTCAACGCTATGGCCATTCAACCACCATGCCTGCCTATATATATATATATATATATATATATATATATATATATATATATATATATATATATATATATATATATATATATATATATATATATATATATATATATATATATATATATATAATATATATATATATATATATATATATATATATATATAATATATATATATATATATAGGCGCTACGAAACATAAACGATACGAAAGAATATGCTGACTCACTCAACTGGGGATTTCGAACCAGCGACCCCTCGCTGCACAGCGCCTTTACGTTAGACGATTCAACCACGCACCGTGCATACCAGCGCCGGTGTAATGACGGCGAGCTATTTATTTACAACAATTAACGCTGGCAGTATGCAGATTTCAGAGGAGCTTGAGCGCGTTTTCTATCATGCAGCGCTGCCATGTACGTTTTCTTTAAATTTGAAAACTTCGCTTGAGACGCGCACGAAAAAAAGTGGCCCCTTCCTGCACCCACTCGGGATGTGGAACGGCAAAAAAAAAAAAGAGCACACTTTGCATCCGACGCCACCGCAGGGCAACAGATGCAGAGGTAACTTTAGGCACTCCAACTAACAGATATCGGACAAATCTGCAATCATCTTCCTCGTTTTGGGAATCAGACTTGTTTTACTGCTTTACCCTCAAAATTTAAATGACCAATGAACCGATCAATCAATCAATTCATCAGTCAATGAACCATTCAACCAGTCAGTAACAGACATTTACTTGTAGTACAGTTAATAAATGAATGCTACATAAAAAACTGCACTTTATTGATTGCCTAGTCTCAGCAACCGCTATGGGGGCTATAGGTTATGACATGTTCTGATTACACAATACTGGATCAATGTAAAAAAAAGGTATAAAGTAAAGGACAACAAAACGTTGGACTGCCCCGCCGCGGTGGTCTAGTGGCTAAGGTACTCGGCTGCTGACCCGCAGGTCGCGGGATCAAATCCCGGCTGTGGCGGCTGCATTTCCGATGGAGGCGGAAATGTCGTAGGCCCGTGTACTCAGATTTGGGTGCACGTTAAAGAACCCCAGGTGGTCGCAATTTCCGGAGCCCTCCACTACGGCGCCTCTCATAATCATATGGTGGTTTTGAGACGTTAAACCCCACATATCAATCAAACAAACCGTTGAACAATTCACAAAGTAGTGTGTTGGTTCCAAAATTAGAAAGACTATCTTGGTGAAGCTGAAAATTATGACCAAAAATATATTAAAGGAAAGTGAAACAAAGTAAACCTCGCGACACGAAAATGTGTGGAGCAACTAGTACACAATTTAGGCGAACCCTCGTACCAGCTTTCGTTTCCATAACCGCATGGGAACAACAGCAGCATCAGAGTGTCCAACCAGCTTCATGTCTGACGTCTCAAGGACGTCACGAGACAGTTGTGTGAATCGAAAAGCGTGAGGATCACGCAATTATACGCACTAATCATCGTTCCCACAGTAGCGTTGGACGATCGAAGCGTCAGTATTCCGCTGTACATATTGCTAGGAAGCTCCGTAGCCTCCACAACGCTGCACACATTTAAGAAGAGAAGCTTAAAGCCCGTACTTATATGTGTTGCTTTCTTTTCTTACTGCTCCTTTCGCGAGAGAAAGAGAGAGAGAGAGTTGGTTACGAAAGGCTCGCGTGAATATAAAAGCCGGCTGATGTGGCATTCATGACGCGGGCCGCTGTCTTTTCGCTCGAGGTCTCGCGAGACGACGCGTCTCCCGAGGGACGCGCCCCTTATGTGGAAATTTAACGCGTGTTTCATGCTTCTTTCACACTTCTTAAAGCGCAGCAGGCAGAGGTGGTAAATAACGAGTCGCACATGGTGTTCTTGCAAAAGACATCTCTCTCTCTCCGAGTTAATATGAATGTCGTCACCCGACGCATAGTTCTGTAGTTTTGGGAGATTTCTCCACGTTTCTTTTGTTTGTTTTTGTACACTTTATTTAACTCTTTCTATAAATCGTTTTTCTAGATTCCAGCGTAACCTTGAGTAGGAAAGACAGCACCCGCGGGCAGTGAAAAATGTCTGAACGCCAGGGCTTTTTTTTTTTTCATTCAACACGTGGAGCCACTGCGCTGACCACCCCCTTTTGGTTCTCAACTTATGTCAACCAACCTGAGCTACCAGAACCTCAATACTAGATGTATTGTTCAAGCCTCCGCGTTTGCTCTTGCAAAATTGCATTGCCAGATCGCAATGAAGAGTGTGTGTGTTGTTTATGTGTTTGCGCGCGTGCGTGCGTGTGTGTATTGTAAAACACCATACGAATCAGGTGCACAACTACGCTTTCTTAAGTGGTATATGAGTTATAAAACGCTGCAAGAACAGAATTTCGAGCTGTTGGCCAAAACAAAAATAGGTTATAAATTAAAGGCTCGCAAAGAGTAACGCTGTTCATAGCACGAGGTGCTTGGCTTGTTGGTAAAGGATGCCTGTACCTCGAACACAATGAAAAGAACAAGGTCGTTGAGGATAGCAGCAACAAAATGTCTTTACGTGAATCGTAAGCATCCCTTGTTCACATCTTTTGTTCAGTTGAATAAGGGATGAATACATCCTTCTATATATATGGAGTCATTGATCGCGTTCTTTTGTTCACTTCATCCGCATGGCTCTCAAAATTGCCATGTTTTATTATACACGGTCATCGGCCTACCCTTGCCATAACAAAAATATTACATTGCTGCACGGCATTTACTTGAACACTAGTGTGCGCGCGCGTGCTGCCGAAAGCGCTGTGTTTATCTCTTTTCCCTTTCTGCTCTCTATCTTTCATCCCCCCATCCCTCTCCCATGCGCAGGGTAGCAAACCGGCTGCCTATAGGCTGGTTAACCTCCCTACCGTTCTTTTCCTCCTATTTTCCTTCCTTTTCCTTCCTCAATCTGTTTGCAACAGCTGTGTTTAGAATAAATGATTAACGATTCAGAGTACTAGGTACTCTACTATGGGAGAGCATAAAGCTGTCCCGACTCAACAGATGTCATCCAGAAGGACCCCCAGCTACTTGTACGGTATGTCGAAAATGAAGAGTGTCGAGCCTCAACTGGAACAGTATAGTATTCTGTTTAGCACAGCCTTTTGAAGGCGGTCGATTAAGTTTGCTGGCAGTGCAGGCTCCACTCTTTATTGTTCTGTTCTTTTCCATGTGCGACTTCAATCAATCAATCAAATCTTTATTTTCGGCATACTGTACGACTTGCTGGGGGTCCTGCAGGCGAAAAACTGTTGCAAACAGGTTGAGAGTGCCTGAAAGCTCTTAATGGTAGCCCTATAGACGGCGTACAAGAAAAGAAAGTGTATAAGTGCACATGGGTTGTATTAATAAATAACTAATAAATCAGATTGTGTACAATAGTGATCATTTTACAGAGTTATTGAAAAGCAAATAGAAGTAAGACAGCGCAACTTCATGTCACTATAAAAAATTGGAAATAAATACCACAAGTATATCAAGAAAGAGAGCAATATCTTTAGTAATCGCTTAGCAGGTCTACGTACGCCTTTCCTCACACACAGGCGTCATGAATCATTGGAAAACCAAAAAAAGATGTTTCATTTCTTTTCGGGTTAAGGCATGAGCAACAATGCCTTCGGTTTCATACTTATTCAAAAGTGAAGGGGCATTGTAGACTAGTGATTACATTAGGTAATTAGTACGCCTTTTCGGGACAAGCCATTTGTCCTGACTACGGGTGCATTGGTCATTGAAATCCCGGTGTAGTCGTCACAGTGATTTCAGAAATAAAGAAACCTTTGTGAGGAAAAGAAGTGTTGGTTGCGAAAGGTTAGAATTTTTACTTACAAAGTGGACGTATACCAAATAACAATTGTAATGGTTTTGCTTAATATCTCGAGTGTTACGTCTCAAACCCACCATATCGTTATGAAGCGGTATAGTGGAGCACCCCGCAAATTTCGACCTCCCGTGGTTCTTCGTTGCAACTAAATATATAACACGGGCGTAGCTTCACGTGAAATGTCTTAAGGACGCGTAGTCGGCCCGTCGCTGATTCGCTTTAAGGAGAAAGAACTACGGTTTTGTGCCAAATTCTCACCTGTATTTGCAGTGGACATTTCAGGATAGCTTGTGACGGCCAATGTTACGAACATGGGCGATCGTTGAGGCATCCACCGTGAACCGAAGCGAGGCCAGCGGTTGAGAAGGCGGTCTGCACAGGGTCCGATCACGCTATTTCTCGTTCTGCTCTTGAACTTGGAGCAACGCTCAAGCATCCTCCAAGTTTTTTGTTTTTTGCTTGTCCAATATTACAAATCGCTTGCTAAGATTTGCCCGATGCCTTTCGAAATAGGCGACGCTGGGGTAATCTGTCCTTCGCTTTCTATAACATGCTCGACTAAGGAAGCTGAGGGCCACAAGACAAAGTGGCTAATCAGAAAAGGCGCCGATCGTGTACCCCACGCTGGGGGATGGGGAAT
Source organism: Rhipicephalus microplus (assembly GCF_013339725.1). NCBI lineage: Eukaryota > Metazoa > Arthropoda > Arachnida > Ixodida > Ixodidae > Rhipicephalus > Rhipicephalus microplus. The sequence goes on along the minus strand of NC_051175.1, from coordinate 105,215,014 downwards.
GGGGAATGGGAAAGGTGACACAAAGAGATGCATAAAGAGCATATTGCCACCCACACGTAGTGGGTGGACTGCAAGAGTGGCTCTCAATCTGGAGGAAAAAAAAGAAGATCGCGTGCTTCTTCTCCACTCGAGAGCCAGCCACGACTGACGCATCGTCCTAGAGCTAGCTACTCGGTAGTTTAATACCCCCCCCCCCCCCAGTACTTGTTATTCTCGATTACTCTCGCAATACTTGCGCAAAAACAAAAAAGACGAATGCCTTCGAGGGACACCAACGAAAAAAAATTATTCTTTAAATTGATCAATTGTGTCCTGAGAAATGTAATTACGTTTACTTCTCTATTATAGGTTTACTAATCAAGTAAAAATTCAGGCTAGAGTATCAATCTGAAATTTCACGCCCATCTCGCGGCATGTAATACCATTGATTTTAAAGTGTATTTTTCGTATTTGGTGATGATTCACTTTACAAAATTTCGTGAAACATTTAGGTATTGTAGGCCAATCCCCCCCCCCTCCCCTCGAAGAACAATCTACATCATTTTTGCTGACTAGGAGCTACGTCGCCTAGTAAATTGCGCGAAGATCTGGGACGTCACGACGTTTGGTGCAGGGAATTCGAAAGTACCGTTGTCACACGCATTCATTTCTGGCTGTTATCTTTAGACGATCGTGTACTGAGCGTCTTCTAGCGACAAGAGTAGTGTCTTGGGAATTGTGAAGGAGTAATTTACCAACACTAATTTTTTTATCTCTTTCGTGTCGCTTTGAATTGAACAAGGGCGCAGCCATGTCGTGCACTTCAACCATTAAATTGAGCAATGCAAAGCTATTCGTTTTTGTTGTCTTTCTCCCTTTTTTTTTTTTTGAAGCACCGAGTTTTAAAACAGGTCAGTCATAAAACGACCAACCAGCCGACGAGCGTCGTTTTCAGAGCGCTCGCTGCGAAATCTTGGCGAGGTTCGACGTTTCCAGCGAGTCTCAGGCACACACGGCAGCAGCTTTCGGCGAATAACCGCTTCCTGTGTGGCAGCGGAGCCCTCTAAAACGTGCCGCGAACCCCCTTGAGTACCTGCATGGTTGTAGGGCGCAGGTGGCTCTGGTGAGTCACCCGACAGTGTACCCAACGAGAAAGAAGCCATATCCAAGGTTCCCTCCTGTTCTCGCTACTCGGAAATAATTCCCAGTCGGGGACGCCAAACAAGCGACATTTCTTCCACTCGGTTCTTTTACAACCGTCGCGAATTTTATAAGGACGCGCGTTTTTACGCTTCGGAAAAGAGGTCGGCATACGTGCGACGATGAATCGAAAGAAGGAATCCCGAACAAGAATAAAATGCGCTTTCTTTTTTTTTAATCTTTTCTCGTTTCTTGGACAACCCACGCATCACGGTGCCACGCTTTGCTTCAGAGGCTGCGGCGAAGACGACTCCATTTAGGGGAAGAAAGCTCTGCAACCTTATAGGACCATCGATTCTTTCCATATATACTTCTTCCACATATACGGGACCCAACCGGCGACCGAGATAGCTACCCCCACGCGATCCGAACGTTTTTCATCCGTTACACTCTGGCTTCTCGGGGAACGGTCAAGCTTTCGCTTTGTCTTTGACCAACGGACGCACGACGACCGTTTCGACTTCTTTTCTTTATATTAGAGCCAAGCCGCTTCCATGTATGCCGTAAGTTGGGAAAAAGCAACAAAGCTGGACGAATGTATGGATGTATACACTTAAAATGTCCCCTTCTGCCTCGAGATGAGGCAACTCTAGAGGCAGCAATGGCTTTCCACGCTCTTCATTTCTGTTTTAAAGCGGTCGCTTTGATAGTTTACCCCTCGTTTTTGTTTTTACTTCTCCTGTCGTTTGTTACTTTTTAGTACTCGGCCCGTAGCCACACCTTTTGGCAATCTTCGTACACCTTGAAAGTGCCGGCCGAAGTCCGGAAAAGAAACGGAGGATAGATGCATCCTTTCCAGACTGAGCGCGATGTTATTTATTTATTTTTTTTTCTTTCGTTCTTTCTTTATTTCTTTATTAAAATAAAGGCAATTTGGCGGGAAAGATAGAGTGTAGTATATTCTTGGATGAATCTCCAGGGTCCGGATCCTAGTGTAGTGCAATCCTTATTGTATTTTTCTTATTTCTCATTGTTATATCTTCCCACTTCTCGTTCTCTTCTTCGTCTGCGCAAGCTCAAACACGAGGAACGAATAAAATCCCGCCCAACTTTTCCGATACAGCAGACTTAAACCAGCACTCTCTCGCCCGACCTCCTGTCCAAAGTTTCGTCCACCTCTTGTTATTTACGGCGACCGTTTGCCTCTTTTTCTTGCTTATGCCGTTGCGCAACCCTTCGCCATTTCCGCCTTCTCTTTCTCTTACCCCCCCCCCCCTTCCCACCTCCGCAAGCAAACACACACCCGCTTGCTCTACCTTACGTCGGTGTCCGAATCGTAAAAAATTGATGGGCCTCAGTATGAGGATTCTCCACGCGGAGAGCCTCCGATGGTTGCGAGGTTTCTTCGAGAGTTCATCTCTTCGTTTCCTTTCTTCGCGCAATTCCTCGAAATTATTCTTCCCTAACTCTCTGTTTCTCTCCGTTTCTTTGACTGATTTCTATTTTTGCTTCCATTCGGTATTTCTGCGAGAAAAAAAAAAAACGTCCTCTTTTACATGTTCACTTCGGAGGTGAAGGATTCCAGGAGGACCAGTCGTTGGAAGCGGATCGTACTGTAGTCTACTCGAGTTACGTGGTATGAATGCGGCAGGTACGGCCAGAAACGGTTGAAGGTTCATTATTTCTCGCTTTTTTTAAAGGATCAAGAGAGAGAGAATAAAATGAGGGAAGGGCAGGGAGGTTAACCAGAAATTGGAGCATCCGGTTCGCTACCCTGCGCTAAGAAAAAGGAGAATGAGGAATACAGATGGGAAAGAAAGCGAAGAGCGATATAGAAGCGGAGCAAGAATTTTCTTTCTTTTACCAACTCCAATTGATGCATCTCGTGAAGCTAGTGTTGTACGCTAATTGCGACAGTATATATGAACGGTCGGTAATATTAACCGGGGGTTTCACTCAGCCTTAAAAGCACATACAATCGCTCTTAATTCACGTGTTCTCGTAAAAGTGCGTTTTTGAGTGAACAGTATAGTCGGGAAGCAGAGTGAACGAAACGTCTGAATGCGCTACTCCACTATCCGTGGTATATCCGCCCCATAGATTAGTCTTAACAAAAGGTCTGATTTCTTGTCTCAGGTGGCTTAAAGTGTATGTGATTTTTTTTCGTTCGGGAAAATATTAACAAAATAGCTCCCCGTTGATACGTCAGCGCGTGCATTGCTCGTGATTAAGAGTTGTCTAGCGCGACGTGGTGCGGATCGAAGAGTCACTGGTTCGAATGCCGGTCTATATATATATATATATATATATATATATATATATATATATATATATATATATATATATATATATATATATATATATATATATATATATATATATATATATATATATATATATATATATATATATATATATATATGTATGTATGACACTGTTCAATGTGTTCGTGTAGTGTAAGCTTTTGTACATTGGTATGGGGAACAACTAAGCTGGCAAATCTGCACAGCATCGTCATGAGAGAAGAAATGATTGACGACGGCGTCGCTAATGTTTCCTATACTCATCCCACTCGATAACTGCTATGAAGTAATAAACGCCACATTGAATTATAAGTACAACCTCTGTTGTGTTCATTCTTCCCAAATTGAAGTACTAACAGCATTTTAAGAAGTTCTTGCACTTAAAAACAAAAATGAATGGGCGATACTAAATAATTACACACCACTAGAAATTATTGGTACTGCAATGGCGCACTACCTATAGGGCAAACAAGCGCTGGCTTTGAACGTACCTCTCTTCAAGATATATCAGAAACAGGGTATTGAATTTAGCTACATTGGTAAAACAAAAAGTTGCCCGATTTTCTTTTCAAGCCTGACCTTCACTAAACAGAACTATCAGTTCCTACTACTACTACACATTACATACATAGTATAGCGTAATAACTTCGCCTAATTGTGTGCTAATAATTGGTGTAATAATATAGAACTGTTAAAATCAATCGTGTTTAAGTACACTATCCTACGTCAATATTTTTCAGCACAATTATTTTTCTTTTTCCACATCTTTAAAGCATATGTTTTGTGTTTACCAGTGTTTGTATTCTTAATTTGTTTGTTACGCTAGTCGAAATATCCTTTGATTACTATAAGAGTGCGTATGAACAAAAATGTATGTCAGCACTGCCTATTACGGGCCTCCAGGTACATTTAAGCTTCATTTTCGCCTCTTTTTGCCTGGGGTGACCTCCAATAACGACTGTTGGAAATAAACTTTGGCGATTCTTGATTCTTAATACGCATGAGACAGGTACACTTCCAAGGTCCACATTTTCAGAGCCACACTTACAATGCCAACGACATTCGTGAGGCGATAGATGCTGGACCTGAAAAAAAATATATTCTGTACTTTACAAAACGTCATCCACGTACTTCTCCCAAGCGCAACCTCATCGACGTCCTCAATTCGCTATTAACCGAGTTTGAAGCGACAACGTTGAAAGCTTTGTCTCGTTAAAGTTTGAGTCTCGTTTTTATTTCTTTTCTTTTTTTCACCTCTGTTGCGACCATGACTCGGGCACATGACAGAGGATAGAATAGTGCCCACACTTTTCGGCACTTCCTTTTTTTTTCCACGCCCTCGGGAATAGTGTCCAGCGCTCCACGAGAGCTCCGGTTCAAGTAGAGCCAGCGGTGCGACGAGAGGTGTGCCACAGAGGCTCCGCTGGGAATCTCCACTAGGTTGCGACGGCAGAGCGCGGGCCGTCTGAAGGCCCACTCGACCGTTCTTCTTCATCACGCTCACACCTTCTCACGCCGCGTTTGCTTTATCTTCCATTGTTTTTCTAAGAACCTATCCACAAGGCACTGCCGTGTGGCGAAAGAGAAATGTTGTGGCTTGAATAAGTGAGCCCCTACGTTCACGGCCCTTGGCAGGGGGGGGGGGGGAGGGGCAAATGCGAAGTGCGTCAGAAAGAAGTGACTAAAACGACAAAAAGAGTAAGCTAAGAAATTTCGAAGACGTCGAAGGAGGCGGCCCGGGTGAGACAACTTGAATGGCTTGCGGAATTTTCGTTGCGTTTACAGAAGATGCGTAATTTGTGTGGTTATATTTCTGCCGTCGTTATGGTAGTCGCTAAACCGCGTGCGTTTCATTCACTCACTCTTTAACGCAAGAGGACGGCCCTACGTTTTTTTTTTTTTCTTGGTGCGTCTGCTAGGTAGACTCGTGCCTCTGAAATACGAAGTACCCGAGGGTGCACGCTGTGGCAACATCGGGTTTCATATAGCTCTTCGTGAAGACTAAAACGAAAAAAAAAATGTTCTCTGAAATTTCTGCAGTGTATTTTTGCGTCGTGTTGGAGCTGTTGCGTAACTCAAAGTGGCAGCTGTGTTTCGTTGAACAGCGCTGGCGTCGTCCCTCGAGATCGTGTTCGGCTTCGTGTTCAGCCAAGTTGCGACACTGTTCCAGTGTCTTGCCGCCAGGTCTCCGTTCTTGGCACGTTTGCGGTCCCTACGAGAGAGTTTATATCAATCTTACTTTTTTCATAAAGGGTGCGATATTGCGCAACTTATTACATGCCGGCTGTGAGGTCCGTGCTTAGGGCAAGCAGTTCATGGAGCGCTTGAAGGCATAAGAGTTTCATATAGATAAGTTGAGGGAACTCTGGCGCTAGTGTATATGGGAGCACACTAAATGTACAATTTTAGGGGTAGGTAGGGGGGTCGGGGGGGGGGGGGGGAGGGTAGTTGTTTAGCAACTCCAATGAACTCCTTTGGGCATATACTCAGCGTTTATAAGCAGCATATGTTTACACTTAAAGCAACTTGCTTGTTTACTTTGAGTAACGATCGTTTATGCATTAATGGTGCTTAAGCGAAAAAGCAAACAAACATGGCCACACGGAATTATTAAGGGGCAACATGAACGTCAGTCCTCAACCGCATATATTGCTCAAAAGGAACAGGATACGATACGAGCACGACTACAGCCTCTCCTACTATTTGCCCTAAACTCTGCAGGTCGGCCTGCCAGCATGGAGGACCTGATCGCCGAGCAGCTGGGCGTCATGTGCTTCGAGCCGACCGCGTCGGCCGTCATCGGTGGCCTGGCGCTCTTCCTGGAGGTGTTCGGGTTCGGCACCTGCCTCGTGTTCGCACTGCGCAGGCGCAAGGGACACTCCTCGGACGAACCCATGTGCTACGACAACAGCGTCGAGGGATCCACGGATTTCGCGTGCTCGGCGCCCTACTGAGGCGCTCCCCATTCGTCGACACCGAATACGCGTCCTTGCGGTACTTGTGTCACCGGGGTGCTGCTGCCTGGTTGTCTTCTTCGTCAAAGACCGTTTCATGCGCTTCCACTGATTCTCACGGGGTCAAGCGAACGGGTTCACAAAGTTTTTCTTAACGTAATATAACGTAAGCTTCGCCGCTATGCTTAGTGACCGTACAGTGAGAGCACGCTCTACAGGCAGACGGTGGTTCCTATTTGTGCGCTTTCACGTAGGACACATGTACAGACAATAGCACTGAGGATTAGAGGACAGACAAGAGTTCTTAGGTTGGCTAGTTGGTTCGTGGATGTTGTGACAGAACAGCGTAGAAAATGCGACACTGAACGCACAAAACACAGCGCTAGTGTCCGGCAGGGCTGTGTCCAGCTGTGTCCTGTGTCCAGTTTGCTGTGTCGTTCTGCCCCGAGTAGAATAGAGGCTTCTGCGGATGGTAATTCACGGCAAAACAAGCATGGCATTAAAGATAGAGACGCAGTTACAAAAAAGGAAACGAAAAGAAAGAAAGAAACATTCGGCGCAACATTTCAATTTCATCCTTGTCAGTGCAAACATCGTATGTAATAAGCCGTGCGAACCAGCAAGAGCAAAGAATTATAAGGACGCTATCAAGCAGAAATTGTTACACACCAACTATATATCGGTAACACGAGGCCTCTAAACTGATGCGTCTGTCCTTTTTCTTGAACGAACACCTCATGTTTTGTAAGGCTTTCTTAGAATTGGGCTACGCCACATTTTCTTCGTACTCGTCTTCGACTTTTTGATCGCTTGTCCTTTTCGTTAGCAAAAGCCTTTCTTTTATTTTCAAAACTGAGCCGTAACCTTCGCACGACGAAAGTTTAAGCGACTGGGTCGCTTTCGCGAGCACGTGCAACTGGTGTATGTGTCACTATCCTGGCAATATCTGACGTTGTTCAACAAAGTACGCTGTCGGCAATAAGGCAGTTTCAAATATTACACTCCGCTACGCGCGCCGAAATAGTCAGACAAGAATCTGTAACATATTGTCGAAAAGTTCAGCGGTCACTTTTTCCTTGTTGTTCGCATGGCGAATGCCAACATTGATACCCCCCTTCGCCAGAAAGAGGGTGGTTTTACCGGTGATGATCATTAGGCATCATTATCGCCTACGAATGGCGTTGCGAAACCGGTCGCAGGTTCTTGTGAGAAAGTGCTATTGCGATTTCTGTGCTCTTGCTTCTCGTTCCCGTCTTCTGTGGCCTTGTTTTGAATCGGTCAAAAATGTGCGTTGACTAAGCCATGTTTGGCTAAAGGAGCTGGTACGTCACTGCATCTAAGTGGTCGTAGCATGGAGCTATAACTCTATGAAGCCTTCCTCACAAAGTGAGTACATCGGCGCTGAACGAAGCCAAATATTATTGTCCAGGAGTCCAGTCAAAGTTAAGAGTTAGATGATACGAGGTCAGGCGCTTTCTTTCTTTGGACATTATTGCTATCGTGGTAAGATCTTGCCAGGGTCTCCTTGATCGCTAAGTAAGAACTAACTCTCATTAAATACCAGCTGTAATAAACTTTGCATGGAGAGCTTGTATGGAGATTTGTAGATTAACGTACAATTGTGAATTGAATATTCACATTAATAATGACTTACGAAGGAAAACATAACAAAACTAGCCCGCGTGACAGTGCAACGCTCTTACGCAAGACCCGATGGGGGTGACATTTGCATGTACGCCAACGTAATTTAACTGTGCGTCTCTCAGGGCACGCAACAAAAACATCATAGTGGCAATCATAGAACCACGTTGTCCTAGTTTAGCTGTAGAATGAGTAGAAAACACAAAGAAAACACTGCTACTTTGGGAACCTGACCTCGTCTGGTCTAGCGGGTGCAGCGGACTGAAGGCTATCGCGGCGTCCTGGCCTGGCATTTCGGCCAAGTTGTTGCGCATACCGGCCATGGCACCGACAAATTATAGAAACACAAGCATCTCTCCATTTTCTTCTGCACACCTTTTCGCAGAAGGCTTCCTAGGTGGTGCCACAATCGCCTGTGCGCTGTGGTAAATAGGCGCGGCCCACCGAAAACGCGCTGCCGGGGCAGTGACGCCAGTCTTTATACTCCAGTGCATCAGTCCAGAAAGGAGGTGTTTTTTCTCTCCCATGAAAAAGGTCTACACAGTACAAGCGGTATCACTTCCGGAAAACGAAGGTCGATAAACAAGGCGCCAAGTTTTGTAGTGTGCTTCGGCTGGAATGTATCGGTACGAACCCTCAATCTGCTAATAGCGCAGTCACGAGGAGCACAGAATTTTTAGTTGTGTGTTTACTTGTGCAAATACCTAGCTAGCTAACAGCGCGGGTTCAGGGCGGTGGACGCTGCTCACGCAGGTGCAGTTGTAATTCACGACACTAGTGATATGGTCTTTAGTATCTTTTCATTTAGGCTGTATTAACTCGTGCGAAATTACTGACGCTATTTTCGAAAGAACGTGGCGTGGTTCAGCGACAGTGACTCATGCTTCGGAAAAGAAAAAAAAAACAGGAGAAGGTATCGCAAACAAGCTACTTGAGGCGCGATTCTATGCAGCTGAGCTATATAAGGTTAGCGCTGGTGTGTGAACCCGCGTCCAAAGTTTCGTCAGAATATCGGTGATTCCACCAATAGAAGTTTCGTTTCATTACCATCGGTTGTTACTTTCAGAAGCAGGTGGGGGGCGATATTTTTCCAAGCATAAGATACGGCCATCGTTTTGGGGCTTTAATTGCAGAGAGGTATTTCAACTCGCAGGCTGAGCGACTATAAGCCGTTCCGGAGGAACGCGTCCCTGGTCTTCTACTATCAGCCTAACGGTCATGCCTCCTTTCCTTCACTCCTGACTTGCGCGTATTCGCCAACTTCAACGACTCGGCGGGGCAAAGTCAAGATTACACTGATTTATTTAGGTACAATCTAAATCATACTTGTCTAGAGTGGTCCAGCGCTTTTGGTTCTGAAGTCTGGCGCCGCCCGCACATGCTACTTCTCGTTAGGTGCAGGCCTCCACTCATGCTTGAAATATAGCACAGAAACCTAGCATTCGGCGTGGCAATCTCTTGTGTCCTTCTGGTGTTGGTACTGGCGCATTTTCGCGAGGATTGGCAGCTAAAGCGGCTGACCAGCCTCTCTAGGCGAATGTGATTCAGACAGCACCGTCGATTCTGACCATTCGTGTTTGTACCGTGTTTTCTCATTTGTACGGACCCAGAAATTTTGGGTGGCGTGAGTATGTGCGCTATCAAACGAGGCTTCTCGTTTGAGACAATTTGATTCGAAAAGTGCCAATCAGGCCATAGTTTCAGTTTTCGCAGCTGCACTTTTACAAAGGTGGCCCAAGTATGCACTGAAACGCACGCCTTTGAGTCTGCTTTGAAGATAACAATGCAAAAAACGACGTTGATGTCACGGTTGGTAATCAAATGAGTTCTTAGCCTGATTGATGGTTGATAAGTGGCGCAAGAACACTTCTGAATGCGCCGTTCTAACGCCTGCAAAAAAGGTCCGCCTACTTCACCATACTTCAACAACAGCGCCAGCGTATGTTGATGTTCCGCTCGCTCACGTATTCGTAGAATTAAGTTTTTTTTATATAGCACAGTCAGGCGCAGAAATGTTCCACACTAGGAGTAAAGTAAGCGAGTCATCAAAAGCTGCAAGACAAATATTTTAGAAAACTCCTCTTTTCATTACTTTGCGATGTACGCTAGCTTCAATGGTTACCCCTGATGCTTACAACCACTAGCATAATGTCTTTTTGAAAGTGATATGACCATTCGCCGTTCAGGTATATCATCGCACACTGTCACCATAAAGATCATCGCCACGTAGTTTTGATTCATTAAGGATTGAAAACAGCTCTCCTATTTAGGAAGGTCCGCAGAAAGTGACCGTTCCGCGTTCTTCCGTCTTTTTGTGTTGATGTAGAGAATCACTAGCATCTCAATGGTTGATGCGTGGTAGTTACGGTATCATGCCACTTACACACTGAACGCTGCTCAAAAGGTTATTGAACCCACCGTACCATTAATAGCCCTCCTTAAGTCAAGCCAGCCACTTTGGCTTTGACACAAGCGACGCACGCAGTTAAAGAAGAAACACATTGAAAATGACCTCCCGTTTTCACCTTGTGTGTCATTTTCACAGCTTTCTAGCACAAAATAACAGACGAAACAAACTATTTTCACGACACAAGCGGAGGTCAGCCTTAATTGAGCCACTGTCGGTGACAGCGCATGCCAATATCTCGCGGTTCCTTTCCCCGTATACCACTGTCACTGCGCTTCTGCAACAGCGTGCCATCTCCCCTTGTACAATAACATGCTGTCTGCCCTCATAAATTCTTAGTGTATCACGCATTTCACGTTGTTTTGTATCGCGCCTTCTTCATTGTGCTTCTCGTTTTCTTTCTCTCTTTCTCTCTCTCTCTCTCACTTCAGTAGTATTGTCAGTTGGATTCTTGTGCGTCGCTCTTGTGCACATCACTACGGGACTTTGTGATAATAATAAAAAAAAAACTGTTCCAGCAAAACACCGCAGGGCTATCTGCTGTGTCCACGGCGTTAGTTGACCCTTTGTACTCGAACAAAAACGTGGGCTGAACTGGAAAGCGAGATGACGAAAAAGAATTGCGACGTCTATTTGAAAGGAAGGTGGCAGTAAAACGTACCGGCCCAAACACGACGTCCCTCGTTGTTGCTGTTGGGCCCCTTGACGTGTGAAATGTCCGCCCAAAGACCTCAGGGCTGGCCCTGCGACTTGCATTTTCAACGTTGTCATGGGCGCAACAGTAGAAGACAACCCATCGCGACGTGACATGAAACGGGCGAAGTTATAGAAGAGCCCCCGGGTGGAGGTTGGGTGGCTTTCGGACCGTATTGGCTCCGTATGTGGCTTCGCGCGACCCGCGTTTCAACGAATGTCCAGCGAAGAAATAGACTTCCGGGGGGTGTGTTTTTCCAAAACATACCCGTCTTCTCTTTATGCATCCGAAGAGATGGTGTATTCGAACTTCGTCTCGTAGCAGGAATACAAACAAACTCGCAAACGACTCCGTCCACGCTGTTATATTCCCAAGAACCCGTCGCTAGCGTTAGTAAAAAGAGCAATATAAACCTTTCTCTTTTTTTTCTTTTCATTTCTCTCTTAGAGTCAACAGGAACAAAAAATAATGTAGCAGTTGGAGGAAGCGGCACTGCTAGCGTAGAGAAAAGCTGCCGCTTCGGCGAAAAGCTCTCAAAGGAGTCGGCAGATGTGTTTTTAGCCGTTTTTTTTTTTGCGTTCCTTTCTCCCGGTAAGGGCTGTGTATGGTGGTGAATGTTTCCTAAATAAACACTTCAAAACTGTGTCCAGTGTTGTCTCGTGTATGGTGGTGAGTTTTTTTTTTTTTTAAGATCTCTGTAATATTCGTATAGTCGGTCTCGTGCTCCTCGGTCGGCTCTTCGTAAGTTTCCACAAGAGCGTCTTTCTCACCTCCAAGCGTCTAAAATGACAATGCGGTACAAAATATGAAAAAAATAAGGAAACTAGAATGACGCGAGTGCTGACGAGTTTCTCACGTGTGGTTCATAAAGCTAAAAGCCCTCAGCCGTTCAGAATTGGAACCGCTCCTTTGAAACGATTCAGCACTCAATGGAACGTCCTCGGTACTCTCTTGCTTGCCTGCTTAAGTTTTCTTGCAAACTATCTGGCATGGAGAGATTCTAACAAGGAGCACCTTCTAACTTGAGTATTCTTTGCTTCCCCGCCCCCCAAATGTCTTTGCATCCCCCCCAAGAAAGGGCAAAAATAAAAAAAATACTAAAGAAAAGGCGTACAAGAAACTCGACCTTTTCCACAATGCTCCCCCATCATGTTGAAGTCGCGTTAAGTATGGCCCCTACAAAATAAAATGGCAGTCAACTATAAATGTTCCCAATATTTATACATATCTAAGAAACAGATGCTCGAAAGTACCGTCTCTTGCATTGTGGGGGACTTACTCACGATTTATTTATAATTTTTTATTTGGCGCATACTGCAGCCCATAAATCAATAAGGGGCGCAAAAAAAATGAAGATAGAGAACGAAAGTGAGCCAAGTATCTATTGAACGACAATCACAGGCCAATAAAGATAACTAAAGTCGCATTCGTGAGAAAATTTGCACAAAACCTGTAGAAAAGCTTGATGTGTGCAAAAGTAAAGAACAATTAGAAAATGAGTTGTCATAACGTAGATAACGATATGGCAACATAAACAACCAGGTTTGCACGAAAAAAATACATGTGTTTTTCGAAGTCGGGAAAGCGACGTTCTGTAAAACATTTAAAAGCAGTACATTCATGCGCTTATCATCACATGGAAACGTGTTGGTTAAGGTAAGTACGTGCGAATTATAGTGTGAATTATGATTGGGACTGCATCTGGTCTGCTGGGAAGGGACAAATGAGTTTCGCAGGACCATACTTGCATCCCTACCCCCGCATCCGATTTTCGTTTTTCTTTTTCTTTCCATGGAATTTCTTAAAAACTGTCTTCTCAATCGTTCGTTTGGTATTTATTTTCTTGAAACCTTATCACGTAGGAGATTTCAACGGGGGAATGAGTGCATGATGCGAAGGAAGGGAAAAAAAGGGAGGAAAAGAATGACAGGGAGGTTAGTCAGCCTATAGGCAGCCGGTTTGCTACCCTGCGCATGGGAGGGGGATGGGGAAATGAAAGATAAAGAGCAGAGAGGGAAGAGAAATAAAGACAGCACATTCGGCAGCACACGCACGCACACTCAGTCAAAGTCCAGTCTTTTCTTTCGTGGTGTGTGACATTGCTGTTACAGCCGCTTGTTCAAGTCCGTGTCGCGTAAGAATTTCAACAGAGCTTTCGCCGCCTTCTGTTGCAATGTCTTCTCTTAGGCACTTGAAAGAATAGTGTCGTCCACAGACATTTGGCTATTGTCGATGCGCGCAAGAAGGGACGCCAGTGACTGTCTCTGGATGTCATACAACGGACAGTCGCACAGGATGTGGTGTAGCGTCTCTTCGCAACGGCAGGCATCGCCGAGAGCGACGTCGGTCATTCCTATGGTGCACACAAGAGGGCAGATGTGGTACACATCAAAAGTGTGAGTGGTAGCTCAAGTCACACAAAGATAACACGAATGAAAGTGACACGCTGAAAGTGACCAGCGAGCGTGCATGCATGGCACTGAAAAAGCGCTAAGCAAATACATAGCCTGCGATCTTTTGCCGTTTAGTGCCGTGTATGTGCACAGTGAACACTCCTTACTGCACTGAACTCGGATGTTAGTGTAGGCGTGTACGTTAGAGTATCACGGGTAGTCGAAGTTATCGTTCCTCCAAAAAATTCGCTCAGTAGATTGGGCATGCTAAACCCCACAACAAATCAACCACTATATTGAACAGTTGGCTCTTCGCATGCAAGCACGCAGCTTAATCTATATATATATATATATATATATATATATATATATATATATATATATATATATATATATATATATATATATATATATATATATATATATATATATATATATATATATATATATATATATATATATATATATATATATATATATATATATATATATATAATAAGGGAGAGAAGTGTATACCTCAGGGCGCGTATTTCCGTGTTTTAACACAGTATTAATGAGATATAACAGACAGTAATGCCAAGGAATGTACAGGGGAAGTTATTAGAACCAATGGAATGTAAATAAGAAGAAAGAAGAAAGAAAAGTGGATGAAAAAATTACCAGCTGTGAGCAGGAATCGAACCTACGACCTTCGAATAACGCGTTCGATGCTCTCGCGTTCGAGCATCGAACGCGTTATTCGAAGGTCGTAGGTTCGATTCCTGCTCACAGCTGGTAATTTTTTCATCCACTTTTCTTTCTTCTTATTTACATTCCATTGGTTCTAATAACTTCCCCTGTACATTCCTTGGCATTACTGTCTGTTATATCTCATATATATATATATATTGGCAAGCGTGCAGCTTACCTGTCTATATATCTCTTTTTTTCTTTTTTTTCCAAGTTTATCCTAGCCCTATATAGACGCTGTTTGACTTGCTCTTTCTAGAAAGTGGCAGGAAATTTCATTTATTTTATATTTCTTAATTTGCTATTACCCCGCTAGATTGACGTTTCTTGGTATTTTAGAAACGGCAGTACGCGCATAGTGATGGGCCTCGAGTTATATGAATTGGGAAGGCGCGTCTTGCGTCGAGTGGTGCCTCAATAGCAGCAGTAATCCAATGAAGAACTCACATGATAATAATAATAATAATAATAATAATAATAATAATAATAATAATAATAATAATAATAATAGGGGTTTAACGTCCCATAATCGTGATATGATTACGAGAGACGCCGTAGTGGAGGGCTGGAGCGGCCTCTAAGTTAATATATGAATTTAAAGTGACGTGGAACGTGTAACGTCTGTAGAAAGAGTAGCGAAGGCGCAGAGGGAACTTTTCTAATCTTTAAACTCGATGTGGTTTACGGGCCCCTTGATACTGCTACCGCCATCTAGGAACCCGCGCCCCAGCGAACGTCGGCCGACGTTTTGGCACAGCTTCAGTGGTGGCGACACTGGCGAAGCAGCGCCGCTCACGATTTGAACGCAGTACCAAAGACGTGCGTGGAATTTTTTTTTATTTTTTTTTTTGAGGGGCTGGGGATAGAGAAAAGTACCAGCATCATTTGAGGGGGTGGGGGGCGGAAGGATAGAGGGGGAGGGGCACGGGCCTGTTGTGCCACCCCCCCGCTACGCCACTGCGAAATACGTATAGATATCCTTTTTTTTTTTTTCTCATGATTGCTTCGGATCGGCGGCAGTGTCGGACGCTGCAGTTTTTCTCATCTTTAAATTGCGTGCCCGGCAAAGGAAAAGCGTAGTTGAACAAATGAAATATTACAATTCCATACATCTTTCGTCTTCCCCGAGTAGACATGCAGACACGCAGTCACTAATAATAATAATAATAATAATAATAATAATAATAATAATAATAATAATAATAATAATAATAATAATAATAATAATAATAATAACGACTGTGATGATAAAGATGATGATGAGAACAATACTTCTTTCAATGCTCGCAAAGGTCAATCCCGGAATTCGGCGCATATGAAACTATCGACCGAAATATTTATCAGTGAAATCCGGCAATTGTTGGGTTTAGTGTACCATAATAACAGGCTGGTTGTGATCGTGGTTGTTAATAACAGTAATTGGTGGGGGTGACATGTCAAAGGAATGATATAATTGCGAAGAACGCAGTACTGAAGGACTTCGGAAGTTTCGGCCATGTGGGTTTCTTTAACGTGCAGCGAGATCGTTCGTGGTGGTCGCACTTCAACCTAGGTACCAAGGGGACGGGGCATGGACGCCGTGCACTGTGTCATACCAGCGCACGCTAATGAACACTGGCCAAGTGGCCGCAATTCCCGAAGCCCTCCACTACCGTGGTTTAGAGCACGCTGAACCCCAGTTATAATTACCATACGCTTTTGAGCAAGAAAGAGATAAGGAGGAACAGGTGGATTGCAAGGCACTGGTCATGAGTTTTGTGCTCGTCTTAATTAAACTTTTATTGTTTGTTCGAGAAAGGTTCATTCAACAGTGTCTGGTGCTTAGCTTCCCGAAACCACTACATGATTGCGAGAGACGCCGCAGGGAAACAGTCCAGAAATTTCGACCACCTGGCGTTCTTTAAGGCGCACCCAAATCTGAGCACAAGGGGCTGCAGCACTTTCGCATCCATGGAAGATGCAGCCACCGCAGCCGCGATTCGATTCCGCGACTTTCGGGTCAACAGACCAGTGCCATAACCACCAGACCACCGCGGCGAGTCAAGGTTCGTTCAAGTTGCATAATACATGGACAGACAGCAGTGTGCTCCATGATTTTTTTTAATTTTATTTCTTAGATTTCGTGTCGCAAGAATGCAACATGGCTGTGTTATTTAGCTCTTATAGCCACTTTCAGAAATTTAGTGACTGGAGTGAGTGATTCAGTGAGTGAGTGAGTGAGTGAATTAATGAATGAATAAAACAAGATGCAGCAGCCGCTAATAAGGGCTGTTACAGTATACGAAATTGGATGTAGGGGCTATCTGTCCAGACGCCCCTTCCGTATACGAACTACGCTGTGCCGGAGCGAAAGTTTCGCAACTTACACAGTCGTAGAGTCAACTCGTAAAATTATACCAAAATGAAGCCGCGACAATCGGGAAATGAGAGCTCGCAGCCTGGTGCAATCCCGCGCAGCCCGCGCAGCAGCCAATCGGAGAGCAGCTGCACCGTCAACGCCATCTAGCCTACCTTCACCCAACCGCCATCTTCTACGCGTGTCTACAGGCCAGCGCCCTCTCGCAAACGAGACGAGTAATGAAGATGACGACACAGAATGCGTACAGCGCCATCTAGTATGTCGTCACCCAACTGCAGTTTGCGTGTATCTCTATAAGACAACGCCTACTATAGTACGATAAGGAAACACTAAGTGGTACAACGGATCTACGAACGATGGACAACCGAACAGGCCTCGCTATGAAAAGCTTCGCTCCTAATATATCGCCAGCAAGATACAACCCAGTTGGCGCTTTGATCTTCGATGAGCCTTTCTCCCCGGGGCTTATCTGTGCACTGGTGCTAAGCACAACCATAACCTTTGCACATACAACAGGTTTCCAAGTTCGAGCCGCGTTATAATAACGAAGCACTCACCACCTTCATCGCACCTGTCTACATGCACGAGTGGTTATCTCACGTCACGTACACGTGAGGGGAGCTAACGCCATCGAATGAGTTCCGTTCTAAGAGGCTGAACGCAGACAAGCGGTTATCGCTTCGTAGCCAGAATAAACTAACAGACATGTTTCTCAAGCTTAATCTCGGGCAACGCATCTTTCCTCTCACGTCACGAACTTAGACGATATAACGACGTGAACGCGGAGGAGTTCGACGGCTCTGCACGCCTACTGG
Source organism: Rhipicephalus microplus (assembly GCF_013339725.1). Lineage (NCBI taxonomy): Eukaryota > Metazoa > Arthropoda > Arachnida > Ixodida > Ixodidae > Rhipicephalus > Rhipicephalus microplus. The sequence goes on along the minus strand of NC_051175.1, from coordinate 105,197,600 downwards.
GCAGCTCTATGTGGCGGACGCTTTCATTCCTGGCTTAAGCTTTACGCATGCCTGGTGCGGCCTGAAGAAGCATCCTTAGGCTAACAAACCCGAGCCGGCCGTCAATGTTTGACTTCCTTTCCTCCGGCCGCGCTCGTGCGGAACAGTTCTCAAAAAAAAAAAAAAAAGTGGGCAGGGCCGTTTTGCGGGTCCACCTACTCTTTTGTTGAGTTCGTTTGACGTTACTCTGTCCTGGGTTCGCAGTTAGACGTCGTGAAGAATGAAAGAACTTATGAGCTCGTGTACGTTAACGATGCGTCATGATTTGTCTCGACTGGATCCGCTGGTGAGAGGGTCTTGGACACCGGTGCTCAAAGTTACCGGTTCGGTACAAAAGATGTGCCGTGGAATGAGATGCGAGAAAAAAAAAACACAATGCTTGTGATACCTCGCACCGAAAGTCCACCGCTGAAAATTAGACGTAAAATCTACGCGTAATACAAACACGACACTACAGAGAGCAAGACGCGCCTGCCCCGCAAGCAACCTTACTCTATAGGCTGAAAACAAGCAGTCGATTACCGACCGTTGTAAACAAACTCCATTTCAAACTCTGATACCTCCATTCGAGGTATATTTATACACTTGTAGCTGGACAACAAATGCAAACTACCCAAAAAAGAAATCACAGCATATCCACGGAGTGAATGATTATGAGTGGGGCGAAGCTTCGGAGGGTTTCATCGGTAAACCGGAAATTGTCCGTCCATCCATCCATCCATCCATCCATCCATTCATCCATCTGTCTGTCTGTCTGTCTGTCCGTCTGTCCGTCCGTCCGTCCGTCCGTCCGTCTGTCTGTCTGTCTGTCTGTCTGTCCGTCCGTCCGTCTGTCTGTCTGTCTGTCTGTCTGTCCGTTCGTCCGTCCATCCGTCCGTCTGTCCGTCTGTCTGTCTGTCTGTCTGTCTGTCTGTCTGTCCGTTCGTCCGTCCATCCGTCCGTCTGTCCGTCTGTCTGTCTGTCTGTCTGTCTGTCTGTCTGTCTGTCCGTCCGTCCGTCCGTCCGTCCGTCTGTCTGTCTGTCTGTCTGTCTGTCTGTCTGTCTGTCTGTCTGTCTGTCTCATAGAGTTTCCCAAAATTAACTAGAGGGCACTCTGGCGCTGCGATCGTTCATCGACCATGGGAATGATGGGTAGTACACACATTTGCCTAGTCTTCGTACTTGCGGGCAGCGAATCGTACTTGCGGCTTCGTTTATTGCTGGTTACGGTTTTGCTTTGAAAGAAAGAACAAACCTTTCTGAACTTAGTGACTTGATTCAAAATGGTAAGCCTAAAAAAATAAGGTTGTGAAGCGCAAACGGCGAACATTCGCTAATTTGTGTTTTCGTGAAAAAACAGCTCCAAGCCACACGAACACACAGAGAGCCAGAAGCAGGCCAGGAGTACGAGAATTAGACAAATGTGTGTACTACCCATCATTCCCATGCTCGCTGAAGCGCCGTGTGTTGCAGCTCCGATAGACACTAGCGCTAGAGTTCCCTCTAGTGTATATTGAGAAACTCTGTCTGTCTGTCTGTCTGTCTGTCTGTCTGTCTGTCTGTCTGTCTGTCTGTCTGTCTGTCTGTCTGTCTGTCTGTCTGTCTGTCCATTCGTCCGTCCGTCCATTCATTCATCCGTCCATCCACCCGTTCGTCCGTACATCCGTCCGCACCGCCTGCTGAGTGAGTCATCGAACTATGCAGTCACTTATGAGCTATAGGAGGGACAGACCCACAGCTTTCGGATCTCCGCCCCCTAAAAAAGGTTCCTACAAACGTAAATGCCCCAAAATGTGAGCAAAGTTTTCCGAGTCGCTGCAAGAACGGTGGTAGATTGGGTTGATCCTCGACCTTCGAGCTGATCAGCCCAATCTGTCACCGCTCAAGGAGCTCGGACCCCAAACGAGCTGGCTTTTGTGATGAGTGGTATTCACTTACCCACACTAAATGCTGATATATACCTAACGGAGTATCCAGTGATACCCGTGGTACAGCGGACGTGTGAACTGAAGATGTTACACAGTGGTATATAGAGGTAAACTAAACAATATAATCATCTGCGAACTGGTACTCTTGCGCGGACGCCTCTATCAACACACGCCAATAATTATTTGTTCTAATCTTCAGAACAAAAAGCTCCAAGAGACGCAAAGACTACACCCAGTTTACACTGCCGTGAAAACACGACTGCTGTCCCTACGGGTGCCTGCCTCAACCTTCTTCCGGGTGACTGATCTTTAACGGCATAATTACGTCTTCCTCTTTTGAATCCGGAACCACGGCAGCCTGCTCCACCCAACCTCCCACAGATTGTGGCGATGCTCTTTGCATCAAACGCCGTCTTCGACCACAATATAGATTCACCCAGCTTATCTCTATTTCGGTGGGCAGGTAGATAAAAAGAAACATGGCGTACGAAGGAAGTAAAAATAAAAACGCAGGTGCATCAGGCGTCGCTGACAGCTGGGCCCATTGTACCGGTGATGTATTACCAGCCACGATGGCACGTTTCGCGAGCGTGAAACCGGATATTCGCGCGCACTCACGAGGACGAGACAGGCCTGGCGGTGAGCGTTTCGTCTCTTGCAGGTGCAACAACGTTCTGAGCGCCAGAATCAGGCACAATCCTGCCACCATCTCCGCGTTACAGCACCGTTACTTCGTTGACGAGCGCCGAAAAAGGGACCTTCAAAAAGGAGGCTCTCCTTCCGCCGCTACACAACGCACGCCGGGCAGAGTCTCGTGCCTTGCGGTGAAGACAGCGCGGTCTCACCAGCGCGTTGCTGTAGGTAAATGAGCAAGGCGATCCGACTGGTCACGCATCAAGCCCTATCCCCACCCGTTCTTCTTCCGAGCTCCAGGCGTGGTCAGGCCCCTTGTTTGCTTTCGCCCTGCCCCTTAGCTCTATTGTGATGTGCTGCGTGTTTGCCCTGCCAGTTAGTTGCGTGCAGCTAGTACGCGGACGCGTGTGATTCTACTCAAACTCGAGCAGCGAGGAAATGTAACCTCAAGCGTGTTAACAGCCTCGCCTAATCTCCCGGTTAATCGCACTTTGTTGGTGTTCGTATTACCTTAAACAGGATTAGGAATAAAAATGTATCACGCTCACATCAAGCCTGTTGCTAGGGGTGTTTTTCGGGGGCAGGGGCCACCTGTTGAACGCCTAAAAAAATACCCATTTTTTATAATATCTCCTCGGTAAAACACACACCTTCATAGAAATTTCGTGAGGAAGGAGGGGTGAGAGAAGACTGGAGGCCGGCCTGGCTCCCGTGTTTTCGTTGCAGTTTTCTTAAGGCAAAAGGAAGGCACTGAAGCCACACGGTTGATCGGCGCGCCCTGGGTACAGTAAGCGTGTTTTAATGTAACCAGCATATTTATTACCAGCAGTTAAAAGATACTCGATCCCGTCAAGTTTAAGAAATATTACATGCCTGAAACCTGCACCTCTCGCCACCATGCGGGATGATCAAGCCGCTTAAAGATCGAAACAACAAAAGTAAAAAGACAAGGGGCAGCAATTGTTTGTGTGTTGCTGATATGCGGCCGCTACACTGGCGTTTCATTGAATAAATTAAACGGTAAAGCTGCTAATTGGTTGAAGCTTCGAAAGTACTAAGAGCTCACATGTCGAGTAGGCAGTCCTGGACACGTTGCTGTCCCGGAAGTAGTATATATACCACTAATAAAACCACTCGTATGACCTTATAGCTCTTTGACAGCTGTACCACTCGTTTTATGAAACGCGTTGCTACCTGAATGATCCAGCTGTTAGCTCTATGCGGTAAAGATGATGAATGTTTAACTTGATTGAGTACCCTTGGTTCGGCTGTGTTCAGGCCAGTGTACCAAGACTGCTTTGTTGTGCGCAAACACAGCTTACATACACTTACCAAAGTCACTACCCTTTTCTTCCCATTTCCATTTTCCCATCATCAAATTACCCGCTCTGCCAATCGTAGTTCATGTAAAATAAGAAAACGTTCGGAAGGGATTAAGTTCACTGTGAATGTATTTTCCTAGAAGCTGAGAGTATAGTGAAAGGTCTTACGATTCATATAAAGTGAAAATAGTAAAAAAAGGTCCTTCCATGGCTGAAAGTGGTGATATGACAGGTTCTAGATTCCGGCGATACGTGCAAGCAGCCGTTTAATCCGTCCGCTGTGATAACTGCCAACAACGTGATGAAATAACTGCATACAACGTGAAGCAAAACCTTTGGCGCGCACTCATCCTTTCCAGGTGGTGAAAAAAGAAAAAAAAACTGGGATCGAAGCCTTCCGCATGCTGTGCCGAAATGTTGGATGCCCTCAGCAATGTCTGACGTCACTGCAGGTAAAATAAAGCTGTCTAAGATGTGTGCACCTCGGAGCTACAGGAGTGATTTTGTTGTACTCCACGCAAACACATTTGTAAATTTTTCTTCTCTCCTAGCTGGACCCGGACTTCAGTCACAAGTGGCGCTACGCTGCATGAAACTGCTGTCTAACTTCTGGAGGGAGCCAGAGCCTCTCGGTGCTCATAGTTGAATCATTTGTATGCTTTTGCAATCACCGCATATCCTTTCGCGCCGCGTTCCCGCGGGCATTCTTAATGACGTGGGCGTCAGAATGGCCGGGCCAGCTGGCCGAGGTCGTTAGCGCTATGTCTCACTCTTTGGTTCCGCGTCGACACGGTACTTCTCTGTGGCTGGCCGGCCAATTTATGACCGGCGAAAGGAATCTTTCAGCGGTGCTTTAGCGTCTGTATGCGTGTGCCGAGCTCTGTTGTCCATAACGTTGTTGACTCAGTGCGTATATAGGATGAATAGAAAAGATGACTTTTCTTTTTCGGGTTTCTATTTTCGGTCCTTTGCTTATGTGTATCTCGATATTTGATGACGAAAATATCGTACTCCGCCCCATGTTAAATCATATGCATTTAAGATCCCAATTTTTTCATCATTTTTTTTCATCAATTTCTATATAGAATTGTTTATCACTTGATGCGAAAGACTTAATGCACATTCATGTTTTTAAAAGAAAATTAAAAAAAGCCTCTATTTAACGTATAACTGCTAGATTTTGTTAACTTTTGATATCTTGCTTTGTTTGTAAAAAAAAAAAGTTCGAAATGTTCCGTGACTTGCTCTTTCGTTATTCATATTTTAGCTTTTTCATTGTATTAACATAGGAGGTCCCGCCTGCGGTTTACTACCTTGGGACCTACTCCTGCATACTTACTCACAATGTACACTTCTGATGCTAATAAAGAAACATTGATTGATTAATTGATTGATTGATTGAGATCAATATCGGTGAAAAAAATGATATGCATCGGGATTGCACGGGGTCATAACTTGAGAGGGCTGTATATATATCTGCATTACAATAATTCTTAAGGTCAACACTCCTCGTGAACCTTTGGTCGAGGAGGCATTCGAAGATGCACTTTATTTGCGAAAAACCCGAACGTGACTTGCTTTGTATAACTTCGTTCTGCGCTCTAGTGGGAGACGTGTTAGCTTATTTATTTTTTTTTTCAGAAACTGTTGTCCGCATTTCCATCTTCTACAGAATGTATTCACCCAAAGCAGCTGTTGCATGCCATCGCAAGGTATCGAAAACAAGAAAAGTTCGGCAGATCCCGCGCCTTCTGGAAATTCGATTCCATGCGAAGCTGTCGGCAAATAATTGTAAATGCTGAACATTACTTTTTTTTTTATCCATGCGCTTCGAAGAGGATGGACCTGTTTTTTGTGTGTTTAGCTGACGTTTCGAGATCGCGGGCTTAATGACGACTAAACTGACGTTTAAATGATCACTCATTCTGTCCGCACTCACGTTAGACCGCAAACGTTGGTACTCTTGAAACTAAGTTTACTTTACGGTGTGAATATCATACATACGGTTACGAATATCATACACATAGCTTTGTTTAGCGTATTACTCCGGGGTCGAGCAACGCTCGAATGTGTAATGTTTTCTATGACGGGCGGGCCGACGTTGGCAACCTGTGGCGGCCATATTGTTTTGGTGGCGTCTTTCTAATCCATTCTTTATTATTCAGTCACAGATGTCAAAACACCGTCGTAAACTACACGATTAAGCACCATGTACTAGTAATATAATGTTTAATCAACATTAGTGTTAATTCGTACAAACGTGGCACCGAAAATCATGTTTAGTGAAGAGACACATTTTTTGAATGAATGGGTGAACTAAAAGGCATAGTTGCCGTTAAAGAGACGACGCCAGCCCGAACGAGGAGCCCCAGGTGGCAACGGATCCGCATAATGTTACTGGTTGGTGCGCATTTTGAGCCGGTTGCGCCTTTGGCCCATACTTTTGTGAGAACGTGGCGGCGGAACATGTGAGAGGCCCTTTGGACTGCAGTGGACATGGTCCGGCTGTTGCTGTTGCTGCTGATGTTGATGATGATGAACTTCTAGCGCAACAAAATGACAGAAGCGGACAGGTCCCAAACAACGTGAGTTGGCGTCATCTTATCGCATCACACAGCTTTATAAGAAAGAACAGATATGAAGAGAAAGTAATTGCTGGGGTTTAACGTCCCATAACCAAAATATGATTATGAGAGACGCAGCAGTGGAGGGCTCTGGAACTTTTGACCACCTGAAGTTATTCCACGTGCACCTAAATTCAAGTACACGAGCCTAGAGTATCTTCACCTCCATCAAAAGTGTAGCCGCCGTGGCCGGCATTCGATCCCGCGACCTGCGGGTCAGCAGATGAGCGCCATAATCTCTAGACCATCGTGGCGGGGCAACAGATATGAAGGTCTTACGCAGTAAGTACAGTGCCCGCAAACCAACTCCACACGGAAACAGATTATTACGTGAACAACAGTCAGTGACCGCTGTCACAAAGCAATTACGTGCCACAAAGACCACTGGTTCACGTGCAGTGACCATTACTATGACCAAACGACACACTCATTGAGCAGCAGTCAATACAAACGCGAACTAGTGCGTCAACGCAATACGTTAAACATTAGTGCCAAAATACACGCGCGTAAATTTACATTTTTTCCTTCCTTCACTCACTTGGGAACCGAGAACGCTTGCAACCGGGCGACCGGTAGCGTGACGTAGGTTTTCGTTGACTGTCCTCACGGCGATAATTTCGAACATCCCCTTAACCTCGTAAGCAGCCTCTTCGCAACGTAACGCTAAAAAGGTAAAAATGACCCCACCCCCCCCCGCCCCCGCCTTCGTAACACTAGCAGAAAACTTCCTGGACGCTTTGCCGCGTCTGCAAGCACACGCTCCAGAGAACCGTCACAAGGCGACCACAGAAAAAGAAAATCTTAAGAAAAATGAAAGAGCCGAACTCGTTGAGATGCGACGCACGGGAGTCTCCGGCTACGAGTCTCTAACAATGGACCCAGACGCGGCCTGCCGCAGGCGTCTTCGCGCTGTGCCATTTGAACTGTACCATTCCGTTTCCCACCGGATTCTCCTGTACGTTCTCGTCCGAGCCGCCAGGCAGCGCTTCCCGAGACAGCGTAGGACGACGGAAGGAAGAAAACAGTGTCTGGGAGGGCAGGGTTACTGGAGACGACGAGAAAAAAAAGAAAATTGCGTCATCGTTCCTTCTTCTGGTTACGTGTCATCTGTATTTTCCCTTCGTTGTGTATCTCCTCTTGTTGTTTACCTTTTTTTCCCCCTCCCATCTGGTCTTTTTCTCACTCAAAGTGAAAACGCCTCGTCGTGGTCGCCTGAAGTCGCCGTCAGACCGTTAAGGTCGTGAGGCGGGGACATCGCTGGAGCGTTATCTCTGTACCGTTGGCTCTCTCACGCTGTAGTTCGAGGAAAAATTTTAAAAAAAATAAAGCGCAGATACCGGCGCTGTTTGCAGTGGCGTTTAACGGTGCTTTCAGTTTACGTGGTGCCGCGTAAAGTCACCGCCGCTGACGCTGTGCGCCCTCTCTGAAAGTCGGACCTCCTCGCTTACAATTGCAAACTGCCTTACCGCTCAGCGACAGTCGCGTCTCGTTTCACGTACTCTTTATTTTTTTTCCTACTGCGAACTTCCGAAAGAGGCTTGACTTTTTGCGGCGCGAAGAGTTGGCCAAGGGTAGTAAACGGGCCTGGTGAACCTGGTAGGGTAGGCCGAAACATTCATGACAGGCCCACTCCCCTGCTCTATTAGAAGCCGCGCACCATCATCATTATCATCGCCAACTCTTAGCCCACTTGAGTATTCTTGCCTAAGCATGCAGCAGATACTGGACGCCATTGAGAGATGCACATAGGGACGGCTGCTTTTGCCTTCCCAGCAGCTCTCTGGAAATGAATGGGTAATCAAGGTAGGGGCATTGCGATTCGAGATTAGCTGCGCTGTGCATAGCGACGACGTGCAACAGTAAAAAGAAAAAAAAAGAAGGGCGTCAATGATATGTGAAAAGGGATATATAGTATACCAAATGATTTCAGGGGATTTATTTCGTAAAAAAGGCTCAGTAATGGGAGTAAAAGTCGTTGCTTGCCCCTTTTGCAATCCACTGAGAGGTCTGCGCGTCCGCGATTCAATCAAACGTGTCTTCAATAAATAGCAAGTCGAGTGGATTGGCAGTTACGCCTGCGACTATACCAACAGCGAAACGTCATGTATACTCAATAGACTTAGCGACGTCCTTTTGGAATCAATGTTTGTCCTTTTCAACTGCTTATTTCCACACTCCGTTCATGAGTTTTGTTATCGCCCCATTACACGTGTAAGTGCTCTCAAGATGATTGTACCCCGCCGCGGTGGTCTAGTGGCTAAGGCACTTGGCCGCTGACCCGCAGGTCGCGGGATCGAATCCCGGCTGCAGCGGCTGCATTATTGATGAAGGCGATAATGTTGTAGGCCCGTGTGCTCAAATTTGGGTGCATGTTAAAGAAGCCCAGGCAGTTGAAATTTCCGGAGCCCTCCACTACGGCGTCTCTCATAACCATATGGTGGTTTTGGGACGTTAGACCCCACACTTGAATTTCGAGACGATTGTAGAACCTCGCGACGTGATGGCAAGTACAACGCGAACATTACAGGTTCTCCTGGAGCCTACGTGGCCGATAGCGATAACACTGGATTATTCGACGGCCCATGTAAAACGCCCACGCGCGCCACCACTACTTGTTCGCGCTTTACGACCGACGCTCTGTTCGCCACTATCATTGACATTCTATAGTGCTATAGTCAGGCTTTCAGTTTTCAGGCCACAAGTTCGGCCAGATAAGGAGCTTCTTGATTGAAACACACGTGCACACGCGAGTCAAAGAGCTGCTTCGCATATAAAAAAAAAGAGCCTGACAAGAAGCCCAATCCCTGTAACCCCCCACCCCCACCCCGAAAAAAAAAAATTTAAGTTCACACTCCCTGCTCTTGTTAATCCGCGACGTGCAGCCTAGCGCAATCTGAAGTTTATGCCACCTGCGTCGACCGGACTATAGCCTGGGACCTAGCAGCACGTTTCGGAACTGGGGAAATCAAGATTACACAATATTTTTTTCCCTCGTTGGCTGTTACATGCGACAGCAATCACCCCTATACGACGAGCTCTGCGCCCTTTTTTTTTCTACTTAGAGCTTTAAGTTCGTTGCGAACACAGTGTAGGAATATGCATGGACAGATACTGACACTCTTCCCCCAACACGTGAAAAAGCGCAATCCCGCGAGTCCAAATCATGTTCGGGGCGTTATCAGTAGGCTTGCTGCTTAACCGGTGCCACCTTAGATGGCGCTACGACCAGCGGAATCACTCGTCTCGGTAGCAAAACGTGGACTGCCGATTCTGCTCGCTTTTTTATGGCCCATGCGGCAGCGCTGTTTCGAAGCCAGGCTCGTTTGTTGGCGTGCATTTTATGCTGGTGTATCGACGGAGTTGGCATCGAATTGCTGAGTGGTGTCTGAAATGGGTAGAACGTGTTTTGTACCGAACTGCCGTTCTGGCTATCGGACTTGGGCGGAGCATGTGCGTCTCTTCAAAGTGCCGTCCGCCAGTGATCCTCCGAAGCCGTGGCACCCATGCGATTCCGAAGGCAAGCCTACCGACCACGCCCGTGGTGAGTTTTTTTTTTTTTTTTTCAAAGGACGTGATTCCAACCACACATCACGCACGGCTCAAGTGAATGGTGCGACTTGACGCGCCTGAGGAACCTAATCTATCTATAAGGCCATTCCCACTTTATTTCCGAACTGTCCGAAGTACCCTGTACGGTAATGTGAACCTAGAAAGCCACCCGGAAGTGATGATCTGCTGTGAAAGCACTCGAATGACCCCAACTGCATAAATAAGGATGCACTGAATTTATACTAACCCCGGCATAGTCAGGAAAAAAAAACAATTCGAGCTCCCTCAGACTCACTAATGAAACATGCCTCACTCTCACCGACGTTTTCCCAAACCGGACTAACTCTATCTCACAGACTCACTAAAATATTACCCACTATAGGACTCGCTGCTCTGTCTGAATGAATCGAAAAACTCGTTAGTCCGTTGGTGGCCTAACCAGTTAGCGGACTAACGTCTAAGGTGTCATTTTTTTTTTAACATCGGTGTCTCGCATAATTCTTGCCCTACTTGGCACTTTTGCTCTCATATCTTTAAGTGCGAGCTATCACTGGTTGAAATGCAGCAAACACATTTTTATCGAAAGAGGTGATTCACGTGGGGTGTTTCAGAAGGCCATCGTTTGAAACGAAATGTTGGGGGGGGGGGGGGGGTCAAGAAACTTTCCCCCCTCCTCCATATCTCACGCTTCTGTTCAATTTATATAGAGCTGTTGTATGACCGCTGCTGCATTGATGCATGGCTATACACAATATAAACGTGAGACGACATAAGGGTGATTGTAACGCTGAAGATTAGTTGAGGCGGTGGCACATAAAAGCCCGTGATATAACGGAATGTGCCCACACGTGTCTTGCGGAAAAGGTTTGATGACGTGTGCGAAGGGACTGTCAGATTATTAGTGTCATCACCAGCGAGTCATATTCATTAACCCATTGCCCCGCCGCGGTGGTCTAGTGGCTAAGGTACTCGGCTGCTGACCCGCAAGGCGCGGGTTCGAATCCCGGCTGCGGCGGCTGCATTTCCGATGGAGGCGGAAATGTTGTAGGCCCGTGTGCCCAGATTTGAGTGCACGTTAAAGAACCCCAGGTGGTCTAAATTTCCGGAGCCCTCCACTACGGCGTCTCTCATAATCATATAGAGGTTTTGGGACGTCAAACCCCACATATCAATCAATTATTCATTAACCCATCTTACCCTGCCATACTAATTTTGGTTCACGCCAAATTAATGAGGTGATCGCGAGAGCACCCAGACGTAGGCGGATGGACAGATAGAGAAACAGACATGCTAAGTGAGCCTGCTCTTCACAAATAAATGCTTAGCATTAAAAAATGCGCCCTCCTCTGGCATAAGTGGTTCGGTCAGTCCAGCGACGCAGGCGGCGCCATGTAGCCGTTCTCCGAAGCTGTCACACGGTGATAAAACAGCGACGCAGTTCGGTCTACCAGTAGTCATAAACCAATGAACGCGTCTTCACGCTCTACGACGCTGACGTAAACGCTCGTGACGTCAGCGTCTCGTCCGCCATTTCGACCTTCCGCTGCGCTGCCTATAGTCTCTGGAATGGTCGAATTGCGGCTTAAGGAACAGCCAAAGGATTGAGTGAAGCTAGCATGAAACCTACCTCTCCTTGAAAGAGGATTCTGCGGCGCGGCGCTGTCGTAGTCTGTCGCGGCACTGTCTCGGATAACCGTCAAGTCATGCTGGGCTGTGCAGCCGTCAGCACAGTTAGTGTGAACGCTCCGCTGCGTGACCTGGACCGGCTTGTACCGGACCGGCAGCGCTGCGAAGTGTTCTTCAGTATGTTTGCTGCAACCGACGATAGCCGGAACTGTCGATAGCCAGCGCAGTCTACCCGTCGGCCATACACAAGCGAAAGAAAAGTCGACCCGTGTAGTCAACCTGCGTTCCAGCAGCTCCAGTTATCCTCAGCAGCCGCGAACGCACTGAAAAGCACTTAGCCATGCGTCCGAGCTGGTACAGTCATACAGTTTCCTAATGTTAACTAGAGGGGACACTGCCACTGCGATCGTTAAGCTACCATGGGAATTATGAGTATGACGTGGATTTGCCTACTCTTCGTGCTTGTGGGTGGTGAACGCCCTCGTGGCTTCGTTTATTGCTGCGTTTTGGGTTTGTTTGGTAAAAAAAGATAACAAACGATTGTACACTTCGTGACCTGATTTGAAGTGGTAAGCCTAAAAAAAATTAAGGTAGTGAAGCGTAACTCCCGAACATTCACCGATTGTTGTTTCGTGACAGAGCAGCTTCAAGCCACGCAAAGCCGAAGGGGACTTAGAATACGAAGACTAGGTAAATCCACGTGATACCCCGGTAATTCCCGTGCTCGGTGAAGCGTTATACGTCGTAGCTCCCATTGACACCAGTGCCAGAGTTCCCTCTAGTGTATACTTAGGAAACTCTATGGGTACAGCCAGGCTGCTAAGCATCCGTGTTAAGCGTGCTGATGGCTGTACCACTGTTTCCACACGAACTGCTAAACAATACCTTGCGCACGCTGATATCCAGTCCCTCCAAGAACGTCGCGATAGTGCGCGCACGCCTTCGTGCCTTAATTTCTGTCCCGGGTTTTGTGTTCACACGCAGGGCGAAACTCTGTATAGAAACATGGGAGGCGAACCGCTTCCCTCGTGAAACGCGGAGTCGGGAACAGTGCAGCGGTGGTTAGGCAACGTGCCGGAATGGGGCGTCTCACAGTGTTGTGATAACATCACCGCGGAGCAGTGGCGTAACTAGATAGGACGGCGCCCAGGGCAAATATATTTCCGCGCCCCTCATTATGCCCGTGATAATGTTTGTTATTATTATTATTATTATTATTATTATTATTATTATTATATAATAATAATAATAATAATATTAATTATAATAATAATAATAATATTAATAATATTAATAATAATAATAATAATATTAAATAATATTATTATTATTATTATATTATTATTATTATTAGCGCTAATGTAGGCTTCCGCGATTGCCTACTGGCGCGCGGCGGGCCATTTCGGAGGCCAAGGGCCACCAGTTCTGATTTCGATGAGCTACGCCCGCGTTTTTGTATAGTATTTTTCTTTTTTTATTCAAACTTCCGGAAGTCCCTTACCCGTCATTGTTCTCTTCCAGTCCACACTGCAAAAATCTTGACGGCACGGGCGCTTCCCAGGCCCAAGTTTCTCGTACCTAAGCTTTCGCGCTATTTGTGCATCCCAAGGAATGCAGGGTGAGTACAAAACAAAGCAACCAGCTAGACACCGCGCCCTCGGGTCTGGTATGGGGGTTAAACTGGTCGGAGTGTTCTGCCGTTTCGCTCCGTTCGCTGTTCCATTGATGGAGGTCATCCTTGTGCGGCCGCATTCTTTCAGGGAAGTTCTTGGTTTCTCCAACGTACGAAGCGGGGCAGTCGGCACATGCTGTCGGGTACACTACGCTCTGCGCTTTTTTCGCAGGTGCGTGTTCTTTGGGCCAAAGGATGAACCTGCCCATGGCGGTGGATGGCATGTGGGAAACGTTGACCCCCGCCCTTCTATTGCTTTGCTGGCGCCCGCGATGCAGGGAATCAACAAACGTCGCCGTCGTGTCACGCTTTCTCCGTCTTTCCTCCAGAGAACTCTGCGAATAAACGCCTTTGTTTAGCCTTTGGTGCCGAGGTCACGGATTATATTCGCCCTTCCTTCCGCCGCTGCGTGGACGATTAGTCGTTGGACGATCGGCTATTTCGTTGGAGTTTTCTGTTCTTACTCAAAAAAGGTGCATTCGAACTTTTTTATTTTATTTTGTTTACGTACGTGGTTGGTTTCAGGGAAGCTTTCAGTAAGTGGTTTGGGAGGCTGGTGGGGTTCGCTGAAACTCATCTAACCCAGTGCTGCGGAGCACAAAACAAAGCTTAGCCGAGGGTCATGGGAAGGCACGGAGGTAGCGCAGCAAAATGAAAATAGAGGATCCTTTTCCCGATGCAAAAGCCATTGCGGCAACCCTTTCCTTCACCACCATCCCCACTTCCAGTCGTACATTACAACCTCGCCCCTCCCCCCTTCCAGGCGGTTTTACGGAAAAAAACATTGACAACCTTTCCAGGGGGCGCCAACCCGAGGACTCGGCTTGGCGCCCCCTCCCTAGTGGCGCCCGGGGCACTTGTACCCCCTTGCCCCCCCCTAGTTACGCCACTGCCGCGGAGGACACGCCACCTTGCATAGCAAGGGGAACATAAAAGGCCTCCGTGACCCACCGAAAGGGGCGGCAAGAGCTTGTCTCGCATCTTCAGCGGCGGAGTGCACCTGGCTGCATCGACTCCTCCCACATCACTCACGCCGAGACGTGTGGGGGCGCTGCATGCCGTGACTCTGTGGGCACGCACACCCGGCTGACCTGGTAGCCGGCTGCCAGTGAGCGAGACAAGGCGTTTACGAGGTTCCCACCGTTGCGCATACGCCATCAGTACGGCGGTGATCCCAAGCGTCGATTGAAAGAACGCGATCTTGTTGTTACACCAGTTTGTGAGATACGCTGCATCGAACCTCGGAGGAGTAACCAGACGCGCTCACCTCTTCATCCGCCAACTATCTATGACCGGTGTTGTTTTGGTGTTACTAAGCAAGCGGCCTTGAATAAGATAGCGCAAACGATTACCCCGTCTGCATCCGCTTTTCGTATCAAGCATAACGCGAGACCAGCTTCAGCTAAAGCCCGCTGGGTGGTTCTGCTCGCTCTGTGATGCGATGCCGGCTAGCTTGAAGCTGCACGAAACTGCTGCGCTCAAAAAGTCTCCGAGGCTGCGAAATGTATGTTGAAAGGCACACACTGTATTACTGGTGGGTTTCGGTTGGCCCCCGCCTTATTAAGCTGTAGCCTTGCCGAATTGTATCTTTAACTGATTGGACGGTATACGGTAAGCGCATACGCGCGAGACGGTTGCGTTGGTCCATTCGCCGTTTCATTACCCTATCGATTCACGTCGCGTCGTACAAAAATAAGAAAACGCTCATTGACAGCATAAAGTGGTGGCGCTCATGTTTCTTATACGTGAATTTTCATGCACGTTTCTTATTTTATTTTAGCTGTATCCGGTTTACGCCTACAAATAATGTCAGGAGTGCTCTGCCCTAACCGCACCTTCAGTGTTTGAGAAGTTTCGAGTATTGCAGCGGATCGTTTCGTTAAAATGAAAGACGGGAACACTCAAGCTTATTCGAGAGCTTACGCGAAAACCACTGATTAGGCTGGAAAATCTGATGATTGATGTAAATAAGACAGCGAGTTCGATTGATGACCAGTTTATTGACGACCGACGCTGATGATATCAGTGTATACATCGCGCATTGCTTGCAGTAATTTGAGTTGGCATATCACGGCCACAAGTTCGACCAGATGAATAATTTCACCATGAAGATGCTGACTGCCCTTATCGTCCACGTCGCGATTCCGTGACCAAATAAAATCGTCCACGAGTATGTCTTACAATTATTCCTTTCGTGTATTATTCGAAAGTACTCTTAAAAGCGTAGCGCTTGCAGCGTACTCAGACCATTGCAACTGGCTGCTGCGACCTCACATGCTTATATTCGTCTGTGTGTGATGCTACTGCATTAAATGGTGCTGTAAAACTTTTTACAGCCAAAGCCTTTATGAGAACACAACAGGCGTTCTTGGTGTCATAGTTGTCCACCGCCCCCTCTGCCGCTGGTGTGTGTTACAGCTGTGGCATGGAATAAGCAATAAAAGTAAAAAAAAAAAGAAAAGTGAAATACCCAGGATATATTCGAACTTGAATCCGGACCTTCTGCGTGGCAGTCCAACACTCAACCTCTGAGTAAAGCGTGATTTTTTGTTTTTTATTGCATGGAGTCAACGCCAATAATAGTGAACTACGCACAATACAAATAGCCACATTAGAATTATTTTAACATACACAATATGGCATTGGTACAAGCAGTAGAAGATATTTAGGCAGTCGGGTAAATACACACAAGCATCCAGAAGGGAAAGCCATTCCGGAACGAGGTCTAAAGTTTCAACAACATTGCGTGCTTAAGCAGCTTCTTGGAAGACAGATTTCGTAGACTGTGGTAATTCGGCGTGTCTGTCAATCATGCTGCCTTTTCATAGCAAAATAAAGTCCAAATAACATAAACAGATCATACGGAGTATTATTGGTGGGACTCTTTTTGAAAGCGAAAAAAACCTATACCATGAGCTGCGATGGGAAGTTTTTTTCTGATCGCTCTTTTTAGAATGTCCCAAAAATAAAAGGCATCACAACATGAAGAAAACGGAGCTCCACTGTCTCGGGTAGGGTGTAGAATCTACAATTTACTGTCCCAGGGCACATATATTGATTTTTCGTTAAGCCACGTCTTCACTGGTAGAGTGGAAGCTTGCAGTTTACAGAAAGAACAACACACTGCAGTTCTTTTTTTTTAGTTCTGTACGTGATATTGACATTACACGATAACAAAATAATACATCATTATTGGACAAATGAGAATATGGCAGTCGATAAACAGGTTCAGGGAAAAGGCCATTCACAAGTGCAGCGGTTAGCGTTGTTTTGTCAATATTATACAAATACTCTAAACTGAATCTAACTTTAAAAAAATTGTCAGTATCAACAATTTTTTTAGGAATTCTCACAACAATGTTTTCTTAGAAACACATGTTATGACATAAACAAAAGAAAGGAGGTAAAGCAGGCGGTTTCAAAAGGCCACCAAATGAAAAGTGTGCCACACATCTTTGAGGTGGAAAAAAAAAAATTGCAGCACCAACTGCTGCACAAAGCAATGCACGAAGCTGAGGTTACCTTTTCCAAGGGGAAGAAGGCACTTTTGTTGTTGTTGTTGTTTTTTCATGATATTTATTAAGAAATGTGTGTTTGACGCTATCCTGATATGGAATGCCTTTAATCCTGCTCCGAAGAAAAACTTAGTAATCAATTCCTACATTAATACGCTACCTTTTGCCAACATCGCCTGTTGAAGCACACTTTGATATGTTTTTCCTCATCTGTATGCGCAGCCTATGGAAGACAAGTATGCAAGACCGTAATGCAGAGCCCACCATTTCTTCGAGCACGCATTTCATAAGAACGGGGCTGTTCTAAAAGAGATTTATGACCAAAGCGGCTTTAGACATTACTGGTCCCCATCTTGGGGAGGTGCTTGACCTCACCGCCTTTTTTTTTTTGTATGTGCGTATAACAAGACTTGAAGAACTTTCGATGTTCTATGGCACTTTGTTAGTCGTCGAGTGTTTTTTATTTCCTTAGTAACGCTTATTGGTGCTGTGTGATTGTACTTCCGTTTCATGCTGTTTGAGCCTCGCTGGTGCTGGAAGTTATTTGTGAAACAGATCTAACACGTTTCTTGGCGGGGAACGAATCTCGTTAGCAAAAGTAATGATAAAGCGTGTCGGACGTGTGAGATGACAACCCGGTGTCACACAATGTCGCTTGTATAACGAGTGCGTCGCTGAATGTTTTCAACCCGTTACAAAAAAACTCAACCATCATTTTTCATCGTTGTCGGCGACAGAGAAAGAGAGAAGGAATAATAAGAAAGGCGAAAGGTTGACCAGTGCTGAACCCGTTAGGCTACCCTGGACTGGAGAAGAGGTGAGGAAAGTTATAGAGGAGGACCGGGCCGACGCGTAACAGTTTCACGTTTCACATCACAAACGGTGACACAGACCGATATCCTTGAGGAAACGCAACAGCACTTGCGTTGCCTTTCAGAACTGTAAGTAGCGCCATGGTTCCAATACCTTCTCGCATCAACAAAGTGCACGTAATCTTTACAGGTACAACATTTCTGCACAGAATAATTGCGATTGATGACATAGCCATTCCCTACTTCATAAAAATTATGACGATTTGTGACGCAGAGGGTACCCTTCAAGTTTACTTCAAGCGGTTGCCCAATAGAGTTCACAACGGACTCCAGACAGGCCACTCTTGTAGCTTTCGCTGCGACTCTGCTGCGTTTTCCACGCAGGCCTGGCTTTTATATATTCGTTATGCATTGATTGTAAATTCCTGCACCTCGTGTGCCCTAACTCTAGTCGATCCTTGTGTCGGGTCAACGAATAGCTTCTACAAGCAGGGTAGCCTGTTCTTTCGTCTATGGAAATCAAGCGCGCTGCTATAATACTGGCCAGAACTGATCGGAAAGCAACGCAACATCCGTCACTAGTGCTCCGTTACGTGCTAGTATTTCCGGACGCAAGATTGCCTGCGCCCGCGCAAACACGCGTACCTGGTGAACGATTTCGAACACAAGCACGAGATATACGACCACGTTTCGCTGGAAACGATGCATCACGGAGCCCGCTGCTTCTGCCACGAGCGCCCTAAAGCTTCGCGCTCGCCACGATACCCAAGCGATCAAGCAACTCTCGTGCAGAATGTTGTACGATGAAGTCGCCAATCGCATTGCGCACGTTTCGGTTTCATATCGCGTTGTGTAAACAACAGTGACAGTGCTGCCATCGATCAAAGCGTGTCGCATTCGCAGCACAACCCGAAACGACCTTTGGCTCTTTACCTCGCTCAGCCAGCGGCAGACTAACACCCGTCCCCGACGATGCCGGGAAAGAGCCGTAAGACGTTATAAGAGAATCCCGGTGGAGAATAACGCCACGAGTGAATAAATAATCTCGGGAACGTGACCGGCGGCAGTGCCGGAAGCGTTCGGAGCAGCAACAACACCAACGGTTCCACAAAAGGCCCACGACACCCGCAACGACCGGCGGGGTGCCCAAGTGACGCAACGGTCGCAGGGCCGTCCGACAATAACAACAGACCCACCGCGAATCGCACCCCGCAGCAACAGCGACTTCCGAGGGTTGCACACGAACCATATCCTCTCCATATACCAGGAGTCTCGTCGTCTTCATAACGGTCAGTTCACCGCAGCAGAGCATCGTCGTTGCGTACAAGCATAGCATGCGGAGGTCTGGTCTGGCCGAGGACAAAAGGAAGCGCGATGCCATCGTCGTAACGCGAGGAAGTGGTTGGGAAGGGTATATGCGTCGCCGTGCGGCCGTCACAAGGAGGATGGGGGGTGTTCTCATCTTCAGCTGTCGTTCGGCTTTTCCTTCCCGCCACCATCACCCCCCATTGGGCGGTGTGACCCCGGCGGCTGGTTGACCTTCTCGAACTCGAAGTCAGCCGCTACCGTGCGAAGGCGCAGCGTGGTGTCCAGACCCTGCCGAGGCGTCGTGCCGAGCGGGCGATCCTCATGCCTATGCGCGGCTGTTCTCAACACCCACTCCGAACGAACGGCCCATCTCCGAGTCGAGGAGTGCCTCTTTTTGTATCTTCTTACTTCCGCTGACCTCCGGAGCAGATGGTGAAGACGGCGGGTTTCACCCTGCGAGTTAAGCCTTATTTGTTTCGAAGCTGGAGCGTTGACTAACAGTAGCTGCTGCAGCCATAGGTAATGTCGCTGTCACTCACCCCCCCCCCCCCTCCCACATAGCTTCACACCACCACCTAATGTTCATCGCTACTCTGTCGGAAGTGATTTCCACTGAGCCCCATTCCAGACGCTGCTTCCGTATTGTTCAGTCTGAGTGCCCGCGACCTCATGTGTTCTGTCAGTGGGACAGTCGAAGGCGGTGGCCGATTGATCTCGTCGGCATACCAGCCGAGGCTACTGTCTTGGAGAACAGATTGTAGCGAGCCGCAGCGGCTCTGCAGATTCGTAAGCCGTCCGAGGCGGTGACTTATTGATCGAGCCTGTCTCCGACAGGCGCGTCAACGTCAATGCTATTTAGAGCGGCTTGCAACGAGCTGCTGGATTCGCCTGGTTCATGGCTTCGTGGCTTTGTGGTCTTCTCTTAACAATTTTTTTATCCTTTTCCTCCCCTTATTGTAGACACTAGCAAACTGGATGTCACAATTTTGTTTGCCACCTTCCGGCCTTCAGCTTATTATTTTTTGTGTGTGTTTCTTTCTCTACGGGCCGTTGGCACTTGATGAGAGACGTTCGCAGATTTACTTCTTTAAGGGAGCATTCTTACTGGCAAACAGAACTTTAAAAATAAAAGAGAGAAAATAAAAAAGTCGGACAGCCGCAACTGTCGACATGAATGCATTGTCGTAACTTAGCAGGCACCTGACAGCTGATTTGAATTGGAACGTTGCCGGAAGGAAATTGGTTGCTTCTATTCCTTCTGTTCTGTTGCTAAACCATGCATTAGTACAGTAAGGAGTGGAGAGTAAATGTTTGCCGCTTAAGACATTTCAGAGGTGATGATGTTATTTTTAGCAGCCACTGATTCATCTGCCCATTATTTCTATGTTATGTACCGCTTGGTCGTCAAGCATTCACACTCTTGAAAATGGCGAAAAATGTTTGATTCCTGACACCAGTGGCCTCTATTTAAAAGACCTGAGGTATAAGATCTCCCCATAAATCACGCGTGAACGTTCGTCAAAGGCTTAAAAATTGGGGGATCCTTAAGCTTCATCTTTAAGAACTGCACCCGATAGGGATATCCTGTCCCTGGTGCGTTCTTTCAAGCACTTCGGGCATGAAACTTTTTTCGAACTTGCTATGCACCCACTATGTGGCCTTGACAAAATAGGCGCAGAAACATGTGTGCCTTTTGTAGTAGGTTACCTGCTTCAAACCATGAAGTCATTACGATAATAACATGATCTGACTCCCTGTGGCAATGTACGCTTGTGCCACGCATTACTACGACAATTTTATGTTGTAATGGGAAGCATGTATATAGGACGCGTGTGTTTCTAAGTAGTAGTAAACAACTTTACTAAGGCAGCTGACGGTTTCCTAAGTGGTCAGGACTGTCAGGCCATGCCTGGTCGCCACCTCGTCTGCGCGTTTGATGGCCTGGAGCTGGGTGTCCAGGCTTGTAGTCGTAAGGATCCTCTCCCAGGGCTCACTTGAAGGTGACTGTCCTAACAAGTTTGGTGGGGGGAGGGTCCTTGCAGCATCCCCAGATGACGGGGTCCAAGGTGGCAGCCTGGGTCTTGCAAAGGGTGCACGTAGTTGTGAATAAGTCTGGGTATATGCGTCTGTATATGTACGGGGAAGGGAGTGAGTTCGTTTGAATCATGCGAGTTACTTTCACTGCGTTTCCAAGCAGATGAAATTATTTTCGCTGCATTCACAGGCAGACGCATGACTGTGTCGTAGAACGCCCGCTTGCCGCGCAAACGCCCCGAGTTTTTGTTATTTTGTGTTATTTTGTGTTAGGTTTTGTTATACCCAGAATTTTTGTTATTTATTTTATTTGCATGTTTTCTATTTGCAGTAGAAGCCAGAGGGTTCCTGGGCTAAGGAGCCCTCCCACCTCAGCGTGACACCGGGCATTGCTCGGGGCTCTGTTTCGAAAATAAACGTTTATTTCTCTCTCTCACCTTTCTAGATTTTTGGGTCACGCACAAGATCATTTTTCTCTCGCAACCAATGACGCCGACGCTGCAATTTCTTCGAAACAAGCTCTTTAACGCTGTCGCGTTAAATTAAAGACGTCATAAGTAACCCTGAGGCTCTAATTTAATAAACAGCTCGCCGCAGCTTAATGACGAACTGAGTAAGAATATTGAAATGGAATGCTTATTTAAACGCTTGAAGAAAGTCGTGAGTTAGCCTCGCCGTCGTGGTCAAGTGGTTAGCGCACTCGACTCCCAACCCCACGGTGGAATCGCGGCGGCGGCAGCTGAATTTTTGATGGGGGCAGAAATGTTTGAAGCCCGGGTACTTGGATTTGATTGCACATTAAATAATTCCGCTTGGTTGAGATTTCTGAAGCCCCCCACTACGACGTCTGTCATAATATATGGTGGTTTAGGGATGGTAAACCCCAAATGTTTATTATATATTCGCGACATAACCCTACGAATGCGCTAGTCCAAGTACAAAGATAGTCCCTTCTGTTTGAAAAAAAAAGAAAGACTAATATCGGATAACTTCTAGAGAGAGAGAGAGAGAGAGATGTAAAAAAAGTATGACCAAAAGCACAACCAAAATATTTCTGCAAATCGTTATCTTCCAAAACTACATCCTGGATTTTTTTATTTATTATAATGTGCAAATACAATTTTAATTATTCAATTATTGTTGTACTGCTTAGTGTTTTATTATTCTCGCTTATTGTTCGTAAGCTAAGTTTAAATTTCTGGTCTCAGTATATTCTGTTACGCGATTCACGGTCACTCTCCATTTAAATGGATGGGCAACACTGCCGAAGACAGTGGCACCGACACGTTGGTGGCGTCACCTCGCGAGAAACCTCTCCGTCGGCACTCACGTGTGAAAGTCCTTCTTATACACTTCCGCCGAAGTTGAAGCGTTACATTGCACAAGGCGAGTTGAGGCGGAATTACTACAAACACCTCGCGCAGTGCAGTCGCGAGGTCCACAAAGCGTGCAGTCGTGTGCCTCCGCAGCTTGCCAGGGTTCGTCGCGCTTCCGTTTCACCGTGGCCCCCCAGCGGTCAAGAGCGCGCACGAGGGGGGGGGGGGGGGGGGGCTGTCGGTCAAGCATACGGGGGCAGCGGTCGCTCGCCAGTGCACCTGACGGCAGTGCGTTTTCATTACACAAGGAAGCCGCCTCGAGCACTGCGGCAAGCGGTGCGAAATAAACGATGTAGAGTCGCGTACGCGTGAAACTTGAAACAAGGTAAAGAAAGAAATAAAAAGCGAGACCTCATGTACGCCTCATTACAATACGCACGTAACGTAGTCGCCTCGCTTTCGCGTTTAATTTTCCTGAATACAGCACGCATGCGAAGTAGCCGTTCGTTTCCCCTTTACCGCTGGTTTGAGACGGCACGTAGTTCAAAATTGACGCGAGCACGAGCCGGCCGCTTTTCCCTTTTACGCTTCTTGCGTTTTCCGTTTCGCTTGCTTCAACTAGACTAAGCGTAACTCTTCCTCGCGATTGTTTTACATCCGGCATCGCCAGTCGGTGCCATGAGCTTCCGCGCAAGGGAGTCGTCATCTTTATCCTATTACTCGCTTCAGCGAGGCATAGTGGCCAGCTCAACGCGACCGGTGTCCATAAAAAACAAAAATCTGCAAATTGTTCAACGAAGCGCCCGAGGAGCTTTACCTGCGAGGCTTGTCTGACTTCGTGTGATCGACGAGAAAAGAAGGGGGCAACAACAGCAAAAAAACTTGCCGAGAATAAACAATAATAAACGCACTCAGCGATCTGTGAAGTAGCCGGAAGATGCACGTGGTGTCGACTATGTATGGCGTTTTTTGGCGTCCCAAAGTTGAAAGCATGATAAGCCACCTCAGGCGTGGCGCTTCTTTTGCGCCGTGCGGACGGATAGACCTCCTTCGCTTAAACACGCCAGCCTGAGTGACCTTAGTGCACAGGCTACGCAAGACGATGCGAAGAAATTTACGACCATGTTTACGGAAATAACGCTGCTCCACGCCTGAGAGACTGAAGAAAAACATCAATAAACCGCAGGTAATCGCAAAAAAATGCGATGAGCTGAGGGGACGGAGCACTTTTGGAGGTTCACTTTGGAGGAGCACTTTTGCAGGTGGGAGGTTCAAGTCTGTGCGACGAAAATTTTTTATCTGATCTGATGTCTATATTGCCTCGCTTTCTGGATGATCTGAAGTACGTAGAATGCTGTAAAAATAAGTAAAGGGGGTACAATGTTACATTCGTACCACTTTGCTTTTCCGGGAAATGTGCGTGGTAAGCGAAGTAAAGGAAGTAACGGATCCCGACTTCACATTTTTTTTTTGTGATGTCATCATCGTCATCATCAGCCGCACTATGCCTACTGCAGGGCGAAGGCCTCTCCCACGATGCGCCAATCAATGCGGTGGACGAGAAAAGAGCCTAGTCAAGCTGCACATGTGCAGTTTTTTCTCTGATCTCCTATTTTCACAAGCAAATGGCACTGTATTTGGCTTTGCGCAATGCGAAAATTAAATTCGGATTTGGATTTGATCTTGTGCTTTCTGCTGTCCCGTTATACCGGCGAACTTTTTAATCTCATCGGCCCACCTAACTTTCTGTCTCCCCTTTATGCGTTTGCCTTTTCTGAGAATCCAGTCAGTTACCCTTAATGACCAAAATGACCAGTGTTTATCCTGCCTGTTTACCTGCGGCCAAGCCCATGTCCACATTTTTATTCTTGATTTCAACTATAACGCCATTCTCCACCCCCCCCCCCATGTGTTTTTGTGTTCCCTGACCCACTAGGCTCTCTTTCTGTCTGTTAAGATTGCACCAATCATTTTCCTTTCCATCGCTCGCTGCATCATCCTCAATTTAAGCTGAACCCTCTTTGTAAGCCGCCAGTACCTTAGCCACTAGACCACCGCGATGAGTTTTAATGAGATTTTTTGTCTCCTCACATAGTTTGCCAGTGTCCTGTCTAGTGGCTATACCTTCGACTTTCATTGCACACTCTTTCATGATACTAGCAAGATTATCGTTCGTTGTGTCGACGCTAACGTCGGTTACCTCGTTTAGAGCAGCGAATCTATTCAGAGGCGACACTCTGATTTCGCGTACTTTCCCTCTCACCCACAACACAATCATTGATGGCGTAGTGGGTACCCTGCAAATGTGCTTGCAGCAGCTAACCACTGAGTGTTCAAAAAGGCTCGGAGATGCCACTCTTCCAGCTTTCCCTTTATAGTGCGGCGCGTCCCGCGCAGGCCTGGCGGTTATTATTTTACTCCTTTCTTTCTCCTACTGACAAAAAATGACCATAAGTTTACGTTGGTTCCCAGGAAGTGAGATCTGTGGAAGCTGGAGGCCCCCTCCTACAGCGTGTTCTCTTTAGCCAAGGCAGATGTTCCTTTAGGAATTATGCAGCTTCCACTCCTCAGAAAATGGCCAGCAAACATGGTCGGCAATTTTGTGAAGGTCTGCTCTTCCAAACAACAACAACAACAACAACAACAACAACGACGACGACGACGACGACGACAAGAACAACAACGACAAGAACAACAACGACAAGAACAACAACGACAAGAACAACGATAAGAACAACGACAAGAACAACAACAACAACAACGACGACGACGACGACGACGACAACGACGACGACGACGATGACGACAAGAACAACAACGACAAGAACAACAACGACAAAAACAACGACAAGAACAACGACAAGAACAACAACAAGAACAACAACAACAACAACAACAACAACAACAAACAATGTTGCCCCGCCGCGATGGTCCAGTGGCTAAGGTACTCGGCTGCTGACCCGCAGGTCGCGGGATCGAATCCCGGCTGCGGCGGCTGCATCGAATGATGGAGGCGGAAATGTTGGAGGCCCGTGTGCTCAGATTTGGGTGCACGTTAAAGAACCCCAAATGGTCGGAATTTTCGGAGCCCTCTACTACGGCGTCTCTCATAATCATACGGTGGTTTTGGAATGTTGCATTCCACGTATCAATCACTCAACAACAATAATGTTCGTGATCACGAAAAGGCCCTCTTTAGAAAGCAGCCTTTCATGCCGTTGAACGCAACGCCTGCAGATCTGCAAAAGAAAACCGAAACAACTTGACGACTAGCTCGCGTAAAACACCCCTGAATGACCAATCTTTTGCTTTCTATGGAGGCGTTTCCCCTGGCGAAGACGAAAGCGACGTGGTCATCAATCGTCACCTCGCGAGTGGTCAATAGTGCTACAGTGATGTCCGACGCGGAGAACGGGTCCCACCCATCTTGCGCCTCGCCCCTGCGAGTGATTTCTCGTTGCGCGTCCACCGAAATTCGCGGCCGAAAGCGATCAGTCGCGAAAGCCTATAGCACTCGCGTGAGCGAACTTCAGTTCTCGATGCTCTTCGCGTTGATGCACGCGACGATACGAAAATGACTTGAGCCTTGCGCTTTCTGTAACAACGTTTCTTTCCTTGTGTTTCCTTAGTACATCTTCCCTCTTAACCGAGAGCTCTTTTGTTTCGTTCGTTTTTCTTTTTCGTGCGTTTTTACGCGTGCGTGTGCCGTAAGAATGCTTGCTTGTTTGGTGCGTGCGTGTTCGGCGCACATATGTAAGTTTGCGAGCGCAAGCAAGCGCGTGCATCTGCACACGTGACACTGCGCATTTCATCCTGTGCGCATGCGCGTTGTTTCATTCGCAGGCTTGTTTTTTTGTTTTTGTTTTTGTGTGGCTCTGTGTTTGGTACGCGCGTCCCGATTTCAGGAGAATGCGCAGTTCATGCTTAAGCCCTAGGGCGGAATGAACGTTCTCGCTGGTCACTCCCCTCCCAGGCCAAAGAAACGATCGGTAACACAGCGGCTCATGATGATGGTCCGCTTTGTTTCTGTCTCCAGGTGGTCTTCTCAGAGAGCAAAGGGTTGTACGGACACAACCCGCCCATTGCCCTCCGAGAGAATGGCTAATAACGAAGCACAGGACCTCACAAGGCGTATCCAGCTCTGGCTTTCGCTTCTTGCATGCAGTGTATGCCGGGGCGTTGAATAAGCGCTGTAACAATTGCGAGCAAGCTTCTACGTTGTTTGACATCCGGTTGAAAAAAAAAGGCAGTCATGGTGGCTCGACAAAAACGAACGTCCGGTGATGTCGGGGGACGTGTCCAGGCGTAACAATTACGTTTCAGTTCAGACCGGACACCAGAGGTTAGCAGAACGAGGAAGCTTTATCGGGTCGAGAATACATGAACGAGCAAAACTGAATACCTACTTCCTCCAAGCGGACTTGCTATCGCATGACGAGTCTTATTTTCACGTCTTCGGCTGTACAGTCGTTCGTTATTGCTCATGTGGCGCAGAATTTCACGCGGCAATAATGCTCCGTAGAGGAAACTAAATTTTCGAAGAAACTTTAAAAAAATGCATGATGCTTCACTTCAAAAGTTTTGTTTCGTCATATCCATACATGTACCAGTGAAAACATTCTACATTATATATACGAATTCCAGCCCTTAATAGAAAATGATATTTTCAGCCGCACTCTAAGGAAAATGGCGCATGAAACACACGAAAAAAGAACCATACCCTCGTGCGTGAGACCTAAGGCGACTATTCAGTAAGATAATGATTGAGAACATTGGCATAGTGAGGTTTTGGGCTAGTTGGTTTTTCATGACTGAAGAATTGCGCTACAGTCGCTGCGGTAAACGAAGTTAGGGAGCCCCGCTGCGGTGGTCTAGTGGCTAAGGTACTGGGCTGCTGACCCGCAGGTCGCGGGATCGAATCTCGGCTGCGGCGGCTGCATTTCCGATGGAGGTGGAAATGGTGCAGGTCCGTGTGCTCAGATTTAGGTGCACCTTAAAGAACCCCAGGTCATCTAAGTTTCCGGAGCCTTCCACTTCCGCGTCTCTCATAATCATATGGTGGTTTTGGGACGTTAAACCCCGCCTATCAATGAATCAATCAATCAATCAAACGAAGTTAGGGAGGAGAAAAGAAAAGAGTTGTCTCCTCCCTAACTTCGCTTACCACAGCAACTGTAGCGCAATTCTTCAGTCAAGATTGAGAAGGTGCTTACTGTCGGAAATACGTTTCAAACTTTTGCTGCGAATAACATCCGCCTGGTCATGTAAGCTAGCTCATGTATGGACACTGCATTGTTAATGCACAGCGTTGATGCATTGTCCATGGGGTTCATACGTTCCATGAACACATTCGTATAGCACCGCATGTCTTTTTCAAAAATCCGGCGCTCGGCGGGCATGATCGTTTTAAAAGCGCAGCTGTTTAAGCCAGCCGTAATTTGCGAGGTCTTTAAAGGAAACTATCATCATCATAAATGAGCGGATGTCTAAAAAAAATTGGAGAAGCTACCCCACTTTCCATTAGTGGACGGTAGGAAATAGTGCTGTTGTCGGGTCCCTTTTAAAGCTGGCACTAAGTCGAATCTCGAAGTGAGCTTGATTTTTTTTTCTTGAATTGTTGAATGAGGCACCCAAATTACTGTAATTCCCTTTATGTTGTTTTTAGCCCACAGAAATAAATCGTGTGGCGGTATCTTAATCTAACCACCATATATCCTCTGTGGGGTTGCTTTTGCTGCCAGACGTTTTATTGTGTCACCGGCACCGTCGCATGAAAATTTGCCATGTGAAGTGGCAAAGAACCTCCACTCGGCTGAAAATTCGTGGTCCTGCTCGTGGTAGCAAAGGTTCAAAAAGTCCCTTTTGTTTTTGTATTGAGAAGAAGCTATATCACAAAAATAATGGATCTATTTTCACTTGGTGGCAGGTATCGTTTGACTACATCCAGTATTTCACACTGAAATTCGCATACTGCGACTGTGTCCCACTTCGAACAATCTGAAATTAAGGCAAAACTTCGCACAGAAACACCTCCACAGGTGCTTTGCTGGTCAATGATGTATACAACTACAGGGTGCATTGTGGCCTGTGCATTCACTCAGTGGTACGACTGAGGCGCGTCCTGAAGCATAAGAGTGTAATTTTCGGTGAAGTCCATCACCACAACAGCCTTTTAAGACCTTGAACTTGAAGTGTGACAGCTTGGGCTAGTTGGTATGACATGACGATAGTTATAGCGCGAGAACAGAACAACGACACAGAGACGTGTCCTTCTTGTCTCTGTGTCGTCGTTCTGTTCTCGCGCTATAACTATCGTCTTGAACTTGACCTGATTTCTCGGAAGTACTTGTACTGCTGCTTGCTAACGAAATAATGTGTTCAGCTTAGCACTTCTGCAAACTTTTCAGCAAATTGTTCTTGTGTGAGAACAATGGTTTAGAGTGAGCAGCGAACTCCGCTTATTCATTGCTGGACATGTATGCCGTGTCCGCTTTTAAAAATACGGGCGAGGCTTTGTTGAAGCATGCTCATTGCATAAGTTGTGCCGGGGTAGGATGCGCATTTGCTAAACACGCAGTCTTTATTATTAGGCACGCATACCGATGTAGCCAAGAGCTCTTCAGTTGTTTGTTTGAGACCACTGGCATGATGCATTAAAGTTTTGGTGGCTCATGCACACTGTGTGTGTGCCACTCCTGCCAGCCAGGACACAGTGGCGCAGACATAGAGAGTCGCTTGTGGAGGACTCACACTTTAGGTCCAAGATCCTTTTTCACTGTTCATGCATCTCTTTGAGAATCTTCGAAATTAGACAGTTTCGTTTGCCTTGCAACGTGTCCTTTTTTTTTTCTTGGTTCAAATCCCGGCTGCGGCGGCTGCATTTCCGATGGACGCGGAAATGTTGTAGGCCCGTGTGCTCAGATTTGGGCACACGTTAAAGAACCCCAGGTGGTCGAAATTTCCGGAGGCCTCCACTACGGCGTCTCACTTTGCCACACTTTGCCAATGCGCACCGCTGACGTTGGTTGTGCACATCAAAAATTATTTTTTCGTTTTAAGCAAAATTTACAGGAATAAAACCTTCCACATCAGAGGCATTAGATCGCATAATGATCTATCTCATGTATCTTTAACACGATGACCTTGATCATTAATTGACGATTGAATCTTCCCCGAAAGACACTTTTTGTCAATTTCGCAAGAATTTTTCTCAATAACTGCTTGTTTATAGACGTGTACAGTATTTTTCGCTGCTAGTGGGTCAACTTGTAAAAAACAAAAAAACTTCTGTGGCTTTGCTAAGCCTATTTAGACCGTAGAAGTAATATGTAGTTTTAGTTGGGACGTCACGTGAAAGAACAATGACAATATAATGCTTTTAAACCAAATGTGTCGCCATACCCAGTTTGAAGGTTACATAGGCATAATTTATTCCCGGCTAACTTTTCCTTTTCGCCGGCACACTTGAAGCGGGGTCCGTGACTACACAATTTCTTTGAAAAAAAAAATACTTCACTAAACTCACTCTTTTAAAGCTACATTTCAGCTCATTTTTTTTTTTCAGCTGAATCACTGGTGGTCGAATTTCGGGCTGGAACGTTTCACTTGGAACGACCAATTTGCGTGTCCATTCTGAGATTTATTGGTGGATAAGGGGTCAGCTTGCTGGTTGCCCGCAGTGAAATGGCGGAATCCGTTATCCCTAAATGATGTCTTCTTCTTGTGAAACTTGTGTCACGCTAACTGCGCGTCTGCATAGCTTATATCAGGGCTCTTGCCGCTGAAACGAGCTCCAATTGACATAATAGGAACCCAAAAACTTTATCTTCTTTTCTCTATAGCTTTTTTATTTCAGCACACGCCAGTCGAGTGTTTAAACCGTTATCTTTTATTTATGTGCACCCCGCCAGGACCAAGAAGGAGTGTAATCGATAATCGCTGCAAATACTAGTGCTCCACTTTCTCGCTGGCTTCACTTAGTTGTGGCAGGATTGTCAAACAGCGTGAGTACATATCAACTCACTGTACAAGTAGCCGAGTGCACTATACGGAGACCAGGGAGCACAGCCATGTGTAACAGTGTTACAACAAGAGATGACCGTGCCTTATTGTACTTGACGTGCCTAGTTCCATTTATTTTAGCTTCAGCGACTTCTAACGAGCTCCTTCATCACGCCATGGATTCTATACACGAATATCAGAGATCTCCAGCCGCAATAATTGCAGCGGACGACACAGGGAACGTCTTAGGTTACGTCCATCGGAATCTTACCATTTCCTCAACGCTGTGGACGTGCCAGACCGTGAACAGCAGATGTTACCAATCCTTCGCGCGCTACATCACGCCACCTCAAGCTTTCCCGGGACCAAGTTTTGTCTTTGCACCCCGACCCGGCGGTTTGCCGAAAGGAATTTTCCATGAGGTTAGACGTCTGGACGTGTCACACCCGTACGTGTACTGGACCTTCGGTGTCCACGACCACTCAGATTTGGACCAGTTCCTCTCGAATCACTCCTGTCAGGTCATCACCGTCACCGAGAAAGACATCAGCGTGGCTGCTGATGGGTACAAGTATTGCGGCCTACGATCGAGGAGTCCAACGCTGGAATGGAAGCATTTGCTGGCTGACCAGGAATACGAGAAAAGTTACCCTAGGGATGGGATTCTTACGTTTGCGATCCACGAAAAGCGCACAATTGGTTCGCTCTGTGCGGACATGGGTCCCGCGTTCTTTCTGGGCATGGTACTCTCCTCCGTCCAGGTACGGGCCCCCGAAGAAGCGGCTTTCTTGGACGCCTACGACGCCATGAACAATTCTGTTCGTGTGCATTGCGCTGATCGAATGACTGGTGCTTCTCTCTTACAAACGAAACAAGTTGACTTCGTCCTTTACAGCTGGTTCAAAAAGGTTTCCGCATCCCCGAGCGAGTATAAGCATGCGTTTTACACACCCTCGTCTCTTTGTTTCTACAGTCGTTCTGGCGTTCCGACGCCACCTTCCTTATTGGACTCCTGGGTTTTCGTGGGTTGGTGTTTTCTTTGCGTTGTCCCATTCTGTCTGGCAATCGTTGTCATATTTCACGCTCAGGGTGTCGTGTGTCCAAACGAACGCGTTCCCACTCGCGTCGTCGTCATGGTGCTGGTGAGCAGTGTCCTGGGGCGAAGTCCCCAGGGCGTGAACGGCGCGGCTTCGGCAACGAGGCTGGCCGTGTCCGTGTGGTTACTGGGAACCTTCGTTCTGGGTATCTACTTGCAGAGCAGTGTGACCGCTTCTACGAGTGTCCCTAGCTTATCAGCTGAGATAAGAACGGAGGAGCAGCTCTTGGATCGCCTGAACGGTGAAACCATGGTTCCTTGCACTGCAAGATTCAACCACGAGATTCGAGGTAACCGTGAAACCGAGCCTGTGTATAAGCCTCTGGCCAGAGCTTTTCGCAAGTGTCGGCCAGACTGCATCGAAGACTTCGGGTACGCCTGCATGGAGAGAGCGAGTCGTGGAACACACATTTATTTTGCTACTTGCACGGAGCTGCAGCGTCGCCTGGCGTTGAATTACAGACTGGTTGTCGGGGACAGCGCGTTGGCCGGCTGGCAGGGATACTCCGCTGTTCATACCCGTTACCCATTCAGGTACGTTGTTTTAAGTCGTTTACTGAGATAATCAGCGATATTATTCATAGTGCCTACTTATTAGTAAACAAGTGATGGGAGTAGATCATGCGGATGTAAAGGGCTGGCTTATCGTTTGTTTTATGTTTTTGTATAGCAGTGTCATAATCATGTCAAGGCGTGTACTGATGCATTAAACTACTGAGTCGCGGGGAACGGAACCAGCAGGGACCATGGTTTGGAGAGGTGGCGGGACAAAAGTAGTCGTATTTCTTTAATGGGAAAGTATCTTAGTCTCATCCAGTTCACTGACCTTCCGCCAGCTCTTACTGTAGTCAGCCATAGACTATCGCCAATTCACGCTGAATGCGTGATGTCAAAAGCGTGCTTAACATTCACGAACATTACACTGCAACACAGCTTTTTTTTTCATTCATATAAAAAAAAAGATGAGATCTAGAAAGGGTGGAAATGAGAGATATATTACTGCAATCATGTTGAGTTGATGTCCTTTGGCACGTATTGTAACGACTAAATTAAAAATTACTATGAATAAAGATTAGCAAGAGTTATCTGAGCTATATCGACGTAGTGCTTTTTATTCATGATGGTGAGGAATATTTTCACAAAACTTACTGGGGAACTAAACTGCGAAAGCATGACAGTAGTGCTTAAGATAATATATTCTTCGGTGGCCTGGTAAAAGAGCAAACTTTTTTATTTTGTCCTCAAGACTTGCCGCTCATGTAGTTTTTCCAAGTTACTCCTACTCTCATGCTTCTTGTCTTTTACACTATTTGATGTCCATACGTACGGGCGAATATTGACGATAAAAAAAAAGGTGGAAAATAGAGGTTTGCTACTTTTTTCCACAGGTACCAGCACCGGAGACTAATGATGGCCGTTTCGGAATCTGGAATGTGGATGCACTATGGATCTTATTACCCGCTGCCGTCAGTGAACGGTGACATCGTGTCCTTCGACATGGCATTACACGGCTACCTGGTGGCTCTTTATGCAGGAATAACGCTATCGTTAGTGATATTCCTGGTTGAAATATTCCTGTATCACTGTGTCGGGAAGAATGGATAAGGGAGCTCGAAGCTAGCAAGGCGGTTGTTTGTACATGACGCCTGATTACTTGTTGTCGTAGTAAATGGCACAGCCATCTGTGTCCGTGTGTGCGTGTGTGTGTATGTGTGTCTAAACTGCCTTTCCAGCCTTGCACGTAATTACATTCACACCTTCTCACTTTTCAATGTTAGCGTACACCGAAAAACTTCAATAGCAATGATACAATATTCAAAGGATGTTAGATAGTATCGTTAAACAACAGGTCAGGTTGATGACGTAGTTTCAAATAAAAATGCTCATGCTGACAACGTCCAAATTATTTCTTCGGGATAGATAAATTTCGAATTGATGCAGACGTTACTTATCATTGCTGAAATTAGAAAATTTTCTGAAAAGTCGGATAATGTTCTGTAGCTTTTCGACAAAGTATATGCTTAAAAACTTCCGAAAATTTTATATGGTAAAATGTTTTTACTAATTACTTTGCCCAATTCGTGTGCAATTTCGTGTTATTTCACCTAGGTGTGTCTCAACTCACTCGTTATACAATGTTGACCGTAAACTGTACCTTTATATATAGTGTGACAATAACTCAGATTTTCAACTACATGCCCCACTTAGATACGTAAAACCGGTAAAGGTATGCGCAATGCATTGATGAATAAATAAATTTGTATCCATATGAAGGCATTAAAACGCAACAGTTTGTAAAAAAAAAAGAAACATTGATGTTGTTTTGTTTTTGCCAATTGTTCTGGTCATACTTTTGTCGCGGCGTATTGTTCATCATCGCAAGTTCACAATGAAAGTTTCACGCGTACCTGTGAAGCACAAATGGGGAAAAACGATGAAACTCGGAATAAGTTAGTTTTGCAGCAAGGGCGAAGAAATGAATGCGATTGCAACCAATTAGAATGTCACCCGAAGAGCACTAAGTAGCTAGAAGCGAACAGCGTGCCGCTCAAGCACAAAGGACACAAGAAGCCAACACACACAACGAGTGCGAACTGTAACATTCTTTATTCCGTTTGATCAGCGCAACAACAAAATGCTCTTCGATATCTTTTTTTTTTTTTGAAACCTGCAGCGCATGGAATGACCCCTCTGCGTGTACTGCCGCATGGTGGCGCATTCGACGCATTACTACGGTATGCAGTGCGTGTGGAGAGGAAGAAGAAACTGCCGAGCACTTGATAATGTTCTGTAAAGGGCTTCACCCTGTCGTTCAGGTTGATGGCGCAGAGTTTTTCAAAGCACAGGAGTTTAGGGACAGTGAGGGCAAAATAGACTTTAAGTGGGTAGAATTAACTAGAAGGAGGTTATCTGATTTGGTGGCTAAAGTCAAGGCACGAGTGAAAATTGAACCTTTCGCTGCAAAGTACGAATCCTCAACCTCACAATTGAAAAAAAAATCTAGTTTTTCGTTCATTAGGTATAACGGCTTGGTGGCTGCAGCCACCGCCCAATCTAAAGGGTACAGCCATATCCATCCATCCATCCATCCATCCATCCATCCATTACCCGTACACCCGAGGACGTTTTAAAAACAAATTGAGAGTTCCACAACTGCTAACCCGCAGGTCGCGGGATCGAATCCCAGCTGCGGCGACTGCAGTTTCGATGGAGGCGAAAATGCTGTAGGCCCCTGTACTCAGATTTGGGTGCACGTTAAAGAACCCCAGGCGGTCGAAATTTCCGGAGCCCTCCACTACCGCGTCTCTCATAATCATATTGTGGTTTTGAGACGCTAAACCCGACATATCAATGAGAGTTCCACAACGCGAGTGAGTACTGAAATGTGTCACTTTTTACCGCGCGTATATTTAGCGCGACTTGTTGAACGTGGCACGCGTTAGAGCGAGAGGTCGGAGGTTGAAACCCCGGTGGCACAATTAAAGATTTGTTGCTTGTTATTTGTTTATTGTGGCTTTTATTTATCATAATCATCATTACCATCAACTTGACTGACTACGTCCACTGCAGGGCTCCTCGCATGTTCCACCAATCAAACCAGTTCTTATATACAACGTGTCAGCAGCAAACACAATATAAAAAAGTTTGCGGGTATACCCGCAAACTTCTTTATCTTATCAGCCCACCTGATTCTCTGGATCCCTCCCGCGCGTTTGCCTTTTCTTGCATCCAGTCAGTCGACTTAAATGATGAGGAGTCATCCTGCCAACGCGCTATGTGCCTTGCCCATGCCAATTTCATCTTCCCAATTTCCACTATGATATCCGAAACACCCGTTTGTTCCATGACCCACTCTGCTCTCATACTGTCTCTTAAGGGTAATCATTTTTCTTTCCATTGATTGCCGCATCGTAATTGAATTCTGTTGAGCGTCTTAAGCCTCCAAGTTCCTCCTCAGTAGTGAAAC
This sequence comes from Rhipicephalus microplus, assembly GCF_013339725.1. Classification (NCBI taxonomy): domain Eukaryota; kingdom Metazoa; phylum Arthropoda; class Arachnida; order Ixodida; family Ixodidae; genus Rhipicephalus; species Rhipicephalus microplus. The sequence goes on along the minus strand of NC_051175.1, from coordinate 105,162,179 downwards.
ACCGGTATATTGTAGCTGTTATATACCATCTTTTTTAGGGGATGGCGGTGGACCGCCATTCATGACTTGTGAATGCTTCTCGTATCCGCTCCGCTACGCTTTTCTTCTTCTGAAGTTATTTCACTGTCATTGTTGCGCTTTGCGCTATACCTCTCCTAAGTAGATGTAATACTTTACAAATTCCAGTATCTTGCTACCTATCACAAAGCACTTTCACATTCGAGACTGTTCTACATTACTACTTTGATTGAGAGTGTGCAGCCGTCAGCAAGCGTGTCTTGATGCAAGCGTGGCGCACGTTTTCGTTGCACATTTGCAAATGTGCGATGAGCATTGATAATTGGGGAGGGGCTGCGGTCGGGTTATGTCTCGAAGCTACAATAGTAATAAAAGGAATGCCAGAGCAGAGGCCTTCTAAAATTTAGAACACTAGGGTCTCTATATGTGCTCCTAAAAATGAGAACACCGGCATCAAGCATTTTAGGGGCGAAGCTCCTTATGGCGTGGCTTGTGCGTTCCTCGTTGTTGTAGTGCGTAGCCTGAGGCACATACCCGCATACCAGTGGGACATACCCACCCTCTGGCCCATATCCGCATGCTGTTGTTGTTTTCCTCTGCACATGGCTCGTACCCAAAAGAGGGGATTGGCCGATTATCAGGCGAATTTGCCCGATACCTTCTGCATTGCTTTATTCGTAAAAACGCTAGTTATTTATTTGTAGTTTGAAGTGCCTATTCCACATGTTGCGTGAAGCGTAGCACGGCGTCGTTATCACGCTCTCGGTGTTAACAAAGTGCTTCTAGCAGAAATGTGGCACAAACTCTCCTTTATTCCTTGGATTGTCCGCTGAAAGACGGTACTTCTAGATGATGAATATGCGATAAAAAGAAGCAAGATGGTGGTACTTGAAGTGTTCACTAGATGGACGGACGGACGAATGGACGCACGAACGGACCGACGGACGCGGACAGAAGCGGGGACGGATTGATGGACGCTTCGCCCACTCATCATCATTTATTCCATGGATATTCTGTGACTTTTAAAGACGATAGTCTTTTTCTTGGGGGACCTTCGAGGCCAAAATTTTGGTATGTTTCTGTCTGTCTGTAAGTCTGTCTGCCAGTCTGTACGTTTGTCTGTTTGTCCACCCTAACGGTTCAGGACACTCTAAACAGCACCGCCCAGTACTCCTAACGGCCGACTTCGTCCGCAGCACCCTCCAATGTTGCTCAAGATTCATCGTTCATACTTGTGCTATTGTCAATTCAAAAGCAATAATCGCGCATATCTCAGGCACCATAACAACATGTATATATTCTGTATGTGCGTCTTTTACTAGAAGAGGCATACATAAGTAATTCTAAGGACCGTACCGCTTATAACGCTGCGCTGACCATCCAACACTTGCACGCAAAGGCGAGTGTTTCCAACGTTTTGCTAAGACGACACGGTGGTGGCACCTACCCGTCACCTTGCATTCTACACCTTATCACCTCTGAGACGCTCGCCCGTCTCAGAGCCACGCGCTTTGTTTTCGAAGAAAAGGCTGCCAGATAGCGCTCATGTCTCACGTGTGACGTGACCTGATGCGCTCGTTCCCCTCCACTGCACGCTCGAGGCACTCTAACACAGCGCTTCCAGAATACCATTCACCGATTTTCTTGCGCAGAACATCAAATAAATGTTTTGTTCACTCTTTCCACACGCAAGACTATCGTCTTCCGACGACATTTGCAGATGAACATGCAGATACGGGGCCATCGTTTTTGCCTGATGCCGGAATCGGGACAGGTGCGGCCGCGAATCCCTCCGGCAACATTCGGGCCAGCAGTCGAACTAGATAAGCACTGGACCACCGGGACGGTACGAACATTGAACCGCATTTGTAAAGAATTCTTTATTTTTGTGCTATATCAACGGCTACGACATAGGTATTAAATATGCTTGTTTTTTTTTCTCTTTGTTTGATCTAGTATCCTCAACTAAGGTTAAATCTATTGGCGATTCCAGTTTCAGCGTGCTAGCATACGAGGTTGGAACACTGTTGGGACTTTACAGACTGCACTGCTTTTCGAACAGGTGGTGGCGAAAATGCTTGTTGTGTTTTAAAGGGGCTCAGCAGCCCCTTTTCAGCGTGGCTCAGCAAACGTTGCTCAATAAAAATCGAGGCTCCAGAGAATACGCCAGCCAAATGGGGCTGAAGCATACATAATCTAGAGAAGTTCATCTTAGTAATCTGGGATTGTTCCAGCCAACAAATCAATAAAAAAACCACACCCTTTGAAGAACTTACTTTCTTGGTGCACTTAGCCAGAATTGATTAGCGGAATCGAGGATGGGACGCAAGTATGACAAGCACAAGATTAGGCTCTTGACTGCTGTCGCAGCAAAATTATTGATCTGGCCGCAAACTTTCCTTGCTAAAATCTCATGCTTTCGCTGCTTGTCTTTCCGGAATGTCGTCTTTCTCTAACGACATAACGATCGTTCGTGGAGAATGCCACGAGCTTAGCTATGAAGAAATGAAAAAGAAAATTACGCAGAGTAAAAACAGATGTAGTTTTTGATGCACAGGCTTTAGGGGCGACACAATCATCTGAATTCCTTGGTGTCCCGATTGAGAGCCAAGTTCCAAGTGGCAAATAACAAAATTCTTACCATGAATATGCTTGCGCTGGCCTTGCGTATGAATGTCTTGTGACATACATGTTCATTTTCAGTCTAACTGGCAGCAGGGTGGCTAGCTTCACGTCAGCCTGCCGTTGTGTGGCAGCATAGAGTTGCGGCAAGTACATTATTGATTTTATGTGTAGTCGTAATGCCACCTTTCTCACGCCAACTTCTCGTGTGCACATCCTGCCACAACAATCCCACCACCAAATTACACTTCAGCGCGCATTTCGGGAGCCAAGGAAATAATTTTGTCTTTACTCAGGTACCTCTTAATGCATGACTATTGCTTGTTGCCCCGTACTCTTGTTACCTCTTAGTATGTCTTCCTTATTCAGACATGAAAATCCATTGCTTTAAATTATATACACAGAAATGAAAGCACCCAGAAATAAAAATGAAAAAATTAGAAATAAAGTCCGCTATTCTTTGGGCGCACTGAGCCCTAGGAGGCAAGTACACCACCGTGGGCCCATATCCCCTTATCATACGTCTGGGAAAGACCGACAAGGCAGTTCAGCTATGTCTCCAACTACTGAGAGGATATTCCATGCGTTCTTGCACTTTGTGTGCCTCTTTCCTTTCATATCAGTGTCAGCAAGCTTGAATCAGCGCCTGCTTCATACCATAGGTGTTATAAATGAATACCGCGGCTCTCCAATAGCTGTCATTGCAGCGGGATACACGGGAAACCTTCAGCGCGATATTCATCACAACTACTCCATTTCCGTGACGCTGTGGACATGTCAAAGCGTCCACAGCAGATGTTATGAATATTTCTTGCGGTATATCATACAGCCGAATACTTTTCCGAAGCCAAGCTTTGTGATCGCACCGTGGCAAGGCCACCTGCCGAATGGAATCTTCCAGGAGGTACAAAGGCTAGACCAGTTGGACCCAAATGTTTTCTGGGTCTTTGCTGTCGATAACCACTCGGATGTGGATGCTCTTATTTCAAATCGCAGCTGTCAGGTCATCACCGTTGCAGAGAAAGACATCAGCTTGGCAGCCGATGGGTACAAGCACTGCAGTGAGCGGGTGAAGAGCTCGACGCTGGAATTAGAATCCTTGTTCGGGATTCAGGAATCCGAGAGAGCTTACCCGAGAAACAAACATATTACATTTGCGGTACATGAAAGAGGAACTGTCCCTCCATTTTGCGCAAACATGGGGAAAGTGTTTTTTCTGGGCATGACACTTGCCGCTTTTGAGCTGCGGGTTCCCGAAGCAGCGGCTCTCCTAGACGCCTATTACACTATCAACACCACAGGCAGTTTGCATTGTGCTGATCAGAGCACTGGCGCAACTCTCTTGAGAGAGAAACGCATTGATTTGGCATGCTACGGCTGGTTGAAAGAGAAGTCGACGTCTCTGTCCGAGTACAAGTACGGCTTGTACTCGCCTACTTCCCTCTGTTTCTACAGTCGTTCTCGCGTGCCAATTCCACCTTCTTTGCTGGACTTTTGGCTCTTCTTCTTCTGCTGTTTTGTTTGCCTGGTCCCTTTCTGCTGCACGATCATTTTCATATTGCGCGCAAAACGTGCCACGAGACAGAACGAACGTGTTTCTTTGTCATCTGTCATTATGCTTTTTGTTAGCACTCTCCTGGGTCGTAGCCCTCAGTGCCTGAATATCGGGGACACAGCGACAAGGCTGGCAGTTGTGGCATGGTTACTGACGACGTTCTTTATCGGAAACTACCTGCAGAGCAGCGTGACCGCTTTTAGGGGTGTTCCTAAGTTTTCTGCTGAGATAAGAACTAAGGAGCAGTTATTGGTGCACTTAAGCAAAGGCACCAAAGATCCCTGTACTGGAAGCTATATACAAGAAGTGCGAGGTAGCCATGACGCCGAGGCTGTGTACAAGCCGGTCGCTGGAGCTCTTGACAAGTGTCAATCAGCTTGTCTCGACGAAGATGGCTTAGGCTGCTTGCGAAAAGCACGTCAAGGAACGCACATTTATTTCAGTAGATGCTCGGAGACGGAACGCCGCCTGGCATTGCATCATGGACTGGTAGTCGGGGACTATCCATTGGCTACCTGGCAAACATACTCTGCTGTGCATACCCGTTACCCGCTCAGGTAAATATTCTCGTGCTTTACAATACAAAACAGATAGCAGTCTTTAATGTGCTTACATATGATTATTATATTGCAGTTGATTGCACATGAATAGCGTTCGATTTTCATCGTTTTAAATGTCTCACGTTCTGCTATGGTCAATGGCGTATGTGGCCGTACATTGAAGGGATAAAAGAAGAGAAGTGGATTAGGCACTTTAGTTTCATTAGGTTACGTACTTCCACTGTATTTCTTCATTTGACGCCAGCTTACTTATAAGTTGGGCATGACACCGAATTTTTTCGATGTACAAAACAAGGCCTTCCTCAACTTTGAGGCATTTTTGTGTCACCACAGGCACTTCCCTGACAACTGACCTCATCGCACAGCAATTCCATTTTATCTCGAGTATATATTACTAGGAACAATAAAGAAGGGACAGAGAAAGGTACGAACAAAGTCACCGAGAGACCAGCGTTTTTTTTTGCGCAGCTTTGTTTGTCGCTGTTATATTTTGACTAGTGTGTATTTATGTCAAAACCAACTAGCCCAACGTTCAGCTTCAATCTATTTGGCCATCACCAGATGCTCAGAGAAAGACTACATTTACTATTTATAACGTTCTTCTTTGGTATTAGGGTGTTATACAAGGCATTCTTCTCTCATGCCAACGCAAGTAGTTCTGCTCAATTTCGAGGTATGTGGGTCACATCGAACGCCAATAACGACGAGGGAGTCACTAAGCTGCAGTGGGGCCATATCTAACCTTGTAAGCAACCATAAAGGCGTCATCACTAGGTTATCTGTATTTACTGAGCCAAAATAAAGACAGTGCATTGTTCATTATGAAATCTTTAGTTGGGCGCATAGAATCACCGAGTAAGGTTTGGCCTAATGATACAACCAGGTCAAGCGGGTTTCTAACCATGGTAGCCTTTTTAAAGGTGATGCAGCAGACTTGCCACTCAGGCAACACTGTGACTGAAACAGTAAATAAAAAATAATCTTACTCTAAGTTGGGTAGCATACGTGGACGATGTTTTGGTTGCCTACTATTGCTCATGTGATCACGCTGAAGGACGCGTTGTCGCAAACCGTGACTGGTGGCTTCCACTGCGGAAGAAGTTATTGGCGCATTGCGATGAGAGCATTTAGCGGCGACAAAATTACCAGTAGAATGCTTCGCCTAGACAACAGAGAGAGAGAGAGAGAGTTAGAGAAACCACAAAGAGGTCAACCCGTTACACGTTAGGTTTGCTACCTTGCGCTGGGTAAAGTTTCAAAGTGAAGACAGTAGGATAGTGCGGAATAGGCATGTTTACAAGAACGCAAGGAATGGTAGACCCAGTCTATGGGCTCGAGACCTGTTGATTTTAGGTAATTCAGTAGCCCATTCACTGCCTTCTGCGCCCACAACGCCTGTTTTTATGGTCCTAAAATCTTGTTTTACGAAAATTATCTCATGTCCATTGGGTCCAGAAATATCCGAAGTAGGCATCCCTTGGTGTCATACCGAACACAGCAGAGCAGGACGTGTTCAATTTCCTCTGCAGTTCTGTCGAAGTAGCCCATGGCCACCGTACCCTTGCGACATGAGTACGCCATTGTAATAGCAACACCTGTTCATAGGCTCCATGCCAGCATTGAATCAAAACGGGAAATTCACCGCGATGGCTGTAGCGTGGGCAAGGGATCATATTTAGGTAATTGAAATCTTTCAAAGCTAGAAGACGAACACGTATTTACAAGATTCCCAGCTAGCAAAAAAAAGTTGTGTTCCTCATCAATCCATTTTGACAAAATTATCTGAATCCTTCTAGTTCCTTCACGAGCTGAGCGGGCAGCGTCGACGACTGACTACCTGTAATAGCAGTATATCCTGGCATAGTACCCAATATGTAATGTCGTGGTTTCCTGTTCCATACAATAGCCAGCTTGTCTAAGAAATGGCTAACCTCACTGTCATTCCACTTCTTCCTTCCTTCCTTCCTTCCTTCCTTCCTTCCTTCCTTCCTTCCTTCCTTCCTTCCTTCCTTCCTTCCTTCCTTCCTTCCTTCCTTCCTTCCTTCCTTCCTTCCTTCCTTCCTTCCTTCTTTCCTCCCTTCCCTCCTTCTTTCCTGCCTCTTTCCTCCCTCTCTTCCTTCCTTCCTTCATTCCACCTTTCCTTCTTTCCCCCTCCTCCCCTTCCTCCTATTCTAGCTTGATGGTGACAGTTTCCTATTTCAAGCACGAATTTCTTGCGTGTCCTTTACGCAGGGCAAACCGTAAATAGCTTTGAGTAAAAAAACCTGACTCATTTGCATGCTCGCACTTGAATGAAATATTGCTGAAGGTTTCTCATGGAAGCAAGTTTTGCAGCGGGAGATTGTATTACGATATCATGGCTTCGCAGGCACACTTGAAACGCGGCCAGGTTAGTGTAATGCAGCGTGATTTTAAGAGGAGATGCAGCACGATTGCACGTATTTGTTCCTTAGGCGCAGTCACTGAGCTTTCTAAGTATTTTTCGCAGCATTGATTTTTATGCTTTTTCAGTGACGTATGATGGAATGAAGTTGAAAAAAATGTTTTGTGGGCATGGGCGTTATAGGCATGCGCTTAATCTTACCTTTTTTGGAACCTAATTCAGTCACATGGTGGATACACAAAACAATTGTCGCTAGCGCACCATAGCTGAAAATTTCGGCTGCTGTACTTCACACATATATGTATATATAGGCTAACAGCTAATTTTTATTAAAGCTGTATATTACCCGTCTTTGATAACATTACTTCACAATCATCATAAACCGTTCATATAGGAAAACGCATGGCCTGGCTGCGCTTATAAAAATCAAAAGCAATATAGCGGACTACTTGGCGCAATAACACATGCGCAGAAGGTCCGCTTTCATAGTACTGGCTCGGCAGCCACAGGAAGCTGGGTCCAGGTATAACATACATTAGTGCTTGAACGAAGTGCAATCGGTGATCAGTGGGCCAAAGGTTACACCGTTTGCTTGTAAATTGAAGGAACTGACGCCTTCCCTCTTTACACCAGCCGATCAGCTAGTTAGGTCAATTTTACCTTTCTCGTGGTCTCTTTCTCTTTCACAATTTCATACTCTTTTGTACGTTACGTCAGTGCTTGCACGATACCAAATTGATTTCCGCCATGTTTGGTGCAGGAATCATCACAGGAGGCTGATTATGGCTGTTTCCGAATCTGGAATGTGGATGCACTATGGAACCCGTTTCCCGCCACCACCAGGAGAGGACGAAATCGTGTCCTTCGACATGGCTTTACTCGAGTACACGGTGGTTCTTTACGCTGGACTAACGCTATCGCTGGTGATATTCGTGGTTGAAATATTCTTCCATCACTGTATCACCAAGCGTGGCGACAGGATTGGTCGATGCTAGCTATGTTGCCTGAACCGCGTAGCACCTCAGTATTTTGTTTTCATATTTTCGTGAAGAGCCGCGAGGCTCACTCTGTAATTACGCTCGATTTGGAGGTAGTCTGAACTTGAAGTAGCTCAATAGCTACACTATTTAATACTACGTCATATGAAATTATGAAATCATAAACACGATGTCCATGATAGGTCACCCATGAACTGTGCAAATGACGTGCCACCCTTGCGGTGCCTGTAGAAAGGTGGCCTTCTACGCTAACACCCAAATTCATTCACATGGCCTCGCCACGTCGGTCTAGTGAGTAAGTTACTCGGCTGCTTACCCGCAGGTTGCGGGATTCAATCCTGGCTGGAGCGGCTGCGTTTTCGATGGAGGCGGACAGATTGTAGACCCATGTGCTCAGATTCGGGTGCACCCAAGGTGGTCGAAATTTCCGGAGCTCTCCACTACACGGCGTCTCTCATAATCATATGGCGGTTTCGGGTCTTTAAACCCGACGTATCAAATTCATTCATATTATGACGTGTAACAAAGCGAGCAATTGTAAATCAGTCACAAGATCGGAAGAAAGGATTGTCTGAAACAGAGATACGTTATAAAACTGAGTATATGTTCAAAAAAATAAAGACAAAACTATAACGATGATGATGATAAAAAGAAAATCTCCAAACGCATCTGAAGACATCAACTCGCACGTAATAAAATATAGAAGTATAGCAGTCATCACAGGCAATTTACTGCATAACGCTCAAAAAATCTGGCGATACCCAGGCATCTGCAGTTCTGTCAGTGATGATTAATTGCTATTTTTACGGCCATGTGATTGATGACTTGAAAGTGGATGAATGGCGTAGCTAAAAAGTAGACTACTACAATTGGGCAGGGACCATATAATTTCCCAAAGGAGAAAATGTTTTGAGCACTGTAGCTCCTTTTTGCCAGCACTCACACTTGCAAGCACTCGTTCTACGTTTTAGCTACTAGACAGAGCCTGTTTATGAAGATTGAAACAGGCATGTGAGTTGATTTAGTTATACCATTTCAATACCATATATTTGTCGGATAGTGGAGCCTAAGTGATATTTGTAGAGCTTTTATTATGAGTAATAAATATAAATTCTAGTAAAGTAAGTTGTGTAACATAGATTAAACTCGACAATTCCTCATTTATATGTATATAATCATGATACAAGTAAACAGATTAGAAAACTTTGGGTGGCCACATATGTTTCCTTTAAGCGTCATTGCCTTCGTTTCGCCCCAACCTATGGGCGCAGGATGTCCTCGGCATGTTAAAGAGACCCTCTTTCATCACAAAAAAAAGATGGCCCGTATCAAGGCCAGTCTCACATTATGCATACAAAACGCCTTTGAAAATGTGGGGCGCGAACAGATTCTCAGGACTTTGGCCACCACTGGCTGTAGCCATAGGACCTGGCATTATGTCGAAGCCTTTTTTTTTGGAAAAATTGCACCACCAAGTTTCGATTAGGTACACTCACGTCCGCAACTCCTGCCCTCCCAAACAGGGGCACGCCCCAGAAAGAAGTCTTATACCCATTCATGCACCCCATGACTGCACTGGCCAAAGAACTCACTTATATTCCTGAAAAAAACAGCACGCATTTCGCGCCGATGATATGACTCCGTGGGTGTGTCATGCCTTAATTGGAGAGGCTCAAGACGTTCTACAAACCGCAATCAACGTCATCAAGTGGTATATTGCTGCTTCGTTCACACTTATTGGTGGATATATATCTCCGTCAGCGCGATTTTACTTCGACAGATTGAAAGACATCATAATGAGGAACAATAGGCCTTGAATCACCACCGGTGACTTCAAAGCCTATCACATGCTTTGTGGAAGCACTAGGATGAATGCCAGAGGCAGAAATATTCTTACATTCGCTTCCGACTAGGAGCTTTCCGTCATGAACGATGGTACCCCAACATATTTGTGGGGTCTCACATATGGCATTTGCCTTGACCTGATGGTCACGGTGCTTCTCTCACAAAGGGTAATGGTTTTGCGACATTGAGACTCATGGGAATGATCACATACCGACCTATGTGAAGATAACGTAGCTCTGGATGCCCTCCTCACTTCTCTTGCAGCACTGGGCATTGGTGAACAAATGTTTCAATGTATAAAAGACTATATAACTGCCAGGATTTTTTGTGTGTGTGCAAACAGATTGGGGTAAAACTACTGAACATTACAACTGCGAAGTAGATCCGGGAGGTGTTTTAAGCCCCACCTTGTTCAATGTTGCCCTCATTGGTCTGGCGGAGTTTCTGCCAAAGTCAGTGTGCCTGTCCATTTACGCCGATGATATTTGCCTCTGGAGTGTGGCAGTTACTCGCCCTGTGGAGCGTGCACGAATACAGCGGGCAGAAACCCTCACAACAGCCAACCTTCAGAAACAAGGCCTGACTATATCAACTATGAAATGCGCATTGATTGCATTTACACGCAAACCAATGATGCTATACCTTCTTTACATCAATGGGCAGAGTATCAATTATGCATAAAGGCATTGTTTCTTGGGCATAATAATCGACAGAAGTCATTCATGGAGCCCGCATTGTGCGTACTTGAAGAAGAGACTGCTATCTATTGTGAATACAATGAAATTCATGTGCGGGAAAGCATGGGGAACTTCTGTGGCCTCAATGCTACAGTTGTACAGGGCCCTATTTCTGGGTCTATTGCGCTACAGCTTGCCGGTACTGACAAACACTTGCAAATCCAATACTTATTCATTGGAGAGTTTGCAGGGTCAGGCATTGCGTATCTGCCTAGCACTGCCCAAATGCGCTTCTACCTATGCTGCAATCGTGCTTGCCAAGGACCATCCGGTCAGGACAGATAGAGTTGTGGATTGCCTCAGAGCACACATTTGACATGCTAGCCGTGTCCCCGACAAACACTTCGCATTTCTATCCTCCGAGATACCACGTACTACGTTTTCAGACGTCATAGCCAAGCACCTAAACAACATTCCATCAGAATATACGCCAGCTACGAGAATTGCATGTCCCTTATGGTGCCTCGACCAGCCGCAGGAACGTCTAGAAATTCCGGGTATCAGAAAGAAAAGCAATCACTCCAGAGTAGCATTAAAGCAAGCAACACTGCTATTATTATACGAGTTGTACTCATATAATAACAGTCACTCCAGCTCCAACAATAGTCTTGTGGGAAAAAAAACATTGCAGCTTAACATTGTAGTGAACATTTTTTTTTCTAATTCGTGGGGAAATTCATGCATCAGATTACAATTATTCTACCAGTAGAAAAAACACTAAAATTCAACCATATTTGAAACCTACATTGTTAAAGGCATGATTCTTACAACCATTTCTGCTTATCTCTTGTGAAACTAAAAGTGCCGTTTCCACCCATTTACTTTTCAGGAATTCTTCAAGGCTACATAAGACTTTGTCACTGTAAAAGAGCGAACAACTCATTCGCTCTGTGTGTGCAGAGAAATAAAGCCTATCATGTTCAATGATTAGCGTTTTGTCTCCACTGTCGTGCGTTAAAAAGACCGAAGCGCCATGGAAAAATTGATCGTTTCTCAGGCTCTTAAAAGTTTAAGTTGTATCGGCATGAGGGGGTGTAATTGGGACCAAAAATATCTTCCACAAATGTCATTGTATTATCACTGAGGTCATCATAAGCAAAATGCGACGAATGGACGTATAACGAGACGCAAGTATGACAAGCGCAACATTAGGCTCTTAACTGCTGTCGCAGCAAAATGATTGATCTGGTCGCGCACTTTCTTTGCTGAAACTTCATGCATTCGCTGCTTGTCTTTCTGGAATGCCGCATCTCGCTAACGACATGTTGATCGTTCCTGTAGAATACCACGAGCTTAGCTATAAAAAATGAAAAAAGTTGCGCAAAGTAAATTACAGATGTCGTTTTTATTGCATAGGCCTTGGCGCTGACAAAATTATCTGAATTCCTCGGTGTCTTAATCGAAATCCCACTTCAAGTAGCAAATAACAAAATTCTTACCATGAATATGCTTCTGAATGTCTTGTGACGTACATGTCCATTTTCAAACTAACTGGCAGCAAGGCGGCTAGTTTCGCGTCAGCCTGCCGTTATGTGGTAGCGTAGAGTTGTGGCAAGTACATTATTGATTTCACTTGTAGTCGTAATGCCATCCCTCTCACGCCAACTTCTCATGTGCGCAATCTGCCACAGCACTTACCCCACCAATGTAAGCTTCAAGGCGCACTTCGAGAGGCAACAAAATAATTTTGTCTTTACTCAGCTACCTCTTATTACATGGCTCGTCACCCTGTACTCTTGTTACCTCTTATTATGTCTTGAGACATGAAAATTCAATTCTTTAGATTATATACACAAAAACGAAGGCACCCAAAAAGAAAAATTAAAAAAAAGATTCCAAGTCCGCTATTCCTTGGGCGTACTAAGCCATAGAAGGCAAGTAAATCGCCATGGGCACATATCGTCTTATCATACGCCTTGAAAAAACCGACCAGGCCGTTCAGCTATGTCTCCAACTGCTGGAAGGATATGCCATGCGCTCTTGCACTTTGTGTGGCTCGTTCCTTTATTATCAGTGTCAGCAAGCTTGAATCAGCGCCTGCTTCATACCATAAGTATTATAAAGGAATACCCCGGCTCTCCAACGGCTGTTATTGCAGCGGGAAGCACAGGTAACCTACTGGCCGATGTTCATCGGAACTTCCCTGTTTCCTTGACGCTGTGGACATGTCAAAGCGTCCACAGCAAATGTTATGGATCTTTCTTGCGATACATCATACAGCCAAATACATTTCCGAGGCCCAGTTTTGTGATCGCACCGTGGCAAGGCCACTTGCCGAATGGAATTTTCTGGGAAGTACGAAGGCTGGACCAGTTAGACCCAAATGTTTACTGGGTCTTTGCTGTCGCTAATCACTCGTATGTGGATGCTCTTCTTTCGAATCACAGCTGTCAGGTCATCACCATTGCTGAGAAAGACATCAGCATGGCTGCCGATGGGTACAAGCACTGCAGTAAGCGGGTGACGAGCTTGACCCTAAAATTGGAATCCTTGTTCGGGAGTAAGGAATCCGAGAGTGCTTACCCGAGGAACAAACATATTACATTCGCATTACACGAAAGAGGAACTATCCCCCCACTTTGCGCAAACATGGGGCCAGTGTTTTTTCTGAGCATGGTAATTGCCGCTTTCGAGCTGCGAGGTCCTGAAATAGCGGCACTCCTAGATGCATATTACACAATCAACACCACAGGCAGTATGCATTGTGCTGATCGGAGCACTGGGGAAACTCTCTTGAGAGAGAAACGCATTGATTTAGTAATCACCGGCTGGTTGAAGAAGAAGTCGACGTCTCTCTCCGAGTACAAGTACGGCTTGTACTCGCCTACTTCTCTCTGTTTCTACAGTCGTTCTCGCGTGCCAATTCCACCTTCTTTGCTGGACTTTTGGATCTTCTTCTTCTGCTGTTTCGTTTGCCTGGTACCTTTCTGCTGCACGATCATTTTCATATTACGCGCGAAACGTGCCACGAGACAGAACGAACGTGCTTCTTTGTCATCCGTCATTATGCTTTTTGTTAGCACCTTCCTGGGTCGTAGCCCTCAGTGTTTGAATATCGGAGACACAGCCACAAGGCTGGCAGTTGTGGCATGGTTACTGACGACGTTCTTTATCGGAAACTACCTGCAGAGCAGCGTCACCGCTTTTAGGGGTGTTCCTAAGTTTTCTGCTGAGATAAGAACTAAGGAGCAGCTGCTGGTGCACTTAAACAAAGGCACCAAAAATCCCTGTACTGTAAGATACATGTACGAAATGCGAGGCAGCCATGACGCTGAGGCTCTGTACAAGCCGGTTGCTGGAGCTCTTCACAAGTGTCAATCAGGATGTCTTGACGAAAATGGCTTAGGCTGCTTGCGAAAAGCACGTCAGGGAACGCACATTTATTTCAATAAATGCTCGGAGACGGAACGCCGCCTGGCATTGCATCATGGACTGGTAGTCGGGGGCTATCCATTGGCTACCTGGCAAACATACTCTGCTGTGCATACTCGTTACCCATTGAGGTAAATATTTTCGCTTCATTCTTTTGTTATCCTTCGCCTGCTTCTATATCATAAATACAAAACAGCTGTTGGTGCTAAATTGGCGAAATATACTCATATGACGTGATCTGGTTGATCATTTAACGTTTATTCAGTGCTGTACAAATCACGAAAGGTCACAATCACAACAGATCAGTCTAGGGAAATGGTACAAACAGTTCACTTTGCTCAATATTAGATTAATAATGTCCTATGGCTGTTTTATTTGAAGGCACCTTACATTGAATTCGGGTTTGATACAAAAGGTTGCGAAAAGAGTGTTCATTTTTTTGTGTGTGACCTGGCGTGCACTTTTGACACTATACAAGAATCGAAACTTTATGGCCTTTGCGCTAAAAAAAATGATACACACACGGATATTAATGCAAAGTAACAAAAACGCCGACCAAGGCGAATTACACAAAAGTTAAAAAGACGGGAGCCTTGTTCACACTCACAAGGCTCCCTATGGGGAGCCATATTTTTTTTGCCTGTAAAAAAACTGGAATAAATTGATCGATCGATCGATTGATTGATTGATTGATTGATTGATTGATTGATTGATTGATTGATTGATTGATTGATTGAACAAGGCTCCCGTGAACAAGACTGAACAAGGCTCCCGTGTAGGGAGCCGAAACGTCTTTTAACTTTTGTGTATTTCACCTTGGTTGGCGTTTTTGTTACTTTGCACTATGTTTGTCCCCGACCAGACGGGATTCCGTCGGACTCTCGACAGATATTAATCAAGAATAGAGTCTTTCAATCGGTAGTTTACATAGTATGAAAGGTTTGAAGACCTTGGATAACACTTTCTTCCTTACTTGTAGGAGATACTATTTATAGTTGTGCATTCTCGAGCCAACAGTTGAGAGCGTCCCATTGTGCCCCCCCCCCCCCCCCCCCGAATACCGCTCAAAGGCGAAATCGTGTTCGCACTGGAAGTTCTCCGGTGCGCAGTTTCCCACCTTTCCCAGCGCTTCGAGCACTTGTCCTGAGAACTCGTCAAGCATAACATGTCTGATAGTGACATGTGTTCAAATAGTTCCAAGCAGTGACAAATATCGCAATGTTATAGGTCATATTCTTTGACGATTAATTTCGCAGACGACGCTGCGATATCTCTTTCAAGGCACGCTAGTTGGTTTATTGAAAAGTGCGAGCACTTAGTCATCTCATTCATTGAACACACGGGACTGTACGTTACGAAAAGTGTCATTTTCGTCGAAAATGAATTGTCTCTGAATGTGGCCGTGTGGTATGTGTGTGACAAGGTTGACGTCATTCGCACTTACGCAGGCGGAAATGACACCGGTCATTGCACCAATCTGTCAAATAGTTTGGTAGAATTCTTTTATAGCTCGACCTCTATTTTTTTCTTTATGATATGCTATTAGTTTTTACTGTACATCGATGCTTACACGGTTCCAAATCGACGACCGCCATTGTTGCCGCAGGTATCAGCACAGGAGACTTATGATGGCCGTCTTAGAGTCCGGAATCTGGATTCACTCTGGGGCCCGTTTTCCGCTACCACCAGGAAATGACGACACCGTCGCCTTCAATATGGCATCACACGAGTACCTGGCGGTTCTTCTCGCCGGACTAGCGTTATCAACGATGTCATTCGTGGTTGAAGTACTCTTGCACCGCTTTTATCCCGGAGAGCGAGGATGTTGTGACTCGGCGCTAGCCTTAGTGCTACCTGTGAATGCGTGTCGTAGTGGCAATTAGCTAGTTTGTTTGTTTTTGTTTTTTTGCAGAGGTGTCATGTTCTCGCTTACAGTTACACTGCGGATGCGGAGACTTATGTGACAGTTATCCCTGTGCAGACCCGCAGGTCGCGGGTTCGATTCCGGCTGCGGAAGTGACCTTTCCAACAAGGCCCATGCGCTGTCCGATCTGAGCACACGTTAAAGATCCAGGTGGTGAAAATTTTGGGAACCCGCTGCTACGGCGTCTATCATAATCATATCTTAGTTTTGGGATGTGAGACGACTGATATTCGTATTATTATTGTTATTGACAATTATTCCACCTCTCCGCCGAATACGAGCCAATGAACCTTTTTCTTTTCATAATCACCAAGTGTACTCCTCTGTTCTGCATATTTGCCCAAGTAATGACTGCCTCCGTCGTGCCTCAAGCGGGGCTGTGGTCCTTGTTGAACGTGCTGGGTGGGGCTTGTCCATTATGAGTGCTTATATCAAGAGAGCCGACTCTACGTTTTACACGTCAAGGCGCAATCAAACCGTGCCTGAACAGGCCATTCGCAGTCAGCGACTGCAATAGCCTGTTCATTACTTGTTCAAACTGCACAGCAGGAAAGCTAAGTTTACAATCTTGAAAAGGATGTATAGACCAGGCTGTACAACTCAAAATAATCACGTGAAACTATACAATAGCGCCAGCAAACACAGAACGCAGCAATTAAAAGAGAAAACCATACTTATCTACACACCGCACAGTTAGGGGAAGCATAGGTTCTGTTTAGATAAGTGAGGACTTGTAAATTTTTTTTTTAATAATCCTCCGATACTATTAAATTTCGCGTCTTTATACAGCTTTGTATATTAGTTAATCATTTTGTTTGAGGCATTTTCAAAGAATGTTCAGTCCTGATGCGGTCCGCGGTAGCGCACGTGCGCTGTACAGAGAGACGTCGATAATTTTTACAGCGAAAGCAGTTATGAGATCAAAACTCGGGTCACGCGCTGCAGTAGTGTTCCGCCTCTGCCGCTGTTCGTAACCACTGTCGCGAAAGAAGAAGAAAAAAACACCTAGTACCAAGGACACCGTGGGGCTCGAACCAGGGTCCACTGCATGCCAGCCCAGTATTTTATCACAGAGTCAAGCCGATGCTTGGGGCTTGTTCGCAAACTTGCCTAAGGCAGGCTGGATGTCGGGAAAAGAATGGCGCTAGTATGAGTAATAATGTTTAAAAAAAACGGACCCCTGCAACTGCCCTTCAATGGGTTCTGGGTTCCTACCTCTATTTATAATAACCAGCAATTATGCGTATTTTACACACAATACACTTATTGATTGATTGATTGATTGATTGATTGATTGATTGATTGAAAGCGTTTTAGAACCGCAAAAGAACAACGAGGCGTCACACAATGTAAATAGCGAAACGAGTGGGTCGTGCAATGCTCCCACCCATTACAAAAGCTTGTTCTTGTGCACCTGTTAACTGTGGCGCATACCCACTTTCAGGCATAATTCCTCATCGTCGTCAGCCACATCATGAACAATTGGCACGCATTTCCTTGCCAGTGTTTAGCGGAGATGACATTTCTCAGAAAAATGGCGAAAAATAAGATTGCGAATATTGACCTACTATACGCAGAAAATATTATTATTAATATTAATGCCATAGCCGGTACCCAGTAAACGTGCTTGCAGCAGTGACTGTTTAGAAAAGGCTCTGAAAGGCCGCGCTTCTAGCTTTCGCTGTGACCGGTGCTGCGTCTTCTGCGCAGGCCAGTCACAACGCGGAAATGCTGTTTTACTCTTTCTCATCAGTAACATGTGCTTTTTTTTTTAACGGAATCATAGAGAAGAGAGAGATAGCGGATTTGTATGCTCTGAATAGTAACAAGCTTTACTGTCACCATGGTGACAGAAACGCTCATGAACACTCTCCTACACTTATTCTCCCCTATAAGTGCATGGTTTGAACTATTGCGTGAAAACTCTCCTCTCGCTACAATGTTGACGTTGTGATTTGTGCCCCAAGTAAACTAGGCCAGCTTTGTGCGAAAGTTGACCGGCGTATTGCCAGCAAGAAACGGGGACCGCCCCTGTCAAGGCAGGCACGAGAATAAGTATATCCCTCGCCGCAAGTATGTATGTATATATATATATATATATATATATATATATATATATATATATATATTACATTCGATTCCACTTCCATGTGACCTTGTGTATATTAAAGCAGACGGGGCGCTGCCTTAATGCGTGCCTGCGCGAGCATAACAACTCGTTAAAAGACCATGCTATGGCTCGCACTTGTCGCTCAAGTTGCCGTGATTGTGATTGTGTTCCTCCGTTTAACAATACCCACTATCTTGTATCTGCACGGGGGCCAAGCGCAGCGGGAAATTGGGGAGGCTGCCCACGTGATCAACCATCTGTTCGACGCGTGCGTCGCTCAGCCCTCGATTTCCTTGCTTGCCAGCGAGCTCAACTGAGCTTACGCAGGTAGCTTTTTTTTTTTTTTAATGTAACCTGAGGCACTGCCATCGTAATCAACGCAGAGTAGGAAGGAACAGGGGTTAATCCCCTCTCCGCCCCCTCGCCCATTAAAACTGCCGGACTTTAAATAAAGTCCATTCATTCATTCATTCATTCATTCATTCATTCATTCATTCATTCATTGGTGCTGTTTTGTTTTTCTTTGTGTCCTGTTTTTTTATATGGTGTTTTCGATCCGGATCCTCACGTGCATGTGGCGTGCGGATTGGTTATTAAGCGTGTGTTATGCGCAATAAATGATCCAGTTAACAGTTCAGCGTTTGTCTTGTGTAGTTCTCCCCTTTCTACCTCTCGTTTCTTTCGCTTTGTTAATCAGTATTATTATACATCGAGGCCAGCTAGCCCACTTTACCACTTTTTTGAAGTTCTTCGTGGACGATTGTCTTGTGGCTTTTGTTTCCACAAAAGAAAGAAAGAAAGAAAGAAAGAAAGAAATAAGGAAAGAAATAAAGAAAGAAAGAAGGAAAGAAAGAAAGAAGGAAGGAAAGAAAGAAGGAAAGAAAGAAGGAAAGAAAGAAAGAAAGTGCGGCTGTTGGATTTACCGCTCTGCGGAATAAATAACGCCACGGACGTCGTGCGGCCGCCCGTCCCTGCTGAAAGAGTTCGTCGATGCAGGCTCCGGTCGGTCATGTGTGCACAGGACATGCAAGCACGGACGCCAAGCTCACGTAGAGGAACAGAACGCGCAGCACGGCGAGGATGTATGGTCGACGGCGTCGCGAATGGCATGCAGTCACCGGGCACAGCCCTTTCTTTATATATATGTATGCATACTAACAGCACATTGATTCCGGGAGAAAGCTATAAGGCGCAAGAAGGAACGTCGAGGTATACCCGCTCGGTTTTGATTCCCGGTGGTCTGTTATACGAGCAGTTGGCACGCGGCCAGAGGAGAAGCCGTGTCGCCATGCGGATCGCTTCGCGAGGGGTCGTTCGTTGACCGTCTTGGTCAGAACGTCGGCCGCGGATGACTCACTGCGAGAATCATATGCGTCCGCATTGGCTAAAGAAGTGTTCTTGTCAGTTGCAGCGCCTTAGCGCGAAGCGGTGTAATCACGGAATAAGGAAAACAACGCTTGTATACTGTGGGACAGCTTTTGTTGGCAATACCGTACAACCTGCAATACGTAAACACATGACATGGAAGGAAGGAAGCAAGAAACGGGACAAGGCAGGGAGGTTAACCGGAAAGACGTCTGGTTGGCTACCCTACACTGGGGGATTAGGTAAGGGGACAAGAATGCTGAGAAAGAGGGAGGAGAAGGAAAAGAAAAATGGAGAGACTGACAGTAATTTCACTGCAGCGTCGGTAGAAGTCATCTGACGTGCCCTCTGACACACAAAGATATAGCGCCCGAGCTTATTGATGATTTTCCTATTTGCTTTGCTCCAACGAAGTGTTTTTTGTACGTTTGGATGCTATTTCATGTTTCATAAAACTAAAATTCTTTTCGAGCATAAGGATCAAGTGACCTGCGAGTTCTTCGAATCGTGCCGTAGCAGGAAAAAGGGACATGACCGTGTCAGTCAAGCTGCGATTCTGCTGCATCATAATGAGAACGCGTTTCTAGATTGGCAGTGATTGAGCTGGCTAATAATTATGTAACGTTAAAATTGTAGCAATCCCGACACTATTGATTGATCTTGCACTGTCTGTGGTGGCGCCGTATTAGAGTATAATCTATTTGGATAGCTTTCCCTTGTTAAGCTCCGTGGATTGCGCGGGTGTTGGTATATTTACTGCCCTAAACGCTTCTGTCACTTGTTCTTGAACCTCAGCCTACAGTGTGTCGGCATCACATCGCTCCACCCTATGTAATCGCCACGAGTGCGCAATAAAACGCGGAGTTTCATGACCGAACAAAGTGACAAGCCATAAGTTTGTAAAGAAGTGGCTACCATATAGTGAAATTGAATGAAGGCTTACGCGCGGACTACCGTTTGCCTGTACCTCATTTCAAAAAATATTGTGACGTCCCTCGGTGAAGGCCGTGTTCGTGTCATGGCGTGAGAATGCATGCTGTGAATTAAACTAGCAGCGGTAGTCATTACAGAGACTTTGATCCCTTGGCCTAACATCGCTGTAGGTAGATGTCTCTTATCGTCGTACAGGCATTCAACCAAAGTTGTTTGTTAACTACTGGATACCTGCAGGCCCTACGTGCCGACACAACTATAGATAACGTAACAACGTCAGTGGTGGGGCAGGTTAGTACGCGGTGACACAAGCCTTACAACTCGAGAAATGCCCAGATGGTACAGCTGCCATCCGCAACACCACTACCACCACCGCCGTATACATGTTTTGACTTTCGTTTCTGATCAAATAACAAATCATTTGGAACCTCAGGAGATGACTTGAATTGATGAGCCTAAAAGTGTCCAGGATGGTGAAGTTGGAATGCTCAACCTTTGCTGAACTTTAGTCTACCAATGAGTGGCTGTAGACCGTACTGCGCTTCATATAGAACCGAACGAACACAGTTTAGGCAAATCCACGCTCTACGCCTCATTTTCACGTTGGAGGAAGCGTCAAGTTTTGCAGCCCCCCCCCCCCTCCCGCCGAAACACTAGTGCCACATTTCTCTCTATAGCGCCCTATTATGAAACTCTATGCACATAGCGCTAGCTGCAATGGAGAGTGGTGAAAAACACCCCTGGTGTCCAACAGGGGGCTTGGGATCCTTACGCCAGAGAAACCCTCCAGCCATGCTGCAACATCACCACCACCACCACCACCATCGCCTGTGGCCTATACTGCGGGAACTCCAGTATTTGCGTTTCATTCGAGCTAACCTTTCGATCGAGAGAAACATGTTGCTCTTGAATGCCCGACCCCCTGGTAGTTCTCTTCAAGGTCCACACTGCGCCGCGCTTTTCTTTTTCTGAGACTGGAACGCCTGGCCGTCGCCATTTCCCGCAGCGAATCTGTTCCGCACGGCAAGGGCTGCGTGATTAGTGCCTATCGGTAGGTTCGCTTCCCCGCCGTGAGAGCAGGCGCGCTCCATGGCTCTTGGAACTGTAGCGGTGCACATTCGGCGAGGTCGACGCGGGGTTCCTCATTCGGGCATCCCCGCTGCGAGCGAAGGAACCGTTGGCCGGCGCGGTCCGCAAGCGAAAGTGAAGGATAGGGTTTTAGCGTCGGATTGCATTAGCGGACGCACCGGCGAACCGCTATACCCGTGCCTCGGATAAAACGGCTGGGAACAAGAAGAAGATTCCCGTTTCTTTCGCATCCCGCCTCTTTCGTTTCATCCGGTCGTCGCGGACACGAATGCTTCGTTGTGTAGGCTCCGCTATTCATCAGAGCTGCATGCCCAATCCACTCGTAAACCTGTCTACTTGTAATGTGGATTTCGCACTGCGTCCTTCTGTATCAAAGGACGAGTGATCGTGGTTGGTGGCTGCCGCCACAGCACGGTAGATCATCCGTCTAGCTGTGCCACGTATTTTTTTCTGTCTTTCTTAAGGTAGACTTCGCCGGCGTGTTACTCTTCTATTCGAGTTCGAGGTACTGTACTATTGCGCTTTCCTCTCTGTACGAGGCCCGGCCGCTCTTACCCGCTCTTCCGTCACTCTCTAATGCTCAAGTATGAGGTCCGCTATCTCGGTCGCCCTTCACTTTCGCCGGACGCAGACACTGTCGTGAGGTGCCGTCCTAACGGGAAGTTTTTTTTTTTTAGAAAAAAAAAAAGGTCATCCACCGAGGGAGCACTGAGTACACCTCGACGTGTATACCTCGCTGCCAGGGCTAGGCTTTAAAGTGGCGGCTAGACAGTAAGAAGGCCGTTTATAATGCGAGATCATCGGGAGGAAGTCGAGGACAAAGATCGCGTTTGTTTTACGAAATATTACGCGCGCACTCCGCAGGCAGACTTATAGACAACAAACGGAGACCAGAGGTCTCGTTGGTATGACTTCTTAGAACGAAGTTACCGCGACTGTTTTCCGCTTTCACGATGGTCAATCCTTGTGTGTGTTGGTGGTATAGTTTACCTTCCTTGCGGATTACAACTGAGGCCACCAAGCCGTGGTGGTATAGTGGCTAAGGTACTCGGCTGCCGACCCGCAAGTCGCGGGATCGAATCCCGGCTGGGGCGGATGCATTTTCGATGGAGGCGAAAATGTTGTAGGCCCGTGTTCTCAGATTTGGGTACACGTTAAAGAACCCCACGTGGTCAAAATTTTCGGAGCCCTCCACTACGGCGTCTCTCATAATTTATTGGTGGTTTTGGGACGTTAAACCCCACGTATAAATGATTATAACTGAGGCAGGTTGATCCAATACCGGTCCTCTGCGAATGAATTATTTTAAGGCGAAATAATTTAATGTTCCACACTTACGTTCGTCCGCCCGTCCGTCCATGCCCGGGCGTTGTACCAAGCAGCCGCCGGGGTGCGCTAAGGGACGCCAGTCCCGTCGGACTCTACAGCGGTGGTGCTTTGTTTCGCAGCACCGCGGTGCCAAACGTGCCCATTCATGCAAGAAGGGAGGCGCGCGCATCATATTTCATTTAAAGCCAATAGTTTCGTTCTGACCGACCCCGTCTCAATGGGCACAGCCGTACGCTGGGCACACTTCAGCGAACACACTTCCATTGCGCTATTCATTGATGTAAAAGGAGCGTATGACAGCGTTTCTCGTAAGGCCATACTTGACGCCCTATAGGTTGTCTTCGTGAACGACTGTACAGCTACCTGCACATGAGATTATTCTTCGTGAAAATTTGTGATGGGTCAACTTTTCAACGTTACACAAATCGTGGCGTTCCTCGAGGTGGCGCCCTAAGCCCCACATTATTCAACCTTCTATTAACCGGCCTTGTGCAACCCATACCGAGCTCAGCTCACGTATACATTTATGCCGACGACATCAGTGTCTGTGCATCAGGTGTCACACGACCTCAAGTACGTGCCAGGCACCAGAAAGTTGCGACTTCAATATCGACATACCTTAGGGAACAAGGCCTCGACATATTCTCTGAAAAATCTGCGTTGGCCACGTTTGCACGAAGGCCAGTGTGACGCCTTATGTCGTATTCATGATTGGGCAAAACATTTGCTACGCCAGGACGCACAGATTCTTGGACGTCGTCATTGAGAGAGACCTTTGCTCGAGTCCCCATGTGGCTGGTCATAAAAAGCGCCTGACAGCTATCTCACATCTTTTCAAGTCCCTCGGAGGAAAAACGTGGGTTGCATTGGTGTACGCTATGTTGCAGTTATACTGGACTCTATTCCTAGGGTACCTGCGGTACTGTCTTAACCTAACCTAACCTAACCAACACATGCAAAAGCAATATACATGCAATAGAAAGGGCTTAGGACCAGGCACTCAGAGTTTGTCTCGCACTTCCACACTGCAAGTCAACAGCGGAGACTATTTCCATTGTAAAGAACCATCCTGCTAGCACTCAGATAACATTGAAGGTACTTAGAACACATATTATTAGACACAGTGCTCGCACCCATGCCCACAACCTGGCCTCTCTTTCAGAAAACCGGCTCCTTTCGCAAGATGATTTCGGCTTATCGAGAGTGCCTTCCAACAGACTTCACACCTGCTGAAAGAAACCTGACACTTCCTTGGTATCTGGATCAGCGTAAAGTTCGTGTGAGAGTGCCAGTAATTCGTAAGGAGGCTGAGCTCTAGCCGCAAGCTTTAAAGCAGCTGTCCTTATATTGATGCTACACAAACAATACGCAGACCACACTTAACTCTACATGGGTTGATCGACTATACTGCTGGGGCATCTGCAGGAGCCGTGTACTTTTCAGTAAAAGGCAGAACATATAACTTCAGAACGTCTCATGGGACGACGTCGACTGCTGTGTAGCCGGCAGCACTCCGCAGTGCTCTTCGGCTGATTCAACTGGAATCATCACCAAAATGGGGCATATTGACCAACTCCGAGTCAGCACTGCAGTGTCTGTCGTCAGCTTTGCGTCGTGGTGTACAAGACCAACTAATATTGGAAAACAAGATAAACTTATCAGCAATTGGAAGACAAGGGCATAGCGTTAGTGGCTTCCAGGTCACTGTGACATCAACGTCGACGAACAGCTGATAATTCTACTGGAAATTCCCATGGAAGTGTCGTACAGGAATCTATTTCATTATCGAGAAACGATGCAGCATAGAAGATTCGCTCGCTTGGGCGTGATACAACAGGCTCAACGTGGAACGCGACCGGTTTTCTGCATACTAGCCTACGCCATTTGGACTCCGTCTTTCAACTTCAAATTCCCTCCGGACCATCCCGATCCGAAACAACCGTCTTCTGCCGCTTGTTGCTTAGAGTGTCATTCCGAATAGTTTTGCTTACCGAATCAGAATGGCTGAAAGTGCTGCGTACGGTCACTGTGGCAGTGAGGAAACCATTGTGCATGTCCTTTGCGACTGTCGTCATTATAGCTGCCAAAGACAACAGCTTTCCACACCGTTATCGCAGCTTGATGACTGGCTGCTTTCAGAGCAGTCCGTTTTGGGTGCCGGAACATTCGACTTTCCATACAGAAAGCGACAGTGCGCTGCTCAAATTTCTACGGTCAACGAAACTCGTGAAATGACTGTGACATTTTCGTGCTTGTGTGTGCTCGTTTTCTTGCTTTACCCATTTCTCTTTTTTTTTTCCTTCCTTACCTTTCCATACAATTTGCCTTTCCCCCAGTGCAGGGTAGCCAATTGGACATTTTCTTCTGGTCAACCTTCCTGTCTCTCACTCAAACTTATTCTCTCTTTCTTTCTCTCTCTGAACACACTTTAGGATTCACAAGGTGTCCTTCAATTTTTGAACTCAGTGACTGTGCAGCTTATACATTAACATTAAGCTACACCATGTGCTGATGCACATGATGTAGGCATCGGCACATGCGCATTAACTTTCAGAAAACAGTAGCGGTATTATTCACTAACAGCCACCCGCCGTTGCCGCATGTGTACACTTCCGAAAACACAGTTATTCCCCGGGCACAAGAGTAATTGATTGATATGTGCGGTTTAACGTCCCAAAACCACTATATGATTATGAGAGACGCCGTAGTGGAGGGCTCCGGAAATTTAGACCACCTGGGGTTCTTTAACGTGCACCCAAATCTGAGCACACGGGCCTACAACATTTCCGCCTCCGTCGGAAATGCAGCCGCCGCAGCCGGGATTCGAACCCGCGCCCTGCGGGTCAGCAGTCGAGTACCTTAGCCACTAGACCACCACGGCGGGGCGCTCGGGCACAAGAGTACAAATACCTTGAGGTTATCTGGTCACACAATTTGCAATGGTCGCAGCATATTGATCCAAAGCACTGAAAGGCAGCACATCCAGCACATCCAAAGCACTGAATTTTTCACATCCAAAGCAAATTTTTCAGCACATCCAAAGCACTGAAAAATTAAGCTACCAGCATCGTACGTCACCTAAATCTCCGTAATGCACTAATTCACCGCTGTATAATACCCTTATATGCCCGTTGGACCCGTAGCAACGTAGCACGTTGCTACGTTGCTACTACGTAGCACGTTGGATTCGTATAAAACATGTGATGTCAACGAAATTGAATCTGCACAAAGGAAGGCGGTTCGCTTCATTTGTCATTGCTACGATCGTAACTTCTCATTTTTATAAGCAATAAATTCCTTGAAACTCCCTCTTCTATCCACCAGGCGGGATACTGATTCCTTGAAGCTCTTGCATTCATTTATTCACTCATATTGTCGACTATAATCAGATGATTGCATCTCATATGCTAATACTCTTTCAACTAGACGTTACCACAGTCTCAACTTAAAGCCTTTCTTTACGCACATGAACATTTTTTAAGAACAGTTATTTTCCTAGACTTATTGAAAGGTGGAACGAATTATCCGGTAGTATTTGTGAATTGTCGTTGTAGGATTTGGTAGGCGCACTGTTATAAATAATCATTGTTTGTTTCTTCTTTGCTATGATTGCTCAACCTTGTTTATGTAAATGTACCCCACTCTTGCAATCACCCTGTACAGGGCTGCAGTATTTGAAAATAAATAAATAAAATAAATTAACAGCAATACGCAGCCTTTCGGGAGTCAGGCACTTTCAGCTAGACAAGTCTGGAGTGACGTGGCCGGGAAGAGCACCCGACTGATTTCTGAAGGGTATACGAAGAGATGCACCCTCCTATATACAGCGAAAGATCGATATGCTGTGATTCTCTTTCATTTCGTCACGGAGCATGATACATGCACTTGTATTGTTTCTAAACTCCGGACGTACATTTGTAATACGTCAGTGCCAAGTATTATCACGCCCAAGTATGACGTCACCTTTTATTCGCAACTTTCACCGCCTAGTGAGGGCGCTAGTGCAAGCCCAACATGACTGTCGTTTGGGGGATCGTGGAGCCTGCGCGCCGGCAGCTGTGGCCGGTGTGCCCATCACTTCGAAGTGCGTAGTATCTTCGGCTGCATCTACTGTGTTGTCAATGCTTCGCTCAGAAGTTTATTGTCTCTAGTATGTATTATATCTTACACTGCGAGTTGAGAAACGCGTGCGCTGCGTATGTTGAAGGAAAGGAAGTTTTGAACGCCGGGAACATCGTCTGCGTCGGTGTGAAGGAATGCACGTGCAGCTTTGTGAACACTGCTCGTGCCACAGCCGGGAAAGATCAAGCGGCCGTGGTCGTGCAAAGCAGGAAACCTCGCCTTTGACTGCACGGCGTCTGCACAGTGGTATCCAACATATTTTGTGATTCTTCTAGCTCAGCAAGCAAGAGTAAATCATTGCTACTACGACTCGCAGTACCTGTCTGACTTCGGTAGTTCACTACCGAATTCAGCATAACCGTGGTAGAGATCGCCAGCGACAAAATATAAAGCACCAGCCAACCGCCAAAGTGAGGCCGACTGAACGATGGCATGGGCTGGCTGCGTGGGCATCCCCCAAACGACAGTTACGACGGATGCCGCATGGCGGCGCCACCATCTGAGAAAGTTGCGAATACTCTTAAAGGGACGTGCAACTGTTTTTCAGCATGGCACGTAAACGCTGCCACTCGGTTGTCGAGGTTACTGAGTACACGTCAGCCAAACATTTAGAGCACACCACACGGCGTAGCACTCGCAGTTAACCCTAAAAAGCAGAAATAAATCATTCGCCCTTTTCACGGCAAACATACCACAAACCCAAAGTCCACAGCCATTGGCTGATTTGAGCATTGTTAGCTGCATAGTTACCGTGGTCGCCACGAGATGCCGTAACGTGTCCGCACGCGCGCTCGCGATCACACTGAAGGTAAGCCGCACGTTCCGAGAAGCGAAAAAGAAATTCACAGCGTATTCACGGAGTGAATGATGATGAGTGGGGCGAAGCTTCGCGGACTCTAAGCTCGGGGTCCGCCTGCCCTTGCACGCGTTTCACCACCGCCTCTCGGGCTCGCGTCTCTGACGCATCCGTCTATCTATCTATCTATCTATCTATCTATCTATCTATCTATCTATCTATCTATCTATCTATCTATCTATCTATCTATCTATCTATCTATCTATCTATCTATCTATCTATCTATCTATCTATCTATCTGCGACAACGGACAGACAGACAGGGTGGCTACGACAACAGAGGAGGGACTGAGCCGCAGCGTAAGGAGCTTCGCCCCTAAAAGTGCTGAAGTTCATGACGCCTTCTGACAAACAGACACTTCTGCTTGCCCCTTCTTCATGCGCCTCCACGGCGTAGCTTTGAGAGCGCTTGGGGGTGCTACTAAAGCAGAGAGAAAGCGCTTGAAGCACGCGACAAATACTTGTAACGACGCTCTTACTTTTAAAGTTTTGCGGCAATCGATTCAGTATTGATTGATTGATGTGTGAGGTTTAACGTCCCAAAACCACCATGTGGTTATGAGAGACGCTGTAGTGGAGGGCTCCGGAAATTTCGACCCCCTGGTGTCCTTTAACATGCACCCAAATCTGAGTACATGAGCCTACATTTCCGTCTCCATCGAAAATGCAGCCACTGCAGCCGGGATTTGATCCCGCGACCTGCGGGTCAGCAGCCGAGTACATTAGCCACTAGACCACCGCAGCGGGGCTCGATTTAGGAGGCAACAAGGTATTTTATTGCAGTCATTCTATTATTACATATAAAAGTGTTGCAGGGACCTTTTGATTAAACGGGTCATCTGGCGGAATACCATGTTGTTGGAGAATAATACAATGGCCGACAAAGATGGTGCAACGAGAGGGTGCTATTCCAGACACTGTCTGATTCCTCCATCTCGTTGTATTGCGTCATTTAATCATATCTGATTGGCCCAGAGACGCCCCGGTCCGTCGGCACGTACAAGGGAATTCTAAAACAAAAGAATTCTAACACCCTGTGTAAAGTTTGTTGATTGACTTTAAGTGTAAAGGGGCTTGCTAAAAATGAGAAACGTGGCATACGCCCACTGGGAAGCCAAGGCACCGTCTGCTGTTTTTTTTTTTGTCTCTACTCCTTAACGATTGTATTCAATGCTATATTCACAACACGTCTGTTGCTGATAACTACTGGACATGATTGAGGTCGCATTGTATGCGCCCGTTCGCATTATCTGTATTCACTGCGTTTCAACTAACGTTTATCATGAGTTTAAAGACAATATTTCATCATCTCCTCTACGTTCTCGTAGTTATCATTGTTACCTGCACAAGAGATGATATCTTAACTCGCTGCTCACTCCGATGATGTCTCTCGTAATTTATCTCGCATGCTTCACAATATTTATCCACCTATCTTACGATGACATACCACTGCTCACCAATCACTACGTAGGTTCTACATCCCGCAGGTCAACATTTGTGAATTAACGGCAGCGAAACACCCTCTGAACCTCTGACGACATCTGTGTCGACTTATTACACACACAGTGTATCGAGAAAAAAGCAGAGCGCATCGGCAACACATTACTTCGTATACATGCAACTATGCAGAGTGATATTCATCACTCCATCGGATGATTAGACGACTAATAGAGACGTAGGCTTGAAACGTCATCACGGTGTTCCGGAAGTGGCGTGTGCCGCGATTGGTGCGGCTGGATTCGTTATATCTGTAGTTATACTTTTACTTGTTTATCTATCCGCTCAAAAGATAAATGACGCGAAGAATGAATTACAAGCCAGTGATTTCAAACGTTACTTTTCTTTTTTTTTGTTTATTATGACTGCCTTCCCGAGGTCATTAGGCATCATTAGGTGCACCTCGTCACGTGCCATCGCGATTCGTCATTGGATTGTGCGGGTTCCGGCAGATCGAATGCGAGGTCGTATACATCCAGCTGCTTCGCCCTCGACGCGGAAGGCGTGCTGCCCAACGACGCGAGCGTTTTCGGGGGGCCAATTTTTACCGTCCGCAGATTATCGGAGAGTGACCAACCACTAATCTGACCGCTTCGAGAGAGCGGCATGACCCTCCTCCGCTATACCTTGTTTCCGCCGCCGCCAACCTTACCTCGTCCTCTTCTTTAACCCTTACGTTCGGCGCACGAATCAGACAAGAACCACGATTATCGAATGCCCGGCTGCTCATTAGGGAGAGACACACGTTCTCCATTCTATGCGGGACAGTGGCGCCGCGGAAGCGATGGATGGACGGTTCGGTGCATGCGTGCCTCAAAGGCGATGCGGCGTGAGCCTGTCGGGGCTCACCACGGTCAGTCCTGCTAATGGAGTGCACTGCTGTGAAGGGTAGGACCTGGCTAATCGGCTAATTACGATTCGTCGTTTGTAACAGCGCGAAATGCGAGCTAAGCAATCAAGACAGAGGTGGACAACCGCGCTACTTTCTCTTAGTTGTACAACTTTTTACGCAACATTTGGTTTAGACGTGTAAGTGTATCGGAAGTACAAACGGCGTTGCTACTGATGGTCGTATTCGTCGAGCCGGGCCTTCCACGTCCTTGTCGTCATATACCCACTGAAGGTAGGCGGCTACACGGAAGGTAGGCCGGGACGAACAGGAGTCTGAGTAGTTGAAGACGAGACGGCAGCCTGCTGGTCTTCGCCCGTGGACATTGTGGTAACTGGAGGCAACGTTGCGCTTTCGAAGTTTCAAGAATATAGAATGCCCCGTACCTCCGCCAATTAAAACAAGACGTTTAAAAGCATCAGTTGTTTATCGAATAGAATAGCGGTATTGACAACTGTCGTCGTAATGGCTGATCCAGTTTAAGCGATGATGATAATGATGGTGATGATGATGATGATGGCCTGAAAGCATGGCTCACACCCACACTGCGGAATTGGCCAAAAAACGAGACATTAGATAGAGATTATTACATGTTACTTGTAAATTTAATTATTTATGAAATGGTTAGAGTAAATTAAAATTTACTAATCGAAATGTGCAATCAAAGCCGCCTTGATTCGATTAAGAATCTTTCTACAGCAGGAAATATATCCCGGTGACAATGGCCTGATGAGGAGGCTCTCAAGGCGAGAATATTAGAAATTATGAAATCCTCAGAACGTCATGTTCTTCTCGGCTTGACAACTATACCCTCTGTATTGTCAAGTAGCATTCATCTTCTTCACTACACTAATATTGTTGGGGTGGTGCTGGTAATGGTGGTGGTGGTACTGGTAGTGGTATATGGCTTTACGAAGCAAAAATCTGGAAAAACAACTCGTGGTACATTAGACCGAATATGGTGTAATTCATGTAGTAGTAGCGGTATATGGCTTTACGAAGCCAAAATCCGGAAAAAAACTTGTGTTACATTGGAGTAAATACGGTGCAATTCATGGGTCGCGCCTTCTGTTTGTTCATCAGCCTCTCGTCGAAGCATGAAGCCTCTAAAGACGGCGTCCAGTGAAGCGATGCTCACCTGGTAGGGCCGTTCAGAAGTATCAAGTCAACCAAAATGGTTTGTTGGAGAGAGACGACGTACGTGCGTAGCACGTTTAACGGTGACGTCGTCGATGGCATATTCGTGTCGTACGTGAAAGAAGAGAAAGATCTCGGCCCCTTGCCTGACGCCTCGGTGCTCGATTAGCTGGGCGACCGAGACTGCCGGTTCTCGAAAGACAGGTCGTCTTCCTGTAGCCTGGTAAAACGACGAGCTACCGACGTGCTTTTTAACACGAATCCTGGTTTTCTAAAACCATCTCGAAGAAGCGATGCAAGGAACGAAAGGAATGACGTAATGAAGGCGAGAAAGAATACCTCGACATTTCTCTTGTTGGGCCTTTTTCGTATTTCGTTACTTGTTCCATTTTACTCAATCAGGCGCTTGCTAACATTAGTAACAATTATTGGCGTTTCGCGTCGATATCCCAATACCGCAGTATGTTCATGAGGAAGGACGCTGTAGTAAGTGGCTTGGAGAATTTTGTTTCTTTTTATTTTGCCTTGAATGAACCAAATAAACCAAACCAAACCGAAGCAGTGACCGAGAATGCATTTGTAAACTCTATAATAATTAACTGATTAGCTACGAGTTCACCGAAATACAATACACGAGGGTTCAACATCGTTAGATATTATATGTTTAGTACCCACAGATTTTGCTTTGATCACGCTCGCTTGGTACAAAAAGTAACAAAAGACAAATTGGCTTTTTTTTTTTACTCGCGTACGGAACTGAGCTGTTTCTAAGACCTGACCATCGCCCGCATTATTTAATCCTTTGGATCATCATTGTGGCTTTAGTTGATCAGGCCCTCACACATTTAATAACACCTATCATTATTAAAAAGTCTTATCCGTCACGTGCAATTTCTGTTACACACTTTCAGGTTAATGGTGTTTTTTTGCTGTGAGGCAAATATGCCACCCTTAATTTCGCGAATCTTTTTTTTTTTTACTATATGAGTGAGCGTGTGTGTGTGCATGCAGTGGGGATCAACTACAACGCTACGGTGATTGAATATCGATTCCTCCACATATCAAATAACATCCAACGGGCATGCACAGCGAGTGAAATTCATGGTCACTACTGTGCCGCGACTTCCCGTGGAGGCAAACTAAATTACAGCTTAGGGCCTCTGATCTACCAGCAATATACGATTTCCTGGTGAACCTAATATCTCTCTCTCTCTCTCTCTCTCTCTCTCTCTCTGCGACCTTTGGTTGCCGGTTATGCCACGATATTAGGTCCATTCTGACGCATCAAATTTCGTGAATCTCGGCAACCGCACTCACCTTAAACGTTTTGAAAATCAAGGAATGAGCGGTCGCTGACCTCTGTGCACATTTCGCAAGTCCTCGTAACGACCGCAATTTAGCTCCTCTTTGTTTTTTGGTGAAAGGGGGGGGGGGGGAGTTAACAGCCCATAGCTCCTCCTATTATCGCTCTTACAAACTCTCCCCAGTGAAGCCAGAAGCTATAGGGGCTAACTGCCTCCATGTTACGCACCCGTTTCGTTGTGTGGCGTCGTTGTGAAGTATTCCCGTTTTCTCAGCAATACCGCTCGCGAGGCACCGCCTCGAGTGGCCCGATTACGGCACGTAGCTTCAATTAAAAATACTAGCCTTACTTACACTACTATAAACGTCCTCCTCGAGGAATGAGAAAACGGTGCATCAGTTTTATAAGAAAAGAAGAGACAAAAAAAAAAAGAAAACGCCGCCGCGTATAGGATGTCCGCAGTGCTTCAACTCTCCAAATGGCCGGAAATTATCAGTGAGAACAGCAAGCAGCGGCAACGATTATCCCAGCCAACGCTTTCTCTACAATTGTTACTTTTCTTATATCATATTTTCTGGAGGGGGGGGGGGCGTAGAGAGTGTCCGTAGTGCGGTCTTTCAGGGTCGTAGTGCCGAAAGCGACACCGTCGCCCAACCAGAGCCAACAAAGCCCCCAACCAACGTTCGTTGCTCGTCAACGAGACCGTCGTTGCTTAATTACCCGTAGATTATGTGACAAATGACAAGCCGGAAGTGTCCGTTTTCGCTGACCGGAAGATAAACTTAAAGCGAGGCCGCCGCATGTACTACACGAGGCACAACACGTACGCGCTGTGCGGTCACCGTTGTCACGCGGTGCGCCTTCTTGCACGCCCTGTAGCTCGTTGCCGTTGTGCATATTCTCACGCGCCTTGTTCTGTTACACGTGCACCCCGCTTGTGTTTTCTGCGCGTCGGCTCGCGTCGCCTAATACTACCGCGGCAACAGCGGGGAGGATGGGAATCGTTCGCCACTTCCGTTTCAGGAATGCGCGGCGTCAGGGTTGCCACAGTGGCAAAAGGGGGGGGGGGGGGGGGGGGGGTAAAGCAGTAGCGGCAGCAAATTGAATACTGAGGATCTACGGCCCTTTGTGAGACTAGTATCACATTCGTTTCCTTTGCCCGGAGCGTCGGGTTATAATGAGCCCCGCTGATGGCGATGTCTGCTCGCCGCGGGTGGAACGGGATCTTTTAAGCGCGACGATTCACTGTTCGAGACCGGGCCGTGACGGGAAGACACGAAATATGGGGAACAGTTTGTCCGCGACTGGCCCTTTGCGACCTCTTAATGGTGGTAAGAGAGAGAGGGAGGGAGGGGTAATAGAGAGAGACAGTTAACTTTCGAGCGTGAAGACAATGCGTTTCCGTCAGTTCTGTAAGTATAGAAGCACGTCCTAGCGGAATACAAATTGTCGCCCATAAGGAGGACGGTCTCAAACGGAACGACGAGAAACAGGGGCGTAGTTTTTCTATCCTGTCCGCCACGGTTAATTTAAGGCGCGGTATATCATGTCCACTGCAGGTTGGTGGACGGCCACAAGTCCGAAAAAAAAAACGAGAAGGAAGGAGTGAAGTCTGGAGCAATGAAGCAGGAAACTGGCTATTCGGACGAGCTTAATTATCCTTGATCTCCAGAAGCATACATCCATGTCCAAGTGGAATGAAAGGAGCAATGCTTATTTCCTTGACTGATTCGTTTGTTCTTGATTCCTTGCGCTGAGTCCTGCAGTACACAGAATCAAGGGCACGGTACGCCATAAAACCAATGCGCCAGTAGACCATTGCACAAATCAAGCAGTACACGACGTAGCACATAAATTTCCGTTTCGTGGTTTCGTGTGTGCCTGCTCGTTCACTCTCATCCCCTTCTTCGCGGAACCGATAAGTATCAAAGGAAAGTGGCATACCAATAACGCATAAAGATGTGCGTGCCCCCATACAGCTTATCGGTTCGTTATTTTTTTGATGGCAACAGACCTAAAGGGGACCGCCAGATCATATTTTAAACCTTCTGAGCTTTATCTTTGAACTCCGATGGATGCGACTAGGCTAGACACCATCTTCAAGTCATAAACCGTAATTCACATATGGTTCGTGAGGGGGAGGGGGGGGCGAGGTTCATATAACATACAGCACAGGGCCAGCTTCGCTTTTCCATCTATCAGCACCCTCCGTACGAATGAACAACCTCGCTTACAAGTGTGTGTATACTGCCTATCTGCAAGAGGTGCGCCGAAGCGGACCACCATAGACGACCGCGCTCTTTGCCGTAGCCGGCCAAACATTTTTCAGTAGACCCTCCCAGCCGCCATTACACGGCAG
This sequence comes from Rhipicephalus microplus, assembly GCF_013339725.1. Lineage (NCBI taxonomy): Eukaryota > Metazoa > Arthropoda > Arachnida > Ixodida > Ixodidae > Rhipicephalus > Rhipicephalus microplus. The sequence goes on along the minus strand of NC_051175.1, from coordinate 105,127,177 downwards.
CTCTGGAACCCTCATGACCGCATCGACAATCGTTGATCTGCCGGCTAGACCGCACAAAAGCAAACAATCGGAAGCGACGTCGGTTTTATGTTCCGCATCCACTCTTTCTGTTTGTTCCACTACGTCGGCGTTTTTCTTTTTGAGTTTCGATGAGTGCAGCGTATTCGCCTCTCAAGGGCGTCCCGCATATCAAACCTCGATGGGGGCCAGATCGAGCCAGTAGGTAGGCAGGCCCAGTGGCAGTACCTTTTATAGCGCACTCGGGCAGTGATCCCCGATGAAGAAGGGCATTCCGAGCTCCCGAGGCCCACACGAAAGACCTTTCTTCCCCTCTCACCACCTGCATATATTTTTTTGTTCTCTTTTTTTTTGAAGAGGAGCTTTTGATACGCTTTCGTGGTCGACCTCTGGCTCGGCTACGGCCACTCACGCTCTCACCCGATTCGAACACGAAGACGCCGGTGCTTACGCCAGGCGGGCCAGCTATAGGCCCTGCTACTGTACGTCTTCGCGGCATCCGCAGAAAATAAAAAAATGCAAATAAGCAAATCATAAACGGCAAGCACTCCAACAAACAGAACAACATCCGACGTTGCCCCTTCGACAGCTTCTGTATCCATTGCTGAACCAGTGGCTCGACCAACCGCAGGAGTATAAAGGTAAGACCTCATACTTCATGGTTTTCTTGTAATTCGATTGTTGTTGTTGTTTTTGCGTTTGACATCTTGCAGTCTTCGTTTGTTTTCTCTTCTTACTCGTTTATACCTGGTTGGTATTTTCGTCCTCGAAATGATCGCGGGAAAGGGGGCGTAGGAGGAGGAGAGCTGGGCGCTTCGGTCTCGCTGCCTCAAGCCTTAAGAGGAGCTGATGTCTGGTCGTCTTGCTCGATGCACCGGAACGGTTTGTCCATTCATGCCTGTCGGAGGAAAAGCAGTTTCCTTTTTTTATTTTCTGTTCTTTTGTTTCTAGCTAAGTTGGCCGTACCTCTTCCTGCCACATTCCCTTCCTCCTCTCTCTCTCTTTCTTGAAGGATGTGCCTGCGTTTGCGTATACGACTGCTGTTGGAGCCAAATCGCGTACCTCGACGGCGGATGCCGGCAGGGTAGTAGACCGGGGTGGTCGTTGTCGAAAAAGACGCGCTTCTCACGTGCCCGCTGAACCAGTTCCTTCCTTGACGGTCGACGGCGTCCGGAGCGATGGTCGATCCTCGGGACACACAGGCCGAGCAACACAGTTCACACGGGCGCGCTGAAGGTTAGACAAGTTCTGGGCTACCGGGTGCGTCATACGGGCGCCCTCAACTGCTGCCGTGGTTCCGTTTTCCTCCAAACTTTGTCGCTAAAATGACGTAGGGGTCGTCTTCTGAATCGCCCGACCCACTGCCGAAGTAAGCTTGCAGAAGGGAAGCCTTGTAGGCGAGGTTGGTCGTGTGATGCCCAAACGTAACTTCCGGTCAGAGGGCGCTATGGCTTATTCACACCACTCCACTCCATGACGGTCGCAAGCCTTTATTGAGGCAAAAATCATTGAATGCCTCGTCATACGCTCGAAGTTATCGTTGGTGGCGTCGGCGTCAACCCGAGCAATGCGAAAGATCGTGTGATGCCGTCATTATGACATCACATGTCGCCAAACTTTGTAGGAGCACTAAGACATAAGTGTTTGCCCGCACTGTCTTTTAAGACGAATACTTGCCAATTTGCTCAGCTTTCTGTTAATCTAAGCACTAGGACGTCACATAGTGTGACGTTTTAGCATAACCTCATAACTTGACGTCTTATGGTGATGTCGTCAAATTACCTCGTCGTCAAACGAACCACATGGTTTTCGGCTTCAAGTCGTGTTCAATTGAATAAGAGACCGGGTGAATGGTTCACCACGCCGGAATCATCACCAAAGGCCGAGATCAAAGCTGTTGCTTTTCAGTGTAAAAGGCAGCATGACTAAAAATACGATTACCACGCAGTTGTATTTGCGAGTACAAATATAGTATGTGTCAACGCCGCTGCGCGTACAGCGCCCGCGTATGCGTTCATCAACACTTAGTTCCTGTCACGAGTCGCGTGTTTCTTTATCAAGGTGATTAACTTTGAAATCTCCCCTGAGGAACCTCCACGAAAAGTGATCAAAGGCAAACAGTTCAATTATCACTCAAGCAATCAACCGGACGAACACTTATTTATTTACTAACGATATCCGGCTAATGCAAAAGAAGTCAACCTTGCTTCTTAACGAAGTTCCGGGATCAGTGCCTGATACCTAAATATTCCCACACTGCCTTATCCTATTTTTAGAGAATTCCACAGGACGAGCGAAAACCACACCTGATTCCCATGGCCGATGTGCGTTGCGTTAGATCGATAATGATGTCATGGTCAACATTCAACGCACTGAAAAGTTTGTCAGTAAGACTCTTTCGTGCGCTGGTTTCCAAATCTCCGCATGACTTCTTGCGTCTCTGTGGGATTGCACGTGGGTGGACGCATAAGAACGATCAAGAGGGTGTCTTCTTTTTTTTTTTAAGTGCCAGAGCTTTCCTTCGCGAAATTCCGCTGAGCATTATTCGTACCAACGAGGCTATCCGAATCCGAGATCCGGCGGCCGCATTCTGCGTTAGCGAATATGGGCCAAGGTGTACGAATTGGGCCAAACAGAATACTAAAAACTTAGCGTTCTCCGTTTTCTTTGTTCATTCGCGCTTCTTAGTTTTAAGACAGGGACAAGAAACGGCAGAACGCGAGCACAGCAGAGCATTCGTGTTTTGCCTTTTCTTCTCCTTGTCGTCTTAGCACTCCTCATTTATAAGTATGAATGCAAGTATGAAACTTTAGCTCGCGTTTCCGTTATGCTCGCGCTTCTTAGCGCGTGAGGTAAACCTTGTTGCGTGATTGAACGGGGAACTAAAACAATATTTAGGTGAATAATGAATCGTTGATTTCTTTCATTGTTTTCATCCATTAATAATGTAATGAATATATTATGGAGATATCCTTTCCAAAATTCATGAGGCAGTCCAGTGAAGGTGGATGAGCAGTGGGGCTGCGGGGCACAAAGTCACACGGAATCTCGATGAAAAGTACAGTCGACGCCAAAAGTGTTGGGACCACTAGTTCTGGGAAAGCTATGTTTGTGAGCAGTTTGCGAGCTGTATCCGGTCTTGCTGCTCGGTGACATTTTTCTGGCCCATTTCAGAACAGGCCAAACATCTGAAATGCTATGCAGCGGAAATATTCAGCTTTTTCTTGGATCTCGTGGTGCTTAAACGTTTCACAATGACTGTATATTTGGGATTACATCAATAACATAAGAGAAAATCTTATCAATAAGTGAAAAGGAGCATGGAGCCCACAGTTTTGTGGACAGACACCGATAGCTCAGTGGATTCCTTCACCAAGATTAGACTCCGGCTCTCTGCAGTTCGTTTAAGTGACGTCGTCGTGTAGCATGTGTATAGCGCATAATAGGCAGTACTGCACAGAACTTGCAAAACGGAAACACATTTCCGAGTTAGTGATAACCTTGTTATACAGCGTGCGAGGCGTCGCCCTTTCGGCACACAGCTGCTTTGCCTAGCGTATCTAAATAGTCATTTTGTTGTGTGCGATACAAGAATCTTACGTACACAGTCGTGCCACTCTAACTAGACCGTAAGGGGACTACAGTGGGTGTTCAAATGATTGATTGATATGATTGATATGTGGGGTTTAACGTCCCAAAACCACCATATGATTATGAGAGACGCCGTAGTGGAAGGCTCCGGAAGTTTTGACCACCTGGGGTTCTTTAACGTGCGCCCAAATCTGAGCACACGGGCCTACAACATTTCCGCCTCCATCGGAAAGGCAGCCGCCGCAGCCGGGATTCGAACCCGTGACCTGCGGGTCAGCAGCCGAGTACCTTAGCCACTTGACCACCACGGCGGGGCAGTGGGTGTTCAAGCCCTATATCGTTGACAGCTTTGATTCGTAATGCACTCCATTCATCAAAGATAGCCGTAATCCGGCTTGGGAAACCTTCTCCAGGGCGTGGTCACGGAACGTGAAAGTCGACGCAACCAGTCCTTGTTTTTTGGAACTGGCTGCCCCTTTTTTTACGTGTTCGCATCAAATCTGTATTTTTTGTAGGCCCATATATAGCGTAAGCCTAGCTTTCCGCATGACAGCGTCCAAATTGCCTTCTGGTCGGGAACATATCTAACCATCCAGCAACGCTACGGGACGCAGCAATTAAGTCTTGCAGTCGCTGACAGCTTCTAGTCCGCAATGTATGTCCGGGTGTTGATTCCTACGTGCCCGGCGCTTGCTCCCGCTGGGCTAAGAAACGTGGCTCGACCAGTTTCGGCTTGCAATTCTGCACACACACACACACACACACACACACACACACACACACACACACACACACACACACACACACACACACACCCTTAGTCCTCTATTGCGTTGTTTTCCAAGGGAGTGCAGCCCCATTAACAAATGGTTTCGGGCTCCGAGCCATATAGCTTCGGTGCTTTCAAAGAAGCCGCCTTGCGAGGAAAAAAAAAACACGGTCCCAGTGCATGTGGCGTTCATGGCGGGCCCAGTGAAAACGAATGCGAGGCTGCACCGTGCTGATTCGTTAGACCGAGAAGTTCGTGAAAGCGACAGTGAGGGTTTCCAGCTGCGCTGAGCTCCTGGAGAACGGCAAGAGTGCCTGCGGATACTGGACATGTTTATACGACCACACGGTTTTGACAACAAGTGTACATGAAGCCCAGCGGGGAAGCTACTGATGTGGAACGTAGTCACGTGGTGTCAGCCAGAAGCTAAGCTTTCTGTAATGAAACTTCGGCAGGAACTTGCAGAAGCGAGCAACGCCACCGGGAGCTGCATTTAAACACACCTCATTTTTCTTTCCTGCCACCTTAGCGACCCGCCTCTTACAACTCATTAAGGCCAATAAATACATGGTCTCAATGCTCTCTACAAGTGAGACCAGGATGTGTTACGAACATTCAGTCGTTACATTCGATAGTATATTCCAGCGAGGGATATTTATATACATTGTAAATACTGCGCAAGAACGGATACACGAATACAGGTAGGCGACCTTACCAACAGGCTTTGATTCTTCTCAACCCGCAATTTACCTAAGCGTTGATTCGATGGTGTGCACAGAAAATTCCGCAAACTGTCGAGTTGGGCTTGTTCATACTGAAAGACGTACGCAAATGTAATTGCGTCACCTCCCATAGTAGAACTCTTACTCGCGAAAACACGGATCCCAAGTATGCGCTCGCCTAAGCGTCTGGCACGCGTTAAAACCCGCTCTTGAATATTCCGACTGCCTCTACTGTGCCGATCCATGTATAGCAGAAGTTCAGGAGAACATTAAAACTCGAAGACAAGCAAACCGCCAAGGAATTTCAGTCGATCCTGAACAGTTACGGAACCGCCTGATGGGGGGAGGGGGGAGAGATGAAAATATCACAGCATATTCTTGTAGTGAATAGTGATGAGTGGGGCGAAGCGTCAGTCCGTCCATCCGCACGTGTGTCCGTCCGTCCGTGCATGCGTCCGATTGCGTTCGAGAATGCAGACAGCGCGTGGGTAACACCGACGAGACGCGAGCCAAGAAAGCCGAGCGCAAGCGTCTTCGACGCGCCCGCCACACTGCTGCGTCCATGTCGCACCAACGATCCACCGCGTACGGCGCCTATCCAGGAGACTGAGCGAGGCACTCCTTACTCGGGCACCCAGGCACAACCCGCGCAGCAGCCAATCGGAGAGTAGCAATACACTGTTATCAAGAATATCCTCACTAAACAACAGTTTGTATGTACTTTCATGAGAAAGCGCCGTCTATAATACTGTTCGAGAGATACTGCCATCCTTATTTTGCCATCTTTTCTTTCAGGTGCGCCTGACGCAGCACAAGGTTAGACTAGGAGGAGCTTTGTCCCTGAAATTATTTAAAGTATCATAGGATCCAGTGTTTAAGGCAAGCTGACTCGTCTCAGTCAAGTCAGCAACACTGTTTCTCGCTTGACTAAGACGAGTGTGCTTGTCGGGATGTCGGCTACTGCGATACACACATTCAATACTTTTTCAGCTCTTGAAACTATGGCGGGAATCCGTTTCGGTACCATTCCCGGTGACATGGCCTTTCCCAAACTCTTCCAACCATTGTACACTGCGAGCACAAACACAAGTGACAGAAGGACACGCGTGTCGTGTGGCAGGTCGTTCGTGCAGCGTGGCAGCTGCGTAGGATTGTGGACCGAGAACTTTTACCATCTACGCCACACGGACGCAAGCAGAGGCTGAAGAGCGAATGTTTGTCCTTGTTGGTAACTGTTGGCAAAAAACTTTGAGCGCAGGATAAGTGTGAAAAAGTGTGTTAAAAAATAACTTGCAAGATATCTTGCAAAAATGTCTTTGCTAAAAATATCTTGCAAATCGATGGCGTTGTTGTGTTCTGGGCCGCGCGTGGGACTGCAGAGAGGCTCTGCCTCTCAGGGGGGAGTGATTTTAAATGAAAAAAAAAAGTGAACCCCGTAACTGTCTCTCAGGGGGAAGACACTTCAACTGTAGCTCATGAGGGATGGGGGTAGAGGAGAAATTAAAAGAATAGGATTAAAAGGTAAATAGATAGAGAGAGAGGAAGGAGAGAGCGAGGCGCAGGGACAGCGAACAGCGGAAGTAAGGAGAGGACAGGAAAGATGGACACGGGTTACTGGACTTGCCCTACGCCATCTCCTGACGCCGACAAGACCGCTCGTAAGTGGTGCCCTGTCCTCGGACTCCTGTGACCGTGTTTCGATCTTTCCTATCTCTCCTATCCCCTCGATATGTCCTCGCTCGCTGGCTTAGCGCATCTCTCTTTCTCTCTCTCTCTACATCTTTACTCCTATCCTTTTAATCCCTCCTCACCCCCATCCCCTGTGAGCTACTATTGAGGTGTCGCACCCTGATGCAGACAGTTATGGGGCTCACTTTTATCTCCTTTTCCCTCTCTTAGAACCACTTCAGTTGCAGGAGTCCGAGGACGGGACACCACTGGTGAGAGCTCTTGTCGGCGTCAGGAGATAGCGTAGGGCAAGTCCAGTAGGTCTGAGCTACGATGTCGTTGAAGATCGGCGTCAGGAGATGGCGTAGGGCCAGCACAGTCAGCCAGAGCTACGCTGACGTCGGAGATCGCGAGGGCACAACCGGTTGGCACGAAATTCAGCGAGCGAGTCACCATGCCTCTCAGTAGCTGCCCGGGCTTGATGAATCACCAGAAGTTTATCCTTGTAGATCTGGGCAAGTCATGCTCTATAGGGTTGATCATCTGTCATAATATACAGTTCTTCAATGAACGAAAGTAGCCCTTCGTTCTTGTCTGGCTTCTACACTTGATAGTTGCTACTAACGAGAATCTTCGTAATTTTCATTGTTTCTTTACTTTTTTATATCACAAATGTTTATGCTCTACCTGCTCTGGCCATTGGCAACTATAAAACGAGGCACAGAGGCGCCTTGAACGCCATTATATACATAAGTGTTCTGAACTCAGCAGAACCGCCTGACAAGCACGCAACCCTTCTGGAAGGTGCTATTGCTTACGTCCGCTCCCAACGGTCAGGTATCACTGCTCGGTTCAGAGCCCCTGACCTTGACCGCGCTCAACCCGCGAGTTCTCGACCCGAAGACCAAAAGGAGCCGCGGTCATTTTCCTCTAATCGACATACACACAGCTGCCCACCGGAGGGCGAGCTGCTGACGCCGATGCCTTCGTGCACATGCGCCATGCCGGCGGCCTTCATTAGTCTCGCATCGTCTCGCAGGGGTCTCGCCAGATCTCGCACCATACGCGCGAAGAACGCTCTGCCGCGCGCTAATATCCTATTCGCGACCCCCCCCCCAGACTCAACGGATGCACGAGACGACTCGTTTCCGAAAACCTTATACATACATACTCGGACCCAACAAGCCGAGTCCAGGAGCCCGTATAGGGACCGTTGCGGGCGTGCGGGCTACGGAAGACCGGCGAATGCTCCACCCCGGCCACCCTCCTCCCGACAATTCGTCTCTCCTTCGTTGGTACAGTACTTCTTGGTAGCCGCCAGAACGTACGGGAAGGCACTCGTGAGCTCTGACGTCACACATAGTTTCGCAGTAGCGCACGCGTACACTCAGACACACACACACATTGCAGTCTGCGGAGCGCGACAGAGCGCCACCTGGGGGGAGGCAGGGGCGAAACGAGGAAGCGTATTACGCTTGCATGCGTCCGCGCTTCCTCCACTGCGCTTGACCTTGCTTTCGTTCATTTCGTTTACTCTTTGGCGCTTTTTTTTCTTTCGATCTTTCTTTCGCGATGCTCTCCTCTTTGGTTGGCCCGTCGGCGCAAGATGATTTCCGCGCTGACGGTGGGCATCGCGAAGTATGCGGCGCGTGCTTGAGTTAAACACTTTCGGGTCTTCTTTTCGTCCGGTGCGATGTAAGCGCTCGCGCGCGCACTTGTGTTCAGGTGTGCCTGAGAGAGAAGAAGGGTGAAAGGCGCCCTTTCCTTCGTCTACTTCCCGTCCGATTCTCGTCGTCGGCCTTTTGCGGCACGGTGGGCCGAGTGACGACAATTATCGCCCAAGCGCTTCGTAAGCTGGCGGCGGCCATGACCGTCGGCGGTGCTGCGCCTTCACTGGCCGCCGCCGTAGTAGTAGCGGTCTTCCGGACGAGCGTGAGTTATAAGGGCTTAAGTGGCCGGGCACCGTTAGGGGAAAATGACGCCGCGACAGGAAAGTTCAAAGGAGAGAGCGCGACAGAACCAAGAAGAAGTAAAGCAAACAGCAGAGGATAGTAGAAACGAAGAAAAACGAAAATACACCGAAGAAGTGTTCATGATGACCAAGAACGGAACGACCAGACGGAAGAAGTGACCGAAGTACGCGCAGCGCACAGGATGACCGAGCCGCACCCCCCCCTCCCCCCTCTCCTTTACCTACCCCTACATGCACACTCTCTCTCACCAGTATACGCATGGCTAGGCGTGTTTTTATTTGTGTTTTGCGTTATCCTCGGGCAGTTAAACGAGAAGAGGACGAGATGACCGAGGAAATTGAACCGGCTGGGTGTCCAGTTGTGCACATTCTGCGTACGCGCACAAGCGCCAGCCATCAAGGCGAAAGCCGAGAGGAGAGTTGAGCTGAGTACGAGTTACAGGTCGCGCGGGGGGGGGGGGGGGGGGGAAGGTACATGAGGAGGCCGACTCGTCGCATTAACGACAAATTTGAGCCTGCCCCCTTGATAGCGGTTGGTAGCACATCAAAGAGTGACCTCTGGAAATAGCCAGCAGGAAGATTTCGAGAACTCTTGCCTGTGTATCTCTCTCTATTTTTCTCTCACTCTCTTGCACTCGTGCCTATGTACACGGGTTCTCAGGTTTCACTGTATCGCCTTCCAATGACCTCAATCTCCTCTCCCTCCCTCAATTTCCCCTCCTTGCAATGGACATACGGGATGGTCTGCGTCGTACAATGCTTCGTCCAGAATCGTAGACCTGCGTACTTTCTGTGCTCCTGGCGTTTAAGTATGCAAGAAAGAGACAAGGCGATGGCCCGAAGTGTGGGTTCGGCTTAATGAGTCATGAGAAGGGTCAAAATCATTGCGGCGTCCCCCTCCCCCCCCCCTCGTTCTCCTACACACGCGCAGACAGACACACAGTTTCGGTCAAACGAGGAGGGATGACCGATCGGTCCAGCTCGCTTGCAAATGAGCCTGTTGACCGGACAGTGTCGCTGGGGCTCAAGACGTAGAAAGCGGAAGAAGGTAGAGGACATTATAAGAAGAGAAAGCAAAGTAGAATGAAGGTCGGGATAGTTTTGCCAAACAATCTTTACAAGGCTGGGAAAAGTCGTCGGCCGCCGAGAGATTAGCACGAGAAAATTGGCCGTTACAGTTAGATTAAGTGAAACACATTCTCAGGTGACCTTCACAGGACTGTTTTCAGATTCGCATAGATAACTGCAGTCGTTATACGATGCTTCGCTGCGAAGCAGCACGAGGCCGTGGATTGGACTGCTGCCCAATGAAGTCATTGTTACGTTTGTGCCCTCGTAAGTAATATGCAAAGGCTACAAATCTAATCACGACACCTTTATTCTAGCTGTTCTTTGTTCTTGCTTTATTATTTTTCTAAGTAGGGGGTGGGCGGTAGAAATAGTGCGGCTTCATAATTACCTCTCCATATCTCTTCTTTTTTAGCGCTATCTGGAAAATTACATGAAGGTAATGAGAGCATAGGGGACGTGTTGGAGTATTAATAACCCGTATGTATCCATACATCATGTGGGGCATGTGTCTCATAATGCATCTCAACTCCCGCATGCCCTAATGATCTAATTATGCTATGGAATATAGAATAGCTTTCCTAGCTCTCTCTCTAACATTTGAATGCGAAAGCCTGCTGTGCTCTCGGTAATGCATGGAGTTATCATTAAGTCCTAATAACATCAACGTGACATAAACCGAAGACGATCTAAACAATGGTCCGTACACTACTATGCCACGTCGCGTTTCAGTCCTTGAGCACTGTTCTATCGGTGTCTAATGAAACAGTAGTACTGTGCACGACAGGATCGCGCACCGTATTACTGCGAGTGCTTGCCTCTGTTGGTTTTCGATTTGATACCAGTAGTATTACACCGTGCATGTCGCCGTACGATTCGCAGCGTCCACTGCCCTTCTAGAAATAAGCAGATCGCAGCTTTCCAATGCGTTGGGCTGGACGTTCGTCTTCAACATGCGAAGGGAAATATAAATTAATACCTTCAAAAGGCTGCGGGGACTACACGCAGTCGTTTGGTACAAAAAAAAAAAAAGATGTTCGTACCAATGCTTGTTCAAATGGCATTGTTTGCAAATGAATGTCTACAATACGATATAGCTATAAGGTTCTTACGTCCCGACACCACCAAACAATTGAGAGGCGCGTAGTGCAGGCAGGGCTACAGAAATTTAGACCACTCGTGGTTTTTTAACGTGCACCTAAATTTGTAGGAACGTGGGCCTCTGGCATTCTGCGTCCATCGAGCGGCGGCCGAAATTCGCTTCCGTGACCTTCGCGTCAGCAATGTCGCGCAAATCAATGTCAGATTCGCATCAGGATATACCGAGTAATCTATGCTTAAGCACTAACTAGGGGCTTCTTTGCATGTTGCTCCCAGCTGTACGACGAATTACTACATAGATGACGACAGTGAATGCTTAGCTTATGAAACGTACTTTTCTGAAAGAACTTTGAGCCATGCACGGGACACCTTTCGGACCTCGTGCCCGCGGACCTGCGTCGAAGGCCTGCCGGAGCCCGCCACTGAAGTGTTGCGAGCCAGTCCGGTCCGGCCCTGGTCTGGTCCGCCATTATGAAGATGTGCTGCGAAGATATTGCTTTTCGATATCATATCATAACATAGCATATCAAAATGAAACATGCCGTGAAAAGTCTAGCAAGCCTCCCCTCCCCTCCTTCCCTGCGGCCGCTTTACATTTTCAATAAAGGAATCGCTTGTGTAAATAGAGTCACAAGAATGAGTAAACTGAATGCATATCTAATATTGCTAATAAAAGGTTTTATAAATGAAGCATTTCATCAGAAACATACATGAGCAATTTTTTAGAGGCTCTGCCCTCATCATCTTGAACTTTGATCCGGTATCTAGCAAGAGCCCCTTTTCCAAATCTGGTGGGATTATCCTCATCGTAAGGGGGACAGAGGGGTGCTTGCTTGGCATTTTACGGTAAGGTAATGGCAAATGACCGTCGCGGAGAATTAAGGCGATACGGGCGGGGGGGGGGGGGGGAGGTGTAAACAAATCTAGACGAACGTCTATACTTCGACATTGATTCGGGTTTCGTACCAGGTCTGGCCCGGTCGATAAAAAGCCCCAGCCCGGCCCGGACCCGCTATAAGAAGACGTCGGCCTATACCCGAACCCGACCTGCACGCCGGCCCTGGCTAGGGCTTTCGGCCTATACCCAGAGCCCGTGCCCAACTCTAGAAAGAACCTGCTAAATCTCGGACGTTGAACTCAATCCCTATGATCATTTGCCATCTTGGCCAGTCAATGTCCGCCAACCCGACGTCACGTAACGCTAAGCACGAGAACAGATTTCGGGCCCGACCGTTCCGGGAAAAAGCTTCCACTTTCAAAGAGGGGGGGGGGGGGGGAATGGGCCTTACTCACTGAAGTCACGGCCATCGAATTATCTCGTAAATCACAGAACCACCGCTCTGAGCGCTACGGCTAGCAACTACGGCTCGCAACGAGACTAGCGTTGGCTGCACTCGAGAAATTGCACTTTCGGTGCTGACGACGTGCTTCTGTTTTCTCGGCGTTTCACGTTTCGGCCATTTAGCTTTAAACGACCGCCGCGTGGAGGCTTTTACTCGCTTCGACCGCCACGAGTGAGCCGAAGGACGGGATCGGTTGGTATCAGTGCTGCAAAAAGGGAAACCAGGAAATACCAATATTCTCTGATTATAATTTCCTAACAGCCATTGAAACAGCATTTTGAGCTGCTGAAATAACCCATATATTTAACGTTGGCTTTGTACTTCTCTTGGTTGTTAATTTTTTATATGTATAATTACTGCTTTCGTTGTATAATCCTGTGTTTTGCACTTTTGTTCTAATTCTGTACTACAAGTGTTGATTTCTCATGTACACTGTAATGCACGATTTATTTGCTTTTAATTTTGCTGTTTTGTATTCTATTTTCTATTGTAACCCCCATACAACAATGCCCAATGGGCGATGTAGGTACTTGAAATAAATAAATAAATAAATAAATAAATAAATAAATAAATAAATAAACAATCCATGTCGTCGCCGTTTTGGCAATAAGTCAACGTGTGATACAAGAAAGCATTAATGTCGTTTTTCATACATTTTTTTCTCATTTTGCTACGTGACTGTGCATACAAGAATATGAATGTTTTCTCACTTTCGACAGCAAATGGCAGCTGCCTATACTTGGAGGAGGAATATACTTCAATTTTCAGAAGTGGGAGTGGGAATCTTGAACACGTCCTTAAGTCTTGAACACGTTCTTAAGAAGCACAAACTGGCATATACCAGTACAAACTAGGCTGGCGGACTGCTCTGCTTGTGTTGCGGCCCCCTGGGTTCCAATCTCACCCCCGCCCAGTGAGCGGCTCCATTAAAAACAATCTTTGACGGGGCGGAGTTTCTTATGGCGTCACCCGATCGTGCCGTTATGGTAGTAACCACCGATCGTTGAGTCTCCAATCCGGCCATATATGGCGCTCCTTGTACCATAGAACGAATGCATATACGCTGAGAAATGCAAAATCGTCCCACACCAGAGGGCCGAATCTTGCCAACGACGACGCGAAAAGGTTCATGCGTCCCCCGTTTCCGTGCGTGATTGCCGGACCCGTAAGATCTGGTATGTGCCAAAGGGGACCGACTTTTAGGGGCGAAGCCCCTGAAGCCGTGGGTCATGCGTCCTCGATGTATGTAGTAGGTAGCCACCTCTCGTTCAGTTTTTGGAATCTCCGCTAGATGGTGCTACTGATATATATTCAAGGGTGTCTTAGGCAGGGGTGCCCTTTGTCACCCTTGTTATTCATGACGTACCTACAAGGATTAGAGGCCAAATTAGAGGAAACTGGACTTGGTTTCAACCTCTCTTTCGTCAAACAAGGAAAACTCATTGATAAGGCACTACCAGCATTAATGTACGCAGATGATATAGTGCTAATGACCGACAACAAGGAAGACTTGCAGAGATTGATGGACATCTGCGGTAATGAGGGAGATAGGTTAGGTTTCAGATTCAGTAAGGAAAAATCAGCAGTCGCGATTCTTAATGATAACGAAGGTTGTGAGCTTAGGATACAGGAATTCACGCCAGAGATAACAGATAAATACAAATATCTGGGCGTATGGATAAGCAAAGGGACGGAGTACCTAAGGGAAAACGAGATATACGTGAACACTAAAGGTAACAGAAATGCAGCAGTGATGAAAAATAGGGCACTGTGGAATTACAATAGGTATGATGTTGTGAGAGGAATATGGAAAGAGGTCATGGTTCCTGGTATAACGTTCGGCAATACGGTTTTGTGCATTAGATCAGAAGTTCAAGCAAGATTAGAAATTAAGCAATGTGGAATATGTAGGCTTGCTTTAGGAGCTCACAGGAATACACCAAATCAGGGAGTACTAGGTGATATGGGATGGACATCATTTGAGGGCAGGGAAGCTAGCAGCAAGATAAAATTTGAAAAGCGATTGAGAGAAATGGGGGAGGAGCGTTGGGCTAGGAAAGTTTTCAGTTACTTGTACATGAAGAATGTCGACACTAAATGGAGGAAACGAACTCAAAAATTGTCAAGCAAGTATTTAGACAGCACCAGAATATACCAAGCCAAAAGAAAACATTGGTTGAGAAGAAGGTGGAAGAAACAGAGGGGTACATGTGGAAGATGGGAACACTTACGAAATCATCACTGGAGACCTACCGAATTTCGAAGGAGGAAATCGCAAGGGAAAAGATCTACGATAATTCTCGGGGTAGTTCTCTGCTCTTCAAGGCTAGAACGTGAGTATTACGTACCAAGACGTACCGAGTAAAATACGAAGGCACAGACACGGTATGTAGTACGTGTGGAGAGGAGTAAATGGCGGAACGTTTGATAATCTTCTGTAAAGTGCTCCACCCTATAGTCGAAGATAATGGCGCCGAATTTTTCAAAGAATTGGGGTTTAGGCACAGTGAAGGCAAAATAGACTTTAAACGGGTAGAAATACCCAGGAGGTGGCTTAGTGATGGTGGCTACAATCGAGGCGCGAGTGAAATTCAATCCTTCATCACACAGTGATAGTACTTAACTTTATGGCTAGGTGGCGTGAGCCACCGCCCGATCTAGAGTTACTGTATATGCTACCTACCTGCGATACAGTAGTGGTGCAGGCTCTTCTCACATTCTGTATATGCTACCTTTAGGTAATATAGTAACTCTAGCCCGATCTAAAGGGCACAGCTGGATTTATCCATCCATCCATCCATCCATCCATCCATCCATCCATCCATCCATCCATCCATCCATCCATCCATCCATCCATCCATTCATCCATCCATCCATCCATCCATACATCCATCCAACCATCTATTCATGCGTCCATCCATCTGTCCATCCATCCGTCCATCCATCCATTCATTCATGAATCAATCAATCAATCAATCAATCAATCAATCAATCAATCAATCATTCAAATATATGATGAAAATATGCGAAATGGGGTACTTGGAATGTGCACTAGACGGATGGACATACAGACAGACGAACACATTGATCCATGGTTGGATGGACGGACGGATGCACGAATCAACGGACGAACAAATGCTTCGCCCCACTCGTCATCATTTAGTCCTTCGATATTCTGTGACTTTTTGCTAACGCCTGCCACCAAGCGGAGTGGATTTCAAACGTGCATCTGTGAGATTCGCTTCTGCAGCGTGGTGAAACTACTTAGTGAAGGTGACGCGATTTTCAATGGTAGACCGTTGAGAGTGCATTTCGTTTTCGTTCCCCAGCTGGGTACATAGGGGATAAAACGGAAAAAAAGAAGATGAATAAAAGAAAGGAAAGCTCAACAAAACCCGAGCACATATACTTTAAAGTACGAAATACTGAAATCGTTGACCTCATAGTTACTAGCACGTCATCACTGGGCGATTGGGGCGTCACCAGGTGTTTTTGCTGAACAGGTCCTGGTACTGTCGATGTCGGCGGGTGATGAACGCCCAGTTGAGCCTTATTACGCTGTTTGCACTTGAAGTATTCATCTACGCGTAACGGATGCAATCCACAATTTGTACAATTGAAGGCCCTCAAGCATGAAATTTTATCTGACTGCTCTTTTCAAAGACCACGCATGCAAACACAGAAACGTGGACTTCACTCTTGAGTCCTCGTTCATTAATCAACCTGTCCAGTCTGTTAACTTAGCATGTCCCTTATGCCTAAGACTACCGAATCGAAAAAAAAAGCCCCTTTTTTCCCCTTTTTAGTCACTGTAGTGATCCTCCACCGTTTCCTTCTTGCTTTCTGCACCTAACCTGGTTTTGTACTGCCTTCGTGATGGAGGCTACAATGGCATGATTTAGTAACGACGACGTCATAGCTACGCAATCTGACGTCATATCTGCTCAATTTACGTCATAATTATGGCATTGTCAAAGTTATGACGTCATAGCTTTGGGAATCTGAGGCGTCATGACAACGCCACATAGTGATTTCCCCGCTTAAATTATTTTTGCATATTCGTGTTTACGCCGACGCTCAATTTTCGAGTCTGATTAGGCACCCAGGCGTTAGCCTTAAACAAAACAAAAAAAGAGCGAGCCAACATTTGCATTTCACCTTTCCGCACTACAGCACCGCATACCTGGCGTGCCCGGTCGCCCGGGCACGCAAGTAAACACGGCTCGGCGGGAACGCTAAAGCGGGCCGGCCCCGTCACTTCCTAAAACACGCCGCCGCGTTCCTTCAAATCAGTTCCCTTCTGACGAATACCGGCAGCTTTCGTGGGCCTCGGGGCGAAACCAGAAGCGCGCTGATGCGCGTGTGTGTTTGCGTGTGAGAGGCCTGTTTTTATTGTATTTTATTTTTTTCATTAGTATCCCCGCGTGCCTCATTCGATTTGTTCGTGCGTGCCTGTCTGTCTCCCGCAATCTTCGTGCGCACCGAAACCTCCGCCACCTCGAGCATCTCATGCTCTTTCGGCTGTCATGGTTTCTTGTTTTCTTCCGAACACCCGCCCCACTTCTGAAACGAGAGAGATTCAATAATACAGCTACAGACTGACCAAAAACTAACGCAACGAGGACGACGCGACCTTCAATGATGGACCGTTGCGAGTGCCTTCCCTTGCCTAGCTCGATACAGAGAAAAAAAAAAAAGAAAAGCAAGAAGAAGAAGAAGAAGAAGAAGAAGAAGAAGAAGAAGAAGAAGAAGAAGAAGAAGAAGAAGAAGAAGAAGAAGAAGAAGAAGAAGAAGAAGAAGAAGAAGAAGAAGAAGAAGAAGAAGAAGGGGAGGAAAGGAGGGCACTCACCGAAAACCCGAGGGCATAAAATGACTTTCAAGCACAAAATAAAAGCGTGAGTCAAAGCTCTCGTCGCTGGGCCAGCTTGCTGTCGCTGGAGAAGGCGCGAAGAAAAAGCAAGAAGAAGAGGAAGAAGTAAAGAAAGATGGCTCGTATAACGCTAGATATATGAAGCTAGCGTTGAGCGACGTCTAGACAAGAGGAGGAGGAGGAGGAAGAAGGCCATATGTGTCCACGGAAAGCGAGAAAAGATGAAGAAGCGTGCGAGAGAGACGACAGCGAAAAGGCGAAACGAAAGAAAGCGTAGCAAAAAGAGATATGGGGGGTGGCTATTGCATTTTGCATGCGTGCCCGTCTCAGCTAGTTGTTCTGGTTGGAAGTGGCGGAGAGAGAGAGAGAGAGAGAGAGAGAGAGGAGTAAGGTGGACCGGGATAACGGAGCAACACGTTAGAAGAAGACGAGGCGAGCCCGGAGTGCAAGAGAAGCGAAAAAGAATCAGAAACATACAGCGAACAACCCCCGGAAAGGTTGCAAACACATCACTCCCTGAAACGTAGCTGACCTCTGAGGTAACACTCCTCACGCCCCGTACCCCTCCTGGTGCTCGTGATCGAGCGAAAGAATATAAAAATTTAAGAGACAAGATAAGGAAACTCGAGAATTCCGCTTGAGAACGCGTGATTCCGGCCTCGTTTTCCTCATCACCGCCGCCTTCCGCGGAGCGTCTTCGGCCGCCCGAAACGTTTGACCCTTTCCACCGCCCCCACATTCGGCTCCAGCGCACGCTGGTATAGGTCTCCATTTAACCTCTCCCCCCCCTCCTTCTCTCCCAGTCCGAATTCCCCAGCATTACGAACACTTCCCCTTCGTGTGTTCCGGAGGGATCCAGAAGCGAAGCCGACACGAGCCGGTATTCATGGGCGGGGGAGGAAGAAGAATGGCGACTTCTTCATTTTCGGCCCCATAACTAAGCTCGTTAACGTCGCCCGAGTGGATCCGCAATGAACGGCACGACGTGTTCTCTCTCCGTTGAAAAGGAAGGCCCCCACTGTGCCACGGAGGTATACGAGTTGAACGACCGTTCAGGAAGTCGGTCTCCTCCGTTAGTTGGCGTACGCGAGCGTATTGCTTCCTGGGTCAGTACGGCGAACGGAGGAGCCCCTGCCCCGCTTCGCAGCCATCCTCCCTCTCTTAACCAGGACTCCCGCTTCTTTTCACGTACTCATCACCAACACTACACCGTTCGCGAGACTCCTTCTTGTTCTTCGCCCTTCTGCAAAAGCCTCCTCCCGTCCGCGCCGTTGCTTCTCTCCCATTCCTTTTCCGTGCTTCTACGGGACGTTTCGGCTGTATCCCACTGCTCTCCTTCTCGCGTCTCGTGCACCTCACCCTACCTTCTCTTGCTTCGCCGCGGTCGTCAATACTCGGAGCACCGTTTCCAACCGCCGTCGGTAACTCCGAGGCACTGCGCCTCCGATTCCTTCCAACCTTGGTCTCCTCTCCCATCGCTCAAACGTTTCGACTCTCGCCGATCGCTCTTCTACCTCTCCTACCCATCTATCTCTCCTCCATTTTTTTTTTACAATGCGCCATTCTCCACCTGTTAGTCTAGCCCTTTGTTTTTTGACCAGGAACGCGTGCGTTCCTGGACTGCTTTTGTGTTTCTGGTCCGCTCATTTGTTTGCAGACGAGAAAGCGAGCAAAAAATGAAAAGGTCGGGCAGGGACGACGGCTGGCATCCTTCTTGTTTTGGCGTGTACGCAGCCGCCGCTGTAACAACCGGACACCGTGTTCTCTTTGAGATGCCGGGCCTTGTGCACGGGGAGGGAATACGGAGGGGGTTGACGGCGAATGAAACAATAAAGCAGGAAAGACGTCATGCCACGTCAAGGCGCGGTCATCTGTTACGCTCACAAGGGCAGCGGGCCTCCGGGTTCGCCTTGTGTCCCGCGATGAACTTCGGATGCACCACGGCTGCATCGTTAAATGCGGTACGCTTGGGTCGCTCCGACAAATTGTTTTTTTTAGCCACATCACCATAAACTAGCAGCAGAACAAACAGGTCAGTGTGTAGTGGTCTGTGCGCGCGCTTGTTACAATCCTTCTTTTTTTTTCTTGAGGAAGGCGGAAGCAAGGAAGGTTATAGGTGGTAAGATTCTTCGCCGCCTGTCAGTTGCTTGATGACCTTGAAAAGACCGAATGCGGAAGGGAGCTCTCCGTGGAGTGTAGTGGGCCATTTTACTTACGCAAACAGTAGTTCCCTTCAAACATCGTCCGCGCGCTTCATGCTTTAAGGGTCATTGCGAGTTCGATGCACTCCGTGGCGGAGGCTAAGGCTGGCGCCTCGCAAATGACTTCAAGTGGGGCTGTCTGTTTCGGCGTGCAGCACATGGTTCCAGTAAAAACAAAGTGTCTCGTTCAGTTATAATGAACAGAGGAACGTTTGTGTACGTGCGCGCAATTGCATTGCTATGTCGTAAAAAAAAGAATGTATAGGTTAGATTCGCCATGCCGATTCCGAGTTTGTTCCGACGAAATTCCGCATCTGGCCTTTGCAATCAGGACCACCTCCTTTTCTGGACTTTTGTACGGGACTTCAAAAATGTGACGCCACTGCCGAATTTCGAGGGGTGGTGCATATTAACAACAGCCCAGAGAGAATTATGTCGGTGCTCGGGAACCTTCATTAACAATGCGCACATTCACTATAGGCTCAGCCCGGATCGACGGAAAAGTGAACTATTTTCCTCCGACGCCGACGACGGACCAAACACAAAGTCCCGGCTTTCTACTCATAAACTGTGTTTGATATATTTTCGCGGGTATATGCGTAGTGTACGCCGAGTTTCTAATTCTGGAGACCTGCTTTTTAAGAGCACAATCTGCCGGTAATCGATGCCCATGCATTCAAGTGCTGCGTGACAACTAATTACGAAGAACCATGAACAGTACATGGCTCTGTCCGCTCATTAAAGACAGGTTAATCGACTCGACGAACTTCGTGTGTGATTTGGTGGGGACGTTTGAGTTCCATATTGGCTTCGTTTTTCCTCCGACTGGTCTTCACTCCTCTCATACTAATTTTAGCAGCGCACTGGGGCCTACGCGATAATAATAATAATAATAATAATAATAATAATAATAATAATAATAATAATAATAATATTCCTCGACGAGATTGGGAGGAATCCCGTAGTGGAGGGATCCGGATTTAACACCGCAACCACTGATCCACCGCGGCTGACGCATGCAATACGATTAAATTTCCGCAAACCAACGATTTCGTGCTTTCGTCACGCAAGCAAGACTGAGTTGGATTAAATAAATTTAACTTGGTTTATTCGCGCTGAACAATGGCAAACATTTAAAAAAAATTTTGTACAATCTACTTTAACTATACGAGCATGCCAGTCACCAATGTAGTTCACTCCAGCAAGGCGTTTCACAGCGTTGACACTGTAATGCTGACCATTTATTGATTGGTTTGTGGGGTTTAACGTCCCAAAACCACCATATGATTATGAGAGACGCCGTAGTGGAGGGCTCCGGAAAGTTCGACCACCTGGGGTTTTTTAACGTGCACCCAAATATGAGCACACGGGCCTACAACATTTCCGCCTCCATCGGAAATGCAGCCGCCGCAGCCGGGATTCGAACCCGCGACCTTCGGGTCAGCAGCCGAGTACCTTAGCCACTAGACCACCGCGGCGGGGCAATGCTGACCATTTAAACTATGTTCACTTGGTAAAAAGAAAGAAAAATTGGAGGGGAAGTAGACGGCGAAACGCTTGCGTCGGCCCCATTTCTTCTTTCCTTGTGAATCTGTCTGTCTATCTTTTGCGCTCACTGACTGCTGACTGTATCGGTAAGTGGTTTGTATTGAACACTAATAACAGACTATTCCAACGACAAGCGCTACTGCGCTGCCACCACGTGGTATTAAGAGCTGCAGCAGCAGCGTCACCTTCGCGCCGCGCGGACGACAGGATCTGGCGCAGCCCTGTCGTTTTTCACGGCTGCTATTTCCGGTTTTTCTCCTTTGCTACATGGCGTCATTTGTAGCGAGAAGAACGACTTTGCACGACGTAAGTTAAGCGTATGCGCGCGTGAGATCGGCGGCCTCGAGTTTATATAGGGCACTGGGACCGGAATTCATTTCCGCCCTCTTTCAGCGCCTTGTCTTAACCCCTTCAAACACTTCCGAGTTAAAGCCGAAAAGGTCTAAGCCCCGCCGCCGCCCTCCTTGGAAGGGACAGACGCACTTACGTTCGCGTAGTCATCAGAGTTCACTCGCATTTTTTTTTTTTTTTAGATGCGGGGGGCCCGCACATTTCCGTTTTAAGAGCACGAGCGCGCCCACGTCGTTCGAAATACGGCGATCTCGAGGTCACCGGGGTCGTATCTTCGGCCTGCCCGTTTCGCGGTGCCTCGTCGCTATAGACAAATCTACGGGCTCGCGCAGCTCCCCCTTGCCTTGCCGCGGGATAGCTCGTACCAGTCGCCCCGCCACCGTCTCTGCAAGACCTCGATGACGACGTCGGGCCAAGCGCGCTGGGACGCCCAAATTGCAATGCCGGACACGACCTATAGCAATCTCGACTAAATAAGTGCGCAGATTCCGATTCACTGCGGCGTTCTCTTCCCGCTGCATTGATTTCCTGTTGCCTTGTCATTTTTTTTTTTTCGGGTGAACTCAGTAAGGACTACCCGCTGTGTCGGAAGGTCTTTAGAGCAACCCCAGTTTCGTATAGGAGCGCCGCATACTTATACGCCGACACACGTGTTTCCAGTGTATACACATACGGCACCCCGCTGCGTCTCCCTCTTGGGAACGTGTATTCAGGTCTCATGCATTCGGCTGTTTTATGTCGGTTCTCGGGTAAATCCGAGGAAGGCCCTTTCGTGCGGCCATATATTGGCTCTTGAAAGCTTGCGTGGCATACTGCGGTGCATTATGGGCACGCGTGCCGGAAGATTCTGTTTGAACGAGCTGGCAGTTAATTCCTGGCGTCGCCCCACTCCTCGAAGGATGCGTATGGAACAAGACCGGAAGTTGTGTACTTTGTGTCAACTGTGAGCGACGGCGCCACGATGGCGGAGCGCTGAAGTTTATGGCGTGAAAGTCTTGAGAAGCTTCTAGTCTATTGCACTTTTAGAAGTGATAATAGTGTAAGTCTGTAAGTTTTACGTTTCAAAATTGTGATAGGATAATGAGGGACACGATATAGGAGGTACTCGAAAACTTCCACCATGTATAGGGTTCTTTAACGTACTTAAACCGAAGCACACGGGCCTATAGCATTTCGCTTTTGTGGAAACGTGACCACCGTTGCCGGTATTTGATCCGGCGACCTTCAAGTCAGCAGCAAAGCATCGTAGTGGACGCTTTGACCGACCATTAATCGCCATCGTGATTAACGTGATCCCGCTTTGTGAACCACCTGTTCTGGTACCTTAGAGGATACGGTCTTGAGAGGCTAAGCACGAGGGAGCCGGTTTATATTCTTGGCAATGATGGTCGCATTTTGGAGGGGACGAACTGCCAAAAAACGAACTGAGAGTGACGGGCACGCTAAGCAATCCGAGGAGAAAAAAAATTAATTTGCAGCCCACCTCGACGGCGTACGGCGTTATTATGTATACCGTCATTGACTAACAAAATGTCTAATTCATTGTTAGGTAGCACACAAATTGAAAGCACAAAAATAAGGAAGCAGGACGAGGTCTTTTGTGTTTTATCAATTTCTGCTCTACCCAACGATGAATAAGTCCCCCCCTAAGCCCCCCTTTCAGTTCTACTAACGGCCTATTTATTCTTTTACGATGCGTTAACTTTGACACTAAGTCCTGAAGTGTATAGTTATGAAGTGACTGTTGCTTACTCTTCACTTGTTGCTCACTACAATGGTAAATGTTCTAGAACCCAGCACCTCCAGCACATGTAAAAGCGTTCATTAGACGCTGGCGTAAAGTCCTACCGATATATATCAATCAACGTCTCTATTGCGAACCCCGACTGCAAGACGCGTTCACTGCAATGCGCGGTAGGCAGACCCACAAGAGAGTGCTGGAGAGGATGCTCTACTATGACGTAACGCTTAGCTACATTGTTAAAAAAAATTCCAAATAGTGTACATGTGAGTGAAGGGGCGGGGCATGGTTTGCCCAAAGGCATTGCTGACGTTGCTAAGACAGGACCAAGCCTGTAGTCTCCGTCTAAATTGCCTAGGCCACTGACCTACAACGACCGAACCGCGCCACGCTAGGTCGCGCGTTGCGGGCGATATCGGTTTGACAGCTCACCCGCTGGCCTACAGAACACTGAAGGTAGCTGCGATGAAACGATAAAGAATCTGCGGGCTGACGTACTTGATCGGAGACGGCGTTGTTTCTATGGGGCGTAGCAGTCAGACGCTCTTAACAAGGAGAAGTTGCAGGGGGTGCAACGGTATCGGAAGAATATCTACGAAGCCACGTTCTGACGCATGGCGATAACGCTTATATCGAGGCATAAACGCCTGCGCAATAGTGTACAGTACAGAAAATACCGAACATGTTTCCTAATGTTAAATGTGTGTACTTCTGGCTCTTCTCGTGGTTAAGGTTCTTTACTGTCGCTCTGGCGAACATATGCGTTGCTGATTCATGTGAAGAACGATTTATTTGTGTCCCAGTTTTTACCTCACCCCAGTAATGGCCTAATTGGTCAACAGTATTCGGAAATAAAAATAAAAAAATAAACTATGCATGCATGCGAACACCTAAGGTAGTAGCACAGGCATCATGATTCGATTATTTAGTGGCCTGTGGCGCACAGCTTCCCATGGTCTCATTTTGTCTCATGTGTGCCTTTGTGGTGGCGTAGCTTTCTTAATTGCGAAGTTCTGCCGAATGCCGAAGTTTTGCTTGGTTCTCGGTAATCAGTTAAAGTACATTAACTATAATTTGAGTACTGGCAACGTGTCACAGTTCACCATTTGTAGCTGTAAGTTCTACGCTACACACAAACCCACTGCGTCCCCGACGACCGCAGCAGTGTTGGACCCTCTCAGCCCGCCCATAGCTCAGGGTGGATTTCACTTGCGGTACGTGTCAGCACAAGAACGTTTTTTTTTTTTCAGTGTCATGAGTGCAAGAAACATGCGACGCAAACCCTTCCTTGGTGTTTCGTTCTTTCTTGCAGACTTCCCCTTGATACACCGGCGTCGTCCACCATTTCTGCGAGGGGAGTGGGATAGGCTCATTATCGCAACCTAAAAGAGTTCGCCTAGCGGCTGTTCTTACCAAGAGGACAGTGAGAAAATGAGAGGATGCATACAGCGCTCGTCACGGACACCGGACATGAGCAAAACACACACCGAAACTTAATATTCGAGGTACCTCGTGAGTGTCTCTCAAGGGGTGAAGCGATAGGCGTGCATGTTGACGGGCCTAATTTCAAATAAATATTTAGCGACTGAAAATGTCCGAGCGAGTAATTGCAACATCCAGAAAAGGAATTGGGAAGGGTTAGATAGCAACATGTATACCTCTAAGATGACTGAAGTTTCCTTGTCACCATTCGACGTCACTAGAAACGTATCGCCTTCGCACAGTCCCGACGTCTTCGATAGCAAGGTTGAACGACCCTGGGCGTTGTGTCCTGCCTTCGGACAACCCCTTCTACAGCTTCGTCCATTAATAGCCCCTCTCTTTCTTTTATTTTTCTTTGAGTATTACCTTTGTCAATGCAGGGCACCCCTTTTGTTACACCCCCATTGTTCCCATTCGGCCACATGCGGCCACAGGCGCCCGCATAGAAGCGGCGTGAACTGTTCCGTAGAACAAAACAACGTGGCTGAGAGGTAATTGCTGCCTCATTAGAGTGGTGGATCTTGGATGGAATTAGAGGGATGAAGCGGGGCAAGCAAACAAGACCACAAAAGAAATGTTTGCCTTCGGTCCGGGTTTGTTCGCTGGCCCTGTGACAACGTGGCACTCGTAAACACACACACACACACACACACACACACACACACACACACGCACGCGCACACACACACGCACACACACCACACACACACACACACACACACACGCACACACACACACACGCACGCGCACACGCACACACACACGCACACACACGCGCACGCACACACGCACACACACACACACACACACACACACACACACACACACACACGATGGCCCTCACAAGTCTATCTAATCGCAGCAACTAGCACTCCACACATACCACAGAATATCCGGCCCTGTGACTATACAGGAATCGGTGGGACTGCTTAATTGCTTCCAGCACGACAGATGGCCTGCGGTCGCGTGCAGCTCTCGCTCTACGCAACGTTACACAAGACATATGCAGGAACTTCATGGAAGTCGTGACGCGGTGGCCACCCATCCACGGTCTTCAACCTTCTTCAACGGCTCGCCACGCAGTCCTGACAGGTGCGGGTCGTTGTGCGCGAACAGGTTGACGACACCGGGGAAAGTTGCGCAAGGCTGCGATAGTGTACGCAGTGTTACTCGCACGACACGAACGAGCTAAGGGCCCAACAGTACCGTCAGCATGCGTATACACCAGCTGCTTCTATTGACGCGCCAAAGAAACGAAATGGACACGAAGCAGGGAAAGCTGGTTTACAAACCGGCACAAACGGTGCACCCTTTTCTTGCCCGCTTTTGTTTTCTTGAGATTTTGCACGAGGACAAGCTCACTTCTTTAGCTCCTTCGCGGTCGCTGATTTCTCTTTCTTTCCGAGAGCCGTCCACTAGGAATGAATAAAAAAAAAAGCAAGTCTAGAAGTGCAGAACCGGCGACGTGCCATGCAGCTACCGTGCTTCCGCAGTTTCTTTGCAGCGTTTTTTTGCTTTTCAAGGGAGAAACCAACGACACCGTCCAGGCTTCTTCTCGGAGCATCGGCCGTCATCACACCACGTTGACTCCCGACAAAAGCGGAACCGGCGTAGCGCACGGCAGCGGAGAGTCGTTGCATGCCAAGGAGAGCAAAGGACCATAGCGGGAGGACGGCTCGTGTCTACCGTTTCGGCTGCCCGTATGCGTTTCTGTTTATTTTTTTCTTATTATTTGTTTCCTGTTGTACGCTTCTGCCTATCTACACTTTCATCTGCTCTACGGCGATTTACTTTCGCTTCGAAGAGAGCTGCTGGGCAAACGTGGTGGGCTGTTGTGAGCTTTCCGCCAGCGCGAAAGCGTAATGGTGGTCAGTCTGCGTGGACAGTATCGTTGCGCTTAGGCGAAGCAAAAATACAAAAAACAAAAATGCAGAGTGACCAGATTCTCGGTGCCTTTGCCATTGACTGCGGAGCATTAATGGGACGGTTGGTCGGGGACTCCTGGGTTCCTGTCTAAGCGTGCGGCGTTGAGCTAAGAACGGGTTCAGCGACTGATGAAACGGGTCGATCTATTTTCTAAGTTTTTTTTCTATTTCTTTTTTTTCTTTTTTTTGCCTTGAGAACGATAGCCAACAGCGTTACGTGGAGAAGGGTAAGGTCGAGGGTAAATGATGTTTTTTTTAAAGACGATAGTCTTTCTTGGGGACCTTCGACGCAAAAAATTTGGTCTATCTGTCTGTACATTTGTCTGTTTCTCTACACTTAACGGCATCGGGCATTTGAAACGGCCAACCCCATCCGTAGCGCCCGCCATTGTTGCTCAAGGTTGAGTGTTCATGCTTGTGCAATTGTCCAATAAACAGCAATTATCGCGCATGTCTTGGGCACCATAACAACACGTATATATTGTGCATGTGCGTCTTTTACTAGAAAAGGCATGCATAGGTAATTTTTAAGGACCGTAGCGCTTATCACGCTGCGCTGACCATGCAACGTTTGCACGGAAAGGCGAGTGTTTCCAACGCTTTGCTAAGACGAGACGGTGGTGGCACCTACCCATCGCCTTGCGTTTTACACCTTATCACCTCGGAGATGGGTGCGCACACCCGTCTCAGAGCCACGCGCTTTGTTTTCTAATAAAACTAGTCTAATCTAATAAGTCACGTCTCACGTGTGACATGACTTGATGCGCTTGTTCGCCTTCGCTTCACGCTCGAGGCACTCTAACGCAGCGCCTCCAGAATAACATTCACCGATTTTCTTGCGCGGAACATCAAATAAATGTCTTGTTCACTCTCTCGGCACGCAAGACTATCGTCTTTCGACGACATTTGCAGAAACATGCAGATATGGGGCCATTTTTTTTTGTATTGTCAACGAACTGGTAGGCGTGACTTTCTGTGACTTTGCTCAGGGGTGGCACGAGTTATGATTTGCGAGGAAAATTATGGCGGCTGCGATGATGAAAGGTTGGTGTCAGGCGTTGCCCGAAGGCGGCCGTGTAGCGCAGTTGCCCACCGCGAGCACGTGTTGACAGCAGCCCCCCCCCCCCCTCCAAGGTTGGGCGGGCGTCGTTTGTAAATGATGGAGAAAAGTAGGTGTGGGCAACGTACTCAAAATTTCCGAATGGTGAATCCAGTCTTTTGCTGCGTTTATCCTGTTTTAGTACCCCCTGAACGTTTGTTTGCCAAGTGAAATCACTGTCGGTCTCTCCTTTTTCTTTTTCTTTCTCTTCTCTCTCTCCTGCTCCCCTTCCCTAATCCCCCAGTGTAGGGTAGCCAACCGGATGTCTTTTTGGTTAACCTCCCTGCCTTCTCTCCTTTGTTGCTTCCTTCATTTCTACCTAATGACGCAAAGTAAGGCTAGAAAAGAAGATGTACAGGGAAGAACATTGTTACATAGACACATGAGGTTGAACTTGATTCTGCCTTTCAAATCTGATTGCGCACCTGGCTGCAGTCAATAGAAATCGCCCTTGCACTGAATATTATCGCAAGTGGATGCTCGCTCATCTACCCTTGTTCCTCCGCCTTCTGTTGCGTCATCACCTTTCGAAAGCACAGTTTTGCACAAAAGATCAGCATTCGTCAAACATATATGTGCGTTTCCTAATTTTCTCAATTTGCTACTTGGAGGTCGCTCCAAATTTTTGAAACCTGGAAGCGTGCATTTACACAAAGATGTTTTCCACTTCGCAATCCGCAAATTATCGTGAGATCTCCGATACACGTCAACTCGTATATTCAGCTACGTATTATCTGTACTATTTCCAACTGCAGTCAATGTCGGTATAACTGAGTGCGGTTCTGCAGC
The DNA here is from genome assembly GCF_013339725.1 of Rhipicephalus microplus. Lineage (NCBI taxonomy): Eukaryota > Metazoa > Arthropoda > Arachnida > Ixodida > Ixodidae > Rhipicephalus > Rhipicephalus microplus. The sequence goes on along the minus strand of NC_051175.1, from coordinate 105,098,919 downwards.
TTGCACACGAAAACACAATTTGACGCCACCATCTCTGACGAACGTCAGAGATGGCGGCCTCTTAGAAAAGTATTCTGTTGCAAAGGTTTTCACAATTATCGTTACGTACCTTTTTGCTGGCTTTCTTTCTGTTCAGTACTTTTTTTCGTTGACCTGCAACAGGGTAGCGTTATTGATTGATTGATTGATTGATTGATTGATTGATTGATTGATTGATTGGTATGTGGGGTTTTAAGTCCCAAAACCACCATATGATTAGGAGAGACGCCGTACTGGAGGGCTCCGGAGATTTCTACCACCTCGGGTTCTTTAACGTGCACCCAAATGTGAGCACACGAGCCCACAACATTTTCGCCTCCATTAAAAATGCAGCCGCCGCAGCCGGGATTCGATCCCGCGACCTGCGGGTCAGCAGCCGAGTACCTTAGCCACTGGACCACCACGGCAGGGCAACAGACGGTAGCGTGCCCGATTTTCGCGCAGCATATACCTTTGGAAACGAGGATATGGCCCCCCCTCAATAATTGTCTCCAGCTTTTGCCCTTTTTAGACGCATCGGTGCCACGTCCCATTCCATTACTCACTGTAGTCGCTTGTATGATAAGCTGATTTGCCTGTGGTTCAGGTGATTATCTTATCCGTTCGGATAAAATAGACGCGCGACGACGTCTGGCTCGAGATCTCGATGGGGTTGTTGTTGGGTGATGGTCTGATCAAGATAAGCAAACACTTCGCTGATTGTGCTTCACCTCGACTCTTTTTTTTTTAAACGATGTTGTGCACTTTCTGAGCTTCTGTTAGTATAGCAGCATCTGCCGCAACCAAAGTTGGCAAGCGTGCTTCCGCGGTCGATTTGAAGATTCTGGTGCCTCAGGCGCCATCCAGCCTGTGCTCAAATTAGAAAAAAAAAAGACTGATCGCTTTTTCCACCCCATGCACCGAATAACAGTGCCGGCTCGAAATATACAGCGTTTACACGAGCGACATTTGCGTGCGGGTATGTAGAGCCTGTTTATAATGACTCGTTATCTAAACACGGCATCACCTTCAGCACCTACCGAAAAAGGAAGAGTTTCGCACACGCAAAGATTACCTTCCGGAGGCTTGCTCCAGTTGAACGGGATGTTTCGAAAGTAAAAAGAAATGAAGAAAACAAAGCAAAAATAACGCGTGCTTTTTTTTATGTATCCATGCATGCAGCTTCTCACATTCAATCCATCATATAAGAGTAATCTCGAAGCGTGTTCCAGCCGCAGCTCGGCTGATAACACGAGAGATAATAGTTAGCTGTACAAGCGACCAACGCGCGTTTCGGTAAACCAATTACAACGCGAGAAACGAGAGAACGCTGAGAACGACCACCGCTAGCCAAAAAACAAAACAAAAAAAAGAAACGAAGGGCTGCGCTATGCAAACGAGCAACGATACAGAGCCACCGTCTCCCCAGCTGCGTTCTTCAAGAGGATCCGCGAGGCGTTCTTTAAAGAAACGTTCTTCCCACAAGTGCCGGGGTGCGTTGGTTTCACCCCCCTATTCTAGAACGTCCCGTCACTCAACGCTTCACCTTCATTTGAGAAAGCCGATGGGAGCGCCGTCTTTAGGCACGGAATGTCACTGCGTATTAGCGATAGTCTGCTGCGATTCTTGAGTAGCGCAGCGTCATTTTTAGCCGAAAGGTGGCGCAGTGGGCCTGCCTAGTGAAGGGTGGAAGTCGAGTCGAGGAGCGTTCGTGAATACGGGGGTCAGTCTCGGTGCCGAAGGCAATGAGCCCGCACTCGGACACACGTGAACCACGCGAGCCGCGACGTCAAAAGACGTCGCGGCAACGCAACTGACGCAAACGCGAGAAGGCGCTGCTGCATGCAGTGCCGTGGTTCCCCTGTCGCGATTCGTTGGAGTCGTTGTATAGCGCGGGTATGCGGTCGATTAACGTCCGTTTCGCGAGACGGGACGCGAGCTTGCTTCCGGAAATTCCGCAGCCTTTTTTAAGTGTGAATACACTTTATAAGCGACCCCAAACCATCCACCGCCGTCAGCGGCGTCCGCAGTCTTCTCTCTATCTTTAAAAGAAAGAGGACTTGGCGGGCCGCAGCGCGACGCTCTACCGATTAAGCCACGGACGCGACGCTGATAGTCCCCCTACCCTTCGCTCGCTCCTCCGCTCTCCTCGCTCGCTGCAGCTGCGCGCGCACCCCTCTCTCTCGCGCGCCCGCCTTCTCTCTCAGTCTCCCGTCGAGAGCGGGTCGTGCGATGGATGTCCCGGAGGCAACGCTACCATCTGGATATAAGGCGCGTTACTGACACCGATATCAGCGTCGCCAACGGATTTTAACTCTACTCCCCCTGATAGCATCACCCCGTGCATTCGCACTTAACCATGTTCACCCTCGGGGAAATGCTTGGGAGTTTTTTTGTCATACGCCGTCCCCCTTTCTTTGGCAAACTGTGCACGACGCCATCCCGGTACCAGTGATGTAGCACATCGGGCCCGTTGTGGAGTTAATAAATTTTCGCGTTTTACTTTTCATACACTGTAAACTAGTCCATGCTTTTCTTTAAAATGGTGCAGCCATGCGCTGGAAGATTGAAGTCATCGATGCCAAGAGAAAGCGCTGCGTTGTTTGCCCTTTTCCCGCAGGACGCGGGATCGAATCCCGGCTGCGGCGGCTGCATTTCCAATGAAGGCGGAAGTGTTGTAGGCCCGTGTGCTCACATTTGGGGGCACGTTAAAGAACCCCAGGTAATCAAAATTTCCGGAGCCCTCCACTACGGCGTCTCTCATAATCATATGGTGGTTTTGGGACGCTAAACATCACATATCAATCAATCAATCAATCAATCAATCAACCAATCAGTTGTTCGTCTTTTTGCGTAGCACCTTGCCATCCACGTTGACACCAGCATATGCGTGAACAAGCTTGCGTTCGCTTTTGAAAGGCTTTGGTTCCTTTAATTCCCACGTCCCTCGCTTTTTCCTTGTTTGTATTTTTCACGCTAGTCCTATGCTGGCCTTTCGTTCAAGGCTATTATCGTACACATATGATTCTCACACGAATAGGCCTTAGCTTGCGGTGAACACTCCTATGCGAGATTGACTGTGTCAGAGTGCGAAGCCTTACTTATTTGTTGAAAGAGGCAGAGGTACATGGCGAGCTGGTATTCTAACAGAACGGCATAGCAGCGCAGGTGTGTTCTTTCGTTAGGCTGTTATACGAGCGTATAGAAAAGTTCAGTCAACGCTGGCCAACATTAGCCTACATCGCAGGCTGGCCAACCACCCATGAGTCAACTCACTCCGATTCTCGTACTCAGATCGGACCGTGAGCCGGAGTCTCTGGGTCCGAGTTAGTTTCAGGCTCACGGCGTAATCTGAGTTAGAGTAAGGCTGGCTGAGTGCTTAGTTCGGTGAGCTCGAGTCCAAGTGAGTACGACTGAGGAGAGTTTCATGAGTCTGAGTCCGAGTGGAGTTCGACCGAGGAACATATATTTCTTGAGTGAGTCTGGCTAAACTCCGCATTTTATTGCCGGCCTGTGGTCCTATCTACTCACCTTCAGCAATACTATCAGTGGCACATTTTATTAAAAATATGTTATTTGAGGAGATATTTTCATTATTCATGTTATACACAGGGCGTTCCACATTCCTTGAGCCAAGAATTTTGAAAGTGAAAGGCACTTAGGAGGCAAATTGAACCAGACGCATACTACTCGCACTAGCCTGTAGGTACTCAGGCTATTTTTTATTTCTCCCTGTACTGTATAAATCATCATCATCATCAGCCTGACTACGTCCACTGCAGGACAAAGGCCTCTCCCATGTTCCGCCAGTTAACCCAGTCCTGTGCTTGCTGTTGCCAATTTATACCCGCAAACTTCTTAATCTCATCTGCCCACCTAACCTTCTGTCTCCCCCTAACCCGCTTTCCTTCTCTGGGAATCCAGTTAGTTACCCTTAATGACCAGCGGTTATCCTGTCTACGTGCTACATGCCCGGCCCATGTCCATTTCCTCTTCTTTATTTCAACTATGATATCCTTAACCCCCGTTTGTCCCCTAATCCACTCCGCTCTCTTCTTGTCTCTTAAGGTTACACCTACCATTTTTCTTTCCATTACTCGCTGCGTCGTCCTCAATTTAAGCTGAACCCTCTTTGTGAGTCTCCAGGTTTCTGCTCCCTAGCTAAGTACCGGCAAGATACAGCTGTTATATACCTTCCTCTTAAGGGATAATGGCAATCTACCTGTCATAATTTGAGAGTGCTTGCCCAATGTGCTCCACCCCATTCTTATTCTTCTAGTTACTTCAATCTCGTGGTTAGGCTCTGCGGTTATTACCTGCCCTATGTAGACATAGTCTTTTACAACTTTAAGTTCACTATTACCTATCTCGAAGCGCTGCTCTTTTCCGAGGTTGTTGTACATTACTTTCGTTTTTTGCAGATTAATTTTAAGACCCACCTTTCTGCTCTCCTTGTGTAACTCCGTAATCATGAGTTGCAATTCGTCCCCTGAGTTACTCAGCAATGCAATGTCATCGGCGAAGCGCAGGTTACTAAGGTATTCTTCATTAACTCTTATCCCTAACTGTTCCCATTCTAGGCTTCTGAAAACCTCCTGTAAGCACGCGGTAAATAGCATTGGGGAGATTGTGTCCCCCTGCGTTACACCCTTCTTGATTGGTATTCTGTTGCTTTCTTTATGAAGCACTATGGTAGCAGTTGATCCCCTGTAGATTTCTTCCAGAATGTTTATATATACTTCATCTACGCCCTGATTCCGCAGTGTCTGTATGACGGCTGATATTTCTACTGAATCAAACGCCTTCTCGTAATCTATGAAGGCTATGTATAGTGGTTGGTTATACTCTGGTTGGTTATACTCTATAAATAATCATTATTAATTACCTATTCTTTAATTAAGGGTTGGAAACCCAAATGTGAACACTGGGATGTAGAGCACTTTCATAAACCACCGACTAAATTGTTTTCTGTACGATACGTCTCGCGCTGTTATTTTTCTCCACGTTGTAAAGAAAAGCCCGCGAAACGTGAAAAAAAGCCGTGTGACGGACCGCGAGCGCAATGCTATAGTGCTGCCATAGGCTCTCTTTTCAACGCGGAAAAAAATAACAGCGCGAGACGCATCGTACAGGAAACAATTTAGTCGGTGATTTCTGAAAGTGCTCTACATCTCAGTGTTCATATCTTGGGTTTCCAGCCCATAATTTAAAGACATGTAAAATAATTAATTAACTAATTAGTGTGGGTAGAAATAAAAAATAGCCTGAGTACCTACAGGCGAGTGCGAGTAGTAGGCGTTTGGTTCAATTCGCCACAGAATTAAGTGTCTTTCATTTCGAAATTCTTGACTCAAGCTATGTGGGACACGCTGTATAAGGAGACGTTGGCGCCGGCAACTCCTTAGCCCTTGAGCGAAACTTGAACACGTATCTTAAAGTAAAACATACAAAGCAGAGCATGGAAAAAATAACACTAGGACTCACATATGCAAAAACACACACACTTATACGCACATATCCCAACAAAACGATAACGAAATGTTCGAAAGTCAACGAATGAAGACTCTTCTAATGTCGCTCGTTCATATTTGGTCCAATCAGCTCAAAACAGCCGATCACACGTCTGGTCCTCACGAAGGAAATGTATTCGCTCGTGTATACATAACAGTCGACACGTCAATCAATTCGGTGCACACATGTGATGGGTGTCATGATACGTACTGCGCATAATAAGTACGACATGTGTTATACAAATGGAAGTTCGTTATTTTTTAGTAGACTTGTCGGCGATTCCGCCGTCTTGTAAGAAACGTGTTAACGCTTTCAAAGCGCGCGTCTGTAAAAATCCAGTTAGCCGCGGGCCCAGAAGTTTCTTCATGCTAAACGGTCTGCGGTCTAATGCCAACAGTTCTGATTTAAGACGTCGTCTCGGCGTGTCATGATGTGGACAGTCTATGAGACGGTGACATACGTCTTTATATCTATAAATCCACATTCGAATTCGGGAGCTTCAGCTCTGCTAATTCTGTGCAAAACATATTTTGTGTATGCGATGCCTAGCCTCAATCGGCGAATAATAGTTTGCATATTTCAATCTAATGCTATAGCCTAATTTCGAATTCCATGAATGGATCGATGAGATATAAATCACAGCTCTTTGCACTTTGGTCAACCCAAGCGGTTTTGTTCACTCTGAAAGTTGTAGCCTTTATAATACTACGTTATTCATTTTTCGAAATCGGTAAAGAAACAGTAACATCTTTACGAAGTGCTTGTCGTGCCGCTTCATCGACAGCAGCGTTTCCAGGAATGTTGCATTGGCCAGGTGTCCACTGGAACTTGATCTCATGTTGCGCCTTAGTTGCTTTGGTGAACTCTTTCAGCGTTTCGTATGTCCTACTATCACTAATGATTGTCGTGTTTGTACTGGAGAATGATCTTAATTTGGCCTGTGAGTAGCTGAAAATTACCCATTTTCTTGTGTCTGCTGCCGAGTTTATGAGCTTTATAGCGTACAGAATAGCGAAACGCTCAGCTGTTATAGATGACGTCGTGCGACTTAATTTCAATGACTCCTGAATGTTGAGCTGTGGTTTTATAAATACCGATGTTGAATACGTTCCTTGAGCCACCAGTGTAAACGTGTATGTACCCTGGATACTGCATTTGTATCTGATAAAGCGCAAGTTGTTGAGCAGCTTGGATGCACATGTCTCTCTTTCTGATAATGCCATCTACTGAGAATTCAATGCTTGGTATTGCAAGCAGCCATAGAGGGTATAGCCCGTTTCAGAGCTCCGAAATTCATTTCTGGGTAATATATATACATTACTCTGTATTTTTTTCATGAGCACTGCTTTTATCGCTTTGTGAAATCTCCAGTGTCAATGGTTGGTCCTTATGTTGCGTCTGCAAGCGAAAAAAAAATTGCGGCATGTTTCGATTGTTCTCATCACATGAAACGGTGGTTGTCGAGTCTCTGCTATATGACAAAGTTGCTGGAAGTGACAAAGTTGCTGGAAGTCACTCGTGGAACACCTAGGCAGACGCGCAGTCCCCTAGCTAATAGTATTTGAAGTCGCTCCTCTGAAGTGCGGGAAAGGCCGTGTAAGACTGCTGCAGAATATGCAACCTTTTGTCGTATTAAAGCATTGTGAACAGCGAGCATGGATGATACAGTTCCACCCCATTATGTCCCAGCTATTCTGCGGAGTATATATTCACAATCATATTCACCTCGTTTTCGAGTTTCCTTATGTGAGGTGCCCATGATAGCTGCCTATCAGGTATTACTCCGAGAAACCGATGCTGTGTTACAGCCATTGGTGGTTTTCCTTCTGAGATTGAAGTTCTTTAACTTCTTACGGGTTAAGGGCAATGCAGCTGTCTCTGCTCGCAACGGAACCATTCCCCTTTCTTTTAAAAAGCTGCTATTAATATTTATGTCGTCTTGCAATGCTATCTGAATTAACCGCACGCCCATGCCAGATGCCCAAATGCCCACATCATCTGCATAGAAAGAGTGTTTCAACTTAGAAGGCAGTCTTTTAGCTAAATCAGCCATAACGCTTGCAGTTGAAAAGAAAAGGGCTGAGTACGCTTCCTTGTGGCACTCCCTCACTGACATCATGTTCCGCACTCTTTCCTTCGCTCGTCTGAATGAATATTTTGCGACCTGATAAAAATTTAGATATTCACCGCAGAGACCTGCCGGACAGTCCGAGTTCCAACATACTCAGCAGAACATGAGTGTGACTGACTGTGTCAAATGCTCTTTTGATGTCTAAGAACACTGCGACCGTCAAACTATATATACCACAGGTGCGTTCATGCATGCTCCACATACGCTACTATGTCCAGTATTGCATCCATCAGTGTGCATCTCTGTTTCCTAAAACCTGTTTAAGTAGTTGGAGTATACACCGGTTCTGTTGCACCACCATTGAAGTCGCGGATCAATCTTTTTTTTTCATTATACCTTACATAAACAACTTGTCAGACTAATTGGGCAGAAAAATTTCTTACTTGATTGAAACCTCTGATAACGCGTACTCGTAAGCATATAATCAAAAGCCGTATCGTAGAGTACAGAATGTTTGATATCGACGGTAAAGAGCATTTAAATTCATGCTAAGAAAGCTAATTTCACGCTAACTAGCTCATGAGTAGAATCCCTCAGGCTCATCAAGACTCAGTTCAAGCCGTGAGCCTCAGTGTCAATACGTACGGCCGAGCAATGTGCTCTCGAGCTTGACTCCGAGTGAGTCCGGTTGGTTGGGAAAAAGTTTAATTAGTATGAGTTAGTCCGTGTGAGAAAAATTACCAGAGTCGGAGTCATGAATGAGGCCCCAAAACGATACTTCTATAGTCAGCCTGAGTGAGAGCGTTACTTGAGCGTTCCCGTCTCCCCAAGACGCTGAGCCGTGCCCCATGATGGTAGTACTAGAGGACCATTTTATCTTCTTTCTCAAACCACTTTCTTCGGTTGTCACTCTTTGGTTGTTATGAACATCAACGTCGCACTATTGATCTGTCCACATCGAGTTCGCCAGCTTTCGAACAATGTTGGGAATGACAGCGACAATCAGGGAGCGATGTTTGCTTAAAGGACATTAAGTGGTCTTGAAAATATGTTACACGTGAAGCTATCTGTAACCGTTGCGCAAACTGACGCTTAGAACCGAACAACAACTTTAGCGCTCTAACCAGGGCAAAGACGGAGGCTGTTCAATATGGTGGACATCAGGGATAGCTAATCAACCTCGTCTTTATGCACAGCGCCCTGCTTTTCGCAGTTGATACTGCTTGGGACGACTTTTAGCTCTCCCATAGTAGAGTACCCTGTACTCTAAATCGTTACCCACTTTTTCTAACCCCTAGTCACTCCGGGCGGGACGGCTGTATGCTCTCCCATAGTAGAGTACCAAGTGCTCTAAATCGTTAACCACTTTTTCTAAACACCACTCTACGCTCTCCCATAGTTGAGTACGAAGTACTCGAAATCGTTAAACACTTGTTCCAAATACACAGATTTATGAAGTGGGCCTACGGGACGGCTTATGCTCCCCCATAGTCGACTAACTCGTGCTTTGATTCGTTAACAACGTTTTCAGAACACACCAGCTTTCCTCAGTACTGCGTAGCGGGACCGCTTTATACTCTCCCATAGTACAGTACCTCGTACTCTAAATCATTACTAACTTATTTCTAAACATACACACAGCTTTTCTCATGTCTTGGCCTCCGGGAAGCCTTTCAGCTCTCCCAAGTACTCTACTGTGGGAGAGTACTTGGTACGTTAACCACGTCAATCGTTAACCACTTTTTCTAAGCACACCGGCATTCATCTCATAGATATGCGTGGATTTTATTGAGCTTGTGCATCATATTGGACATGTCTCTGTCGCAGGCCTTTGTCGGTGGCTTCGGCCTAATTTTTTTTATCAACACGGCTTCACCAAGTGTGAGACCAACGGGACGGCTTCATGCTCTCGCATAGTATAGAGTACCAAACACTCTAAATCGTTACCCACATTTTTCTGAATGCGCAAGACTTGTATGCGAATTCTGCCTGTGTGGGACAACGACCGCTGTGGGCGGAGCTCACATTTATTGTTTGGTTGTAACATACTATTGTGCCGAAAAATATTGTAGCAATTTTGTCAATTTATGCGGCAAAAGTTACCTTAAATGGAGCATTTGCGTGCCTCGGAATGGGAATTCTTCGCCGCTGTACGGAACAGCACTGCTCCAGTGCGGATCCTATGGAGGTACACTCTTAAAGCGTAGATTAGGGCTCTTTAGACGACGTAGAACTTCCATCTGCTCGTCACTGCTAAAATCGTGCCAAGCATAGCCGATTACAACCTAAGCATAAACGCGCCCGTATATAGAACTGCGGGGTATTTGTAATTCATTTGTGCGAACGTGTCAGTGCGAAGTAGTCGTTCTATACTGGTAAATTCATTTTTCGAGAATGCCAGAAACTGTTCACGACTCGTGGGGATTCAACCACCGTTCATGTATGTTGACGGATGCGTTCGTTCGTGTTCGTGTGTATGTACACGCGAAAACGTGAAAACGTTAGGGATTTAAGGCTTTAAGCTCCCCCCCCCCTCTCCTATCGGACACGCCGGTTATGCTTGCTGACGCGCCTGAAGGCTTGTTAAAGATAATGGCAGTTTCTCGCAGTATACTATGCGACAGTTCTACAATACCAAAATCCACGCTTGCTATCACGCAAGTGGTGGCAAGTGTGGATTTTCCCACAGTCCCAGCGTAGGGTATAAAACAGGACGTGCCTCTCAGTAATATCCCTGCCTTTTTCCTCTTGGTTTCCTTGCTCTCTCTCACTCCTTTGCCGCGAGAAAAGTAGGAAATAATAGAGACTGCGGAAAGGCGATACGAGGCGACTTCACATTTACGTAACGGCACTAACTAGCCACAACGTCATGGGTATCGTAGGCGTGTGCTATAGGGCCTGCGCGATCTTTTATTGATAGAAAATAATTTGCATCGCCTTATAGCGTAGCCAGAATCGAATAGGAAATTTTGGAAATTTCTGCTGAGCCATCGTGGCCAACCTACAAAAGGAGGGCTCTTGAAATTGCTCGCCTTACACTGTCAAGTTCATTCAGATGTCGACATTTAGGCGCGAAATGAATATATCAAATAAAATGTCGAACCTGATACTCTATTACTCTAGAGTGTTCCTTTGAGGGGTAAATGCAATGCGAAGCTTATAGTGTCTGTTTATCAATCACCTACAAAAAAGATAGCTTTTGAAATTTGTCGCCTTACACGGTCATTCATTCAGATGTCGACGTATAGGGGCGAAATGTACCTATCAAATAAAACGTCGAACCTGATACTGTATTACCCTAGAGTGTTCCTTTGAGGGGTAATTGCAATGCGAAGCTTATAGTGTCTGTTTACCAATCATCTACAAAAAAAGATGGCTCTTGAAATTTGTCGCCTTACAACGGTCATTCATTCAGATGTCGACGTATAGGCGCGAAATGAACCTATCAAATAAAATGTCAAACCTGATACTGTATTTAGCCTACAGTGTTCCCTTGAGTTGTAATTGCAATGCCAAGCTTATAGTGTCTGTTTACCAATCATCTACAAAAAAAGATGGCTCTTGAAATTTGTCGCCTTACACGGTCATTCATTCAGATGACGACATTTAGGCGCGAAATGAACCTATCAAATAAAATGTCAAACCTGATACTGTATTACCCTAGAGTGTTCCTTTGAGGGGTAATTGCAATGCCAAGCTTATAGTGTCTGTTTACCAGTCGTCGACGTGCGCTAGCTAGTCCTCTCTCGCTGTGTGCTACTGTATCGCGTTTCTAACGACGTCGCGCGCTTCTAATTGAAAACGACGCGCGCTTGCACGTAACCTGGGAGTATGACGCGCCGATCAAGCTCCGGATTCCTTCGCTATGTCGCCGCACGTGCGAGGGCGTCTCCCCACTGCCCTCCCCTCTCCCTCTCCCCCTCCTCCCCCCGGAGACGCTGGCGTCGGGACGTGTTTGACCGATCTTCCCAGGTTCGGCTGTGCTTCCGCATTCTCATCGATGGCTCGCCTATTTACAACTTGGCGCTCGTGGCTTCCGAGACATGCCGGCGGTGTCAATGCGACCAATAGACGCCTATTGGGTGAAAGGGTTACGGCACTAATCACAAGAGAGGGGTGACGGGGAGAGAGAAGCTCGTGGAAGCCACCCGAGTCAGGCACCACTCTGAGGTACTGGCATCTCTTCTCGCGGCGTGGCATCTCTGTTTTTCTTTTTCTCTTCTCTTTATAGGAAGAATGGAGGCTGCCTGCGAGGAGCGTGTTGTTCGCATGACCTCCGGACCTTTCTGGACACTCGCCTTCTCTCTCTCTCTCTCTCTCTCTCTCTAGTTACGTGCTGCGCGCTCCGGTAACCTCGTGCGGTATGGTTGATGGTTTTCTCGTGTTTATCCCCTGGCTACGTCATTCCTTGACCGAACGGGCCGCGGTGTCTTATCGGTGGGGCTCGGCCTTCAAATGACCATCGTTCGTGTTGACCACGCGCTTCGTCGGAAAGTTAAGCGAGCGGTTTTTCTGACGTTCTCACTCGTGTCTGTATAGGTGACGTATTTGTAGTCTAAGAGTTATGTTAACAGTCCATGCTATATTGATAGTTAACACCTTCAGATATCGTTATACATTTGCCGCGACCTCTCAGTCTCACCCTTTTTTCCTACGCTCCAAATACCTATTTAGTTTGCGATATGGAAGAAGCGTTAGTATCATGTTCACGCTTCCTTATAATTCACCGCGGTCATGTCCAAAATTTTGTGCATGTGCCCGCCTTTTCACTGCGGCGTCGGTCAGAGGCGTCAAAATGCATTTGCAATAACTTCGCTGCTCTCTCTCGGCGTGCCATTGTCCTAATCAAGGTCAATTCGTCTGTGTTGTGTCGTCGCCGTGATGCTGTACCCGTACTTACGGAGGCAGCGTCGTCGTCAAAGTAAATTTGCATCTATCGTTTCGTCAAGTTCGACTCATAATTACGGCGTTGTCGTAAAGGTCAATTCACCTATATGCTTCCGAATTGGACTCTTCATTGTGGCGTCATCGTCAAGACCAATTCGTCTGTATCGCGTCAAGTTCGTTTCATCGTTGAGGCGTCGTTGTCAAGGTCGATTCGCCTGCATTGTGTCATCAAGTTCGATTCTTCGTTATGTAATCTTTCGCGTGTATCGCGTCGTCGTCACCGAGGTCAACTAGTCGTTGTGGTTTGCTGAACGTTTCGTAGCTGCCGCTATACTAGGAACATGAGAAAGAGGGGAGGAAAGAGGCAGACGGGCGCCAACTACCACCTGTTTAACCACGCGACCCTACAACGTCGTCGTGCGGTTGTCGTCATTGTTGTCGCGGTTATATTGCCGTTATTGTCCTGTCATCATAGCTGGGCCACATTCCCGTTCCCAGTTCCAACGGGTGCCCACGTAAATCTGGAAGGCATGCTTATGCAGCAAGCCATTGTCCACGCTGGTTCTGACAAGTCTTGTCGGCGGGTGCATTTAGGGTGCCATGGGGCTTAAAAAGAGTACAGCGCTTTTCATAAGAGCGCTTCAGCCGTGCCTTTTCTGAGGTAATGCTTTTGACGCCACGGTTTGTGATGCACATTTTGCGCGAGTTTGGCAATCGCCAAGCACACATCATAAGATGGCCGAAAGTTCCCTTTGGCTTCATCGTTCGACTCGTATTATGCGGGTTGCTTCCTCTTACCTTAAGAACAGCAAACATTACTCCTGATTTGAACGCCCATCGGTCCCTATTTATGAGCCCTACAGGTCGTACCGAAGGCTGTTCAGGGCGGTGCGTTTGTCTTAACTAGCGTTTTTATTAACTAGTAACTAGCCGTTACTGCAGCTTCGCAGTGAGCGGAACAAGCGGATAACCTCAGTGGAGAGAAGTGTACTGTGGCTCGTAAGATCTTGTGACCCATTCACTTTTTGCCCGACTTTAAGACTTGTCCGATATTCAGCCCGCTCCAAGCTTATAGACGTCGCCGCACGGGCTGTTTCCAAAGAGTTCAACAATAGAGCACTTACTGCGACGACTTCTCTCGACCCTGTCTGATTGCCCGGTCGTAAAACCGCCGTAGTCGACAACCGCGTCCGTTGTTACGCGTGGCGACCCGTTTTATGAACAGGCGAGCACCGTTGTGCACGTCTTATGGACCATTACTGATCATGCGAACTGCGTCGGCACGTCTGGTTCGAAATGACTTTGAACGTTTACCCAACCTACACGAAATCAAACAAAGCGTTATCCCTCGCGGGCAGGTCAACAAGCCGAGAACGTCCGACGTGCTGCGGCAGAGGTTGGAGAATTGTGATTAGCGATTAAAACAGAAGAGCCGACGAAGATGGGGCAATGAAATGACTGTTGCGGAGAGAGAGGGAAAATGGGCTGTAGCGGAGAGAAAGGTAACAGCGAGGCATCTAGAGAGATGCAAGAAACCGACTGCTCTAACTGGAGCTGTTACGCAGCGCCTCTGACAGCGCACTTTTGCGGGGTGTGGAGCACCGGAACCAATCTATCTGCCGCCCGGTGGGCCCGAAAACTACGTGCATGTGCTCTGCAGCGTAGTTCTGGAAGACGAGTCTCAAAGGAAAGAAAAAAAGACAAGCGAATAAGGAATGCTACGAAAGGAGGTTGGGTGTGTTGCTCGCTTACGAGAGAGGCGATGAGGAAGTTTAAGGGCGCGTCGACTTTTTCCAGCATGCATGGACGCGCACGCGATGCCGGCGAACACCGTTTTCATCGTTTGTTCATTCCATTACCTTTTCATTTGGGCAAACATGCTCGATCATGACGAAGCGGTGCGATGTCTCTGCATACCTTCGCTAGATGAATAGTGATCTTGTCCCCACATGAACAAGAGACTGGTCATTGTTCATACTGCACGAGGCAATCGTCTGAGCATAAGACCCTTCACATTACGATGGAGGCTATTCTCAGGTTAGTGTGCTTGCTGTGTGTACACTCGTTAGCACAAGACGTGTAACCATTGATGAGTGTTGTTCCTGACGTTGTAATTCAAGAAACTTTTGTAGAGGGTAGTGGCTTGATTTACCGCCATTTAATCGGTTGAAAAAGAAAGAGACATGACCTTCTCTGGGCGAATCTATAGAATAAGTCAGTGCGTGGGCCTAATTCTCAGCAGAAAGCTTACAAGTATTTTTCAATGCTAATCCGTGGATGCATGTCCTAAAGGGCCAGGAGGATGCGTCTCAGTTTACGATTTATAGGTCTCACTGATATTAAACCAGTCTTTTGCACTTTTAACACTCCTTCATTCTTCGTGTAGTGTGAAAGATGAAAATGAAAAATTTGTCCCAGCTAGAAAGAATTCTACATACTCACCTCTATATCTCACCATCGTCATCCATTCGTCTTTCTTCTCCCCTTCCCTCTCCCCCAGTGTAAAGTAAGCAAGCTATATCGCTCAGGCCGACCTTTCTGTCTTTCTGTAAATAAACCTCTCTCTCTCTCTCTCTCTCAGGATTTAATTCACATTCAAATAATGATTCAATAATTTGCAGTACGGGTCGCTTCTCGTACTCGCCTGTTGCTATGGCGAAATGCATGCGCTGCCATCACAACGGTTCGACAATGCCGGCGCAACTTTTCAAGACGTACACGCGCCCACGCCAGCGAGTATTTTATACTTCAGAGAACAAGAAACATGACACGGGAGTACGTCCGAGCCTTCTCTTTCGATATTATTTACCATGCACGCTTTGCTGTTGTGGATGTCGAAGCCAGCCTGTAACGAAATTGCTATTGGAACATGTCTTCGTTCTGTGCAAATTCGTTGCCTTCAACGGAGAAAGCAAAGGAAAGCATGTCTCCAGCTACGGAACTCGGAACAGTCCTAAACAGTAATCGCCAAGATAGGAGAGCTATTTCACGGAGAGTTTCGCACGACTGATAAAGATAACAATTCCATTAATCCGAGATTTCGTCATAAAGTAGCAAATTACGCTGCGATTCACGCTGGTTTCACTCCTTCATGCAGGAACCATGACCTGAAGACCAGGGTTGCCGTGGGTGGCTACTTTGCGCCAAACTGACTGTCTTGGAAACCGTTTGGCGTTGAAAAATTCTTGTTGGCACCATGGCTATTGGCAGGGTGCTGTTAAGTTTCTGGTTTCACTTATTCAAAATGGCTTGTTTATTCATCAATAGTAAGGACGACTGTGTTCGTAATACCACTCCTGTTATATTTGGCTACAAAGTTGGCAATGATATTAAATGACATGGCTATACTTTGGCTACATTTAGCTTGAGTTCTGGCGCCTTTTAACTTCCCCCCAATGACAACCCTGATGCAAACCTTCGTTTATGCTGCTGTAAGTCCACATTCCTTCTATATAAGCTATAGCCTATGACAACAATCGGCCTTCAAATGCGCGTAAGAGATCCGTTTCACCCGAGTATACAGGGCAGTAACTTTCGCGTGTTTGCTAGAGCGATTGTTCGCTTCATCGGGAATCTCGAAATACTCGGGATTCTCCGTACGCCGGGATAGTGTTTCTGCCAAACAACAATCGTCATGCATATCTTCGAGTATACTTTCCTCGCGCTATCATGAGGGTTCCGGTATTGAACGGCGCGCGTATTATCAGTGTGACATAGCATTCCCGACAGGACCAGCGCCTGGTTTTTCAAGCAAGGAAATGCGAGCAAGTCAGATGACGACTATCGTTTTGTAGCAGAACTACTTCCCAAATACTCCCTTTCTTTTCTTTCTGAGAGTGTAAAGGCTTCACCGATTTAAGCACGGGTCACGCGCCAGCCCTCGTTATACCGTCGGCTGTCAACTTGCCCTGCTGCCTTCCGTACGGGCCATTCCTTCGGCCCGGTGCGCGGGCTTGCGTGGTCAACCGTGCACGAAGTCGGCGGCCGTGGAGAACGTCCTGGCCGCCTCCTTGTTTAAACACAGCGGAATGATGGGCCCTTATACACGGGGGCCACCATACGTTTGCGTGCACTGCGTCGCACACACTTTGTCTCTTTCTTTGCTTTCTTTCTTTCTCCTTCAGCCATGGCTGCCGGCAATCGCTTCCTCTCCGCTGATTCTCTCCTGGAGACAGCGGACGAAATTAGTTTCTGTTCGGCACGCCATTCCGGAGTCAATGAAAGCACGCATGGAAGTGGATTGCGGGCCATGACGTAACGAGCCACGAACATGTGCTGCTGTATGGTGGAGGACCGCAGCGGCTCCTGTCGGAAAGCACTCTCCGAGAAGAAATAAACAACGTAATCAAAGATTAAAAGAGAAGGATGAAAGAGCGAACAACATGGCGACGTGACGGGACCGAGAAGAAATAAACAACGTAATCAAAGATTAAAAGAGAAGGATGAAAGAGCGAACAACATGGCGACGTGACGGGACCGAGAAGAAATAAACAACGTAATCAAAGATTAAAAGAGAAGGATGAAAGAGCGAACAACGTAGCGACGTGACGGGACCGTGTTGTAATGCGGCGTGATGCAGTGCGATGAAGAAATGGTGTTGACGGCAAGGGGTGCGGGCGGCGGGTGTTTATATTGAGACGAGAATGTTTTGACAGGCGCGCCCCACCTCGTTTATTTTTCCGAGTATAGCACATTGCTTCTTGTCTCCTCCGCTTCTTGATCTTAAGCGTCTTGAAGAACGCTCTAACTGGTTGATCGGCGAGTTAAGTGCCTTGATCGCTCCCAGAGGTCGCCGTGTAACCGCTGTTGTATTGAACCAGCTTGGAGATGGAAGCACTTGACATTTCGCGAGGTGACATCTTGTAGCGTGAAAGCGAAGCACGGGACGCCTGCAGGAAAACGACAAACAGTTGTCATTCTGAATAGAATTTGCGTCATAGATATACAGTGTCATTGATTTCAATACACCTAATGTTGTGGTTGGATTGGATACCGCACGTGGTTTATGTAGTTGCTTGCCTTTGAATTGGGTGTTGGCCGCCTGCAGCCCGCGAGGCTGTGTTTTTCGGACCCCCGCACAAAGTCACGAGACTCGCAACATCCCCTCTCCCCTACCAACTGATGGACTCCTCCACAACTTTAGGCGTGTGTCAGTGAGCAACCTTGGTAGAGGTACTTTCGAGTTCCCTAAGAACTTTGAGCACCAGAAGTCGCGTTCAAAGAGACTTTATTATTATTTTTTTTCGCTTGGGAAAACTGTTTATAAATGGCCACTTTAGGACATTCATGCTAAAAATCCGCATGATTTTTATTCCATATTCGTATAGATTATGGTCAATTCGCTGAATTGCCTAACGCCGAATGCGGGATTTCGTGTTCCTTTCACATTTTTACGTTCCCATACAATTTAGCCCAGTTTCACTTTATTAATTGGGCTGTTTTAGTATAAATGTAAAAAAAGCAGCTCCACTTACGTGATACCTAGGGAGGTGCGAAGCACTGGTGCTTCCCATAGACCATGTTAATAGCAAGTGCTACTTTATGTAGCTTCTTTAGACGTATCCAGTAACTCCCATTGTTGTTTAGCGGCCTTGGCTACAAGCAGCGCCCAGCACAATGTCCATCGCAGAAACAGAGAAACACGCACGTGGTGTGGTCTAGCTATCGCGGGCTAGCGCACGTTCTCGTGAAATTTTTTTTCGGAGTGAACAAGCCGTCTTATATTTATCGATTTCCTTTACCGAGGCGGGTAACGACAGAGAAGACCATAACGGACTACGACGACAGAGGACGCCGACAGCTGAATGTGCTTCGCACCTAAACAGAACGCCGCAGTAGAACTATATATGCTCTTCACTTACCTATATTATTCAGTCTTCCTGCAATTCACGACGACGATGACGATGATGGTGGTGGTGGTGGTGGTGATGATGATGGTGATGATGATGGTGATTATGATGGTGATGATGATGATGATGATGATGATGATGATGATGAATCCTTCATCGTATACCTCCTCTCCGCTCACTTCAGATACGCCTTTCTGTACGCAGCATGTAGATTCGGGACAAGGGCTCCCATGTTCATAGCCTAGTTGTGCTTATGAACTAACTTCCTGCACAACGCATTCTCGCTTTCTCGCTTATTCTCGTTCTAATCGGCGTTCGCGTAGCGTGAGTTTAAAGATAGATATTAGAGTACAGTATCGGTTAACTTGGATTATTCATTTCGTTTGTTCCTCTCATGAGCTACCTGGGATTTGCCCGATGCCAACGGCTTAGACTTTTAGAGAGCGATGTTTTTTTTTTCTTTTTTGCGGGAGGGGGTGTTGGGGAGAGGGGGAAGATAGGCGTGCAGCATAGATTATGTAAACGTTGCGCATCGGGAGTGTAAACATGAAGCCCCTGCAGGCCCGTGGATCGTCCGCACAACCTCCGTTCTCTCGGCAAAGTTTCCACGGGCAGGGAAAGGTCGTTGCGCCGAGCAACAGCTGGAGATTTCGGCGTCGACGATCCGGCGTTAATATTAAAATTGTCGCTCAGTGCTTATACGCACGTGCTTAAGGTGTGTGAGTCGCGTATACTTAAGGATTCATTTTCGCATCGGCACGTGCTCGGTCATGTTGGTCTTGTGGAAACCGTGTGGTATAGTGCTGCTGGCGGCATGCTATACGCTCCTACTAGGAGCGGCGAAGCGAATTTTCCATTATATATGCGCTTCCCGGTGTGAGCATACCGTGTTTTCTCGTATTTAACCCTATTCTGTGTTCAACCTACTGACTTAACATTAACTTTGAAAATAGGGAAAAAAACACAGCATGTCCTTGAGCTGAATGATGACGAGTGGGGCGCAGCGGATGGATGGAAGAACGAATGGACGCACAGACGATGGACGGACGCATGGACAGACGCACGAAGGGACGGGTGGACGAACGGACGGACTGATGGACGCTCTGCTCCACTCGTCACCATTCACTCAATGGATATGCTGTGACACCGTTTTTATTGACATGCAATGCAATGCAACAGGCTACTGCGACGACTACGACGACATGGGACATACGACCCACGGCGTAAGAAGCTTCGACTCCCCCCCTCTCCCGCCCCCTCCATAAATGGAGAAGCTTCCGCTAAGCCGCGCAAGCCTGAAACGGCAAAATAGGATGATTTTGGGGAGTAATACGAGTTTTCTAGGTTGCTTTCAAGCACAAGCAGTTGGTAGCCTTTAACTAGATGTCTCTACGGTGATTTTCAGCGCTGAGAGGCTATAGAGGTAAATCACAGACACTCGCAGACACGACTCGGGCCCGTGGTCGTTGGGTCGAAGGGCTTCCATCGCTTTGGGGTCTTCTCAGCAGCCGTGGCCGGTCCCAGTATTCTGTCGTTGTTAGTGTATATATACTCGTGGTCTTGGGCTCGCCGTCGTTGCCTACCGGACATATGTTGCGCTAGCTGTCCCCTTATTATTTTAGGGTAAGTTGCCTGTAGTGGAATTTACTTATTTTATGGGGCGCATACCCGCTAATGATGTCGATAGTTTTGCGTAATGGCTGAACGGGGAACACTTTCCTATAGCCTGCTTCGCCGTTAAAGAAGTGTGCAAACCCCAGTGTGTAGCCCACATTCCTACCTTCAAAACAACCTTGTCTGTTTCACTTCTTTTGGTAGCCCCGCCACGGTGGTCTAGTGGCTAAGGTACTCGGCTGCTGACCCGCAGGTCGCGGGATCAAATCCCGGCTGAGGCGGCTGCATTTCCGATGGAGGCGGAAATGTTGTAGGCCCGTGTACTCAGATTTGGGTGCACGTTAAAGAACCCCAGGTGGTCAAAATTTCCGGAGCCCTCCACTACGGCGTCTCTCATAATCAAATGGTGGTTTTGGGACGTTAAACCCCACAAATCAATCAATCAAGCTCTGTCAGCTGGATTCACGGCCGCTTACAGAAGAGAAGATCCTGGGACCTTGGCCGACGGCTTCCCATACGCGCAAAGTCACGAAAGCCCTCTTGTACTTTTTAAGAACCACCAGACTTCACGACCGCTTGGGAAAGAACTATGCGAGACCGTGCTGTGTAGTCTCGAGCTGACTATTCATGCTTCCCTTTCCTACTCCTTTTCTATCTCTTTCTGTTCTATTATTCTCCTTTTCCCTTACCCCAAGTGTAGGGTAGCCAACCGAGCCAAGCTTGGTTAACCTCCCTGCCTTTCCTCTCTATTGATCTCTCTCTCTCACCTGCATCAACTAATTCTGCTTCGCTCTTCAGTGATCTTGACGCCATTCCGTTCAATGAGTCTCGCAAGTTTTGAAACTGCAGCACTAATTCAGAACCAATAGGTAACACCGCAACATAATGCGATGCATGCGACGCACACAAATTTTGATTAGTAAAAAAAAAAACGAATAATGCGTGCGGCCATCGTGCCTACAATACGACGGACTTCACTGGTTAGGACAGCCACTTGCTCCGTCTTGGCCTCTGACCGCCGATCACCTTTCGCGAACTGAACGCTTTCTTCTTTGTTTTCCGTTTCCTTTCGATAGCTTCCTGCGTTTATCTTTCTCTGCCCTCAGGTCGGGAGCTTTTCCCGGCTCTCCACTGTATCCAAGTCCGTAACGAATATTCGACTCGAATCGAGTCGACAGAGCGTGCGCCTGCGCAGAACGACGGTCAGCGTACTTTTTTTTTTTTTTTCTGCATTTGCCTCCGGGCGCAGCAAAGCCGCGGGAGATGGCTGAGAGTATACGAACAGACTCGCCAAGACTTCCGCGTCGTCTGCTGCGGTTGCTGAAGCAGACGACCGCACCGCGGCAAGCCTATACGTCTGTCAAGCTTATTCTCTAGACATAGCGGCTACGTCGTAAGTGTCAAGGTAAAAAAAAAATTATAAGGGGAAATAACCTTTCAAAAACGCTACGCCGTGCAGAAGTTGGCGCTCGTGCGCGTGCGTCTGCCTGTGTGTAAAGTTCGAGTCCGTTTGGGCGGGAACAGTTTCTTGCGGACATTTTTGCGGGACAGCTGGGATTACACAAGTGGCAGATTGGAAGAAAGAAAAAAAAACGCCCACAACGCGTTCCTGGGTGCAAGGTTGTTGACTGTTTGTTTTTCGCCCGTCACGTCATTTCAACTGGCAAGGTGTGTCCAGGGATTTTCTTTCTTGTTTTTTTTATGTAGCTGCCTCTTGCAACAGCATAGGAGGCCGACCAGTCCGCTTCAAATGAAGCAATGTGCCCGCAGAGTTTGTTTGTGACTGGTCCTATTTCCTTGTTTGTTCTTTTTGTAAAGGGCTCGGAAGGGGCGGCACAACTGGTTTCGCGCTTTGGATATGCAACTCTGATGACTCGAGAGAGGCTTCATTTGTCGCGCGACCCTTGGGTAATTAAAACCGGTGGCGCCACGTCGACGACGCGAGATTTGTATCTCGCATGTATGCGGCTCGGTTTTCAATATAACGTCGTCCGTATACGTCTGTCGTGTTCATTAGCCAACGAACCCTGCGCTGTGATCTCTTTAGCCTTTCCACGTTGACTTCGAGGTTATCGGTTCGTTAACGCTGGTGTTAACAAGTACGCGCTATAAAATATATCATGGTCTTATTTGGGACGTGACGGAGAAGTTAAGCTCATTTAGATAGTTGCAAGTTAGCGCTGTGTGTGTGTGCATCTCTCTTTTGTGTGTGTCCTTGTCGTGGTGCACTATACCAGTGAAAATGATCATTTATATAGTTAAGTTCGTATGGTTTTCACGAGACAGACGCGCGATGCTGGCTCTTCGAATCGAGTGTCTACCCAGAACACAGCTTAAGCATCGTTGAAAAAAACAATACACTTCAAAACAGACTGCTCAGGCTGTTGTCTCAGTTGGATACACTTTAACGAAGCGAATGATTACTCTACATGTCTCGCTTGAAGATAATCCATCTCGCCGTGAATTTCAGCCCGGCAGTGATTGCATTAAGGAATTCCACGTCTTGCGCGCAACGGCCTGCATCTCCATTCGCCGTTCTTCCTAGCAACACCAACATAGCAGTCGTGTCCGTTGTTGATCGTGTTGATTTTGTTGATTTTGTTGGTTAGTCAGTAGTTAGTCAGCTTGTTTAAGGCTTCTTCTTTCGTTTGTTTTCTACGTAAGGACGAAGATATTTCAGTTGTCAGTAAAAACTTGTGATTTGTACGAAAAGCTATCATCCTCATGGAAGGGTATGTGTCCCATATATTGGGTAAATGCCACTGCTGACCACTGCTCTACTAAAAATGAAGAGCTCAACAGATAATCCGCAAACACTAATTAACATTTCTAGACAGGCGTAAACAGGGACTCAAGTAATTGAAGAAAAAAAAAAGCTTCAGGATTAACCCAGAAAGAAACACCAAGCTGAAGCGTCTGTGCGCAGTGCATCAGCGATGTATACAACGAGTGAATACCAGGAAACGGGAAATGCGGCGGCGGCTGCGGGGGGACCGGAAGCGACGAAAGCCCTACGCCAACGACGATACGTGCCCTTATATGTACAGTGATAGCGAGAACGCTGTTTCAGCGCGAGCTCCAGTCTCTGCAATTTCGACATCCGTGTCGTGTCTGTGAGTGTGCACGGTCTATTTGGAACATTTTTGGAAACTTTCTGTGCCGAGAAGCGATTTCTAAAAAAAAATATAGCATAACCACAAAGTGTGTGATGATGTGTGAGCGAAAGAAACTTCGGGGAATCATTCGGTTAACCGTGGATCACCGGGACATTAACCACTCGAACGTGCAAATGACAACACGTGCGTGCAGTTTATACTATGTTGTTTTATCGATCGTATATGGTAATGAGGTGTGGCCTTCGTTTTCCCTTCATTAAGACTGCCTTATGATCAGTGAAATGAAGGTCCAAGGGTTCTTGGATGGTGTTTAAGCTAAAGTTCGCAAATGGACGAAGTCTTTCATGTTCCCCTGGCTCTTGCTGGTTGTTTGTGGTCACATGAAAAGCACCTGAGAGCGTATGGCCTAACAGAATTGTATAGGGCTTACTTCGCTTATCAGCAGAATGATGAATGGCATATTGGCATTAAAGGTCATCGTCATGACGTACAGTCAGCACCTTACATGTGCGTGTCTTGATGGCAGAAAGAGATTGTGGAACACGTTAGTTCTTCATAATCACAAGCGTCTTCCGGGGACGACGGTGGACAAGGCTTTAAAAGCTTCGCCCCTAACAACCTAGCATCACCGCGCTAAAGCCTATAGCACCACTCCATAAGCAACCAGATTAGACTTCAGAATCGTCCATCTTCGCTGTTTGAAGCCTTGCGCGACTTGACGCAAGCTTCGCCATTTTCTCTGTTGGGCAACATTTCAACTGTTGGAATATAACGTGTGCTTATTTAAACGCTTCTTTCGCAGTGACTTGCCTCGACTTCGAATTTCGGCCATGATTTGTCACTTCTTGTGACAATAGTGGGTATTGCCACTAGAAGCGGCAGTATGTAGAGCCAATCAGTGACACTATAATTCAGAACTGCTGGAATCAGTATCAGAGACCGCCTTATCCAATACAAAGACCGTCTAAAATCAAGAGCGTTAAAATCAAGGTGCGTTAATACGTTATCGCGGATGAGCCATTATGATACACGAGTGTATTGTTGAATGAATTCGTAAGTTTAGTCAGTTAACGAGGAGATGCGTTTGAGGAAGATATCTTAAATGAAAATGGTCTCTTATATGCCGCTCTAAATTAGCGTGGTGCATTGATGGCCCAGCGTTATGTGTGACGCGTATATAAACGAATATTATCAACGAAACAATCAAAGAATTATCTGTTTCCGTAAAAGCGTGGGTATTACAGTGTGCTTAAGAGAGGAGAATTTCAAAAAAAGTTTCGTTTCCTTCTGAGAAAGAGACATGACGATAGCAAGCACGATTAACTGTTGCAGTGTTTGCTTAGAAAGACACTGCAACAGTGCAATCAAATGTTGCAGTGTTTCTACGGAAAACGAGTCGGGGAAGCAGTATACATTCATCTAATGTTTTAAGGCTCCGATCAGCGGCCCATACATCGGAAGTCCCGCTGTTGATTCAACGCTTAGTCTGTTAACTTGTTCGTCGAAACGTTGGAGTCAGGCTAACTTTTTCAGACTGAGAGGGCTCCTCCGATATATCGATAACCCTGCTGTGATTTTCTTTTTATCTTTCTACCTTGTCTCTGTTACTTAGCGTTTTTTTTTTCGGTGAGGAGTACCAGCCTAGCGACACGCTAAAGCCCGCTATATCTTCCTGTAGTTAGGTTATCTTCCTCCTTCGTACCATGAGCCACGTTGTATAAGGCTCACTAATTGCCAGGATTCAATGAGCGATGCGCACATTTGGCGAGTGAAGAGCACTGCTGAAAGCCAGCAGTGTCGTCAAAGTAGTCAGCTCCCTCTTCCTCCCCTCCCCCTTCCCCCAGTGCACACACCACCACCTACAGTCCCTTCTGGGGGTGTTCTTTTATCGCTACGAAGTAACAGATGCCGACTGACAGTGGTATGCATCAGCCCGAAAAAAAAACACCCCTGCCTCAGTCCGAGCCCGCAGATAAACTGGAGCCGGTTTTCAAGTCATCCGGATTCATGAGTAACTCTACTCTGCTACATTGAAGTTGCGTAGTTGTTTGCAAGGTGTTTCTTCTTTTTGCCTATATTTTTTACATTTGTTATTGTTCTTCTTTTCATTCGTGCGTAGGTGTGTGCCATTGCGGTCACGCGGTGTTTTCCTCTGACATTGTAGGAGGATCATTCGAAAAACTACTGCCAGAAAATGAAGGTTTAGCCGGTGAAATGGAAGTTCAGCGAAGGAATTTTACTAAGCGCGTGTACAACCAAATGAAAAGGCTATACTTTGAGGATGATTTCCTGTCCTTGCGAAAAGTGGATTGGTTGTGTACGCGATGCGTTGTGCACGCTTCTATAGAGCCCCAATGATACTGTAAAGAAGCGATGTGTAATGTAACCACACCTAATGATGGTTCGTACCAGCTAATGTGTTGGTTATCAAGGCGAAAGATTTAGATTCTTCACCAAATGCGAAAAGAAACCATCAGCCTCACTGGCGTCCTCATTATCATGACGTCATAACTTCGAACTATGACGCCACAGGCCTCTAACTTTTCTGACAAAATCATGACGTCACTGTCATAATGAAGGCGTCACTTTTACCTTTGGTGAGAAGTGGGCAGATCCTGGAGGCATAGAGAGGTTCCAAAGCCTCCGATCCCGGAGGCAATTTAGGCATATGCATACGCACCAGATCGGCAAACATGGCACGAAGGACGCTGGGAGTGCCGCCTCATGCGGCACCACTTCCCTTCAAAGCCACCTACACCGGAGGAAGATTGCGCTAATAGGGCAGGCATATGGAGTTTTCAGTTGTCGTTCGAACAGGGTGCAACAATTTCAATGTTCCTAATAGGAGGTTCGTATACTGGGTCCTTAGTCCATTTGGATGTAATGATGGTCGCTTTCTCACTTTCTTTAGATGTACACGCCAAGGTCGTCTATTGGTTGTGATGCTGAGCCGAGGGTCGAAAGAATCCTGGCCGTGGCGGCTTCATTTTGAATGAGGCTCTAAATGCTAGGAGCCCGTGTGCTCACATTTAAGAGAAGGTTAAATAAATCAGTGGTACCCTCTACTATGGCGTCCCCCACTATCATATCACGGCTTTGGGATGTAGAACTACAATACATATATTATTAATTTTATTCATTATACTCTCTTAGACATAACATACCTTGATATCAATTTCAGTTCTCTCTCCTCTTGTTTTTTTTTTTGTCATGAATACACTCCGAGAACTATCGACATCAAAAAGAAACAAAAAAATATTGAGGAAGCAACCATTGATAGTGCTTCCACATCGACCCGCGCCGGTGACTGCACATGCGGGTCTGGAGCTGCCGCGGTCAAGCGCGTGTGCGAACAAACCTTTTTCGCCTCCGGGCCAGTCGAAGACTGGTCCACCACGCGCACAAACGAATCTCGCAAGAAACGGACAGCCGCTACCTTTCGCGAGATCAAAAGAGGACCCACGCGCCGGATATAACGGTTCCCGTAGCCGCGAAAGGCGAAGCAAAGTAGAAATAAAGTACACCGTGGCACGTCTTTTCCTCCCCGAAGATTGCCTCCATCAGTCATCTTTCGGCGGCTATCTCCGCCGGTTGCGCTGTGCCGGCAAAAAGAGGGGATGAATCGGCGCTGGCCGTGGAGCTGGCGTGGATAATCCCAGCGAAAACCGTTCGTTCGGGTGCGTCGACAAGGACCCGAGTGCGGGGCACCCTCCGTACGCGCCCTGCTCCTTTTCTCTCCTGCTTACCCTTCTCTCTCGTGTTCGACGAATACCCGATTCGCCGTGGCTCCGCGGTGGCACCCAGCGCGCACCTGATCAAAGCTGGTTTCGATATAGCCCAGCGCCGGAATGTGTAAGGAGTCCGCTTTCATCAACTATGGTTCACTTTATTCTCTGCCGGTGTCGTCATGGGCGTCGATCGAATTGACGCGTTTTACCAGCTGCTTTCTTTTCTGTTGGGCTTCTTTCTGCCCGCTAGATGGTGCTCGCCTTTTTTTTTTATTTTTCGTTTTATTTTTCTGTTACTTGTAAAGGTCAACGAAAGCATTGCGCCTTCGATTTGTTTTTTTTTTCTATATTACGGCGCATACCCACTCTATGGGGTTGGCCGAGAAAGCGTAGCGTTACCTTTCAATGAGCACTACCGTATTAGTAAATATTTTTAAAACAATCTATAAAAGAAGCCTAAAATGCAAGTAGCGTAAAACAAGCCAAACAGGAAAAAAGCTGAAAGTTTATTTCGGAAGTTTTGAGTTGACCAGACAGTTGCCTTCGATGATGATGATGATGATGATGATGATGGTTGTGGTGGTGGTGGTGGTGGTGGTGGTGGTGGTGGTCTATATGTATGCCTTACCCCAACTTGGGGGGGGGGGGGAATAGGCATAGTTTTGCTTCTTATTCGTGTTCTCCTCCTCATCTGATGGCTCAATATACCCAACGCAGGGGATTAGCCCGAGTAGTAGGAAAATCTTCCCAGCTTTTTTTTTCTACTCAATTTGTCGTAGACGCTGCAGTTTACCAATATTGTAACGGCCACTACACACACAAAAGAGAAATACACTTTAACACGGCTTTAATCTGGCAGCCATTGTGACCAGCCCTGTCCTGTTCTGTCCTGCGGATTTCCTCTGCTAGTATCCCACTACCCGTCAGTTTACCCTATAACATATTCCACCAGGGAGGATGGAGGAGGTGGAAAAGGGGAGAGGGTGGGAGACACCATTGTTCTTTGAGGGCAGTTCTACTTACGTTCTTGACCAAGGTGCAGTGCATGATGCTTCACTGAACGCAGCGGACGGTCTTTGCGATGACGAACCGTTTTCATTCTTGAAAACTTGCACGGGGTGATACGAAAGCTGTTGTCGACAACCGTGAGCTTGGGGAAAATCTCGTGCCGCACGGTACGTGACGTTGCCTGCCGGATCATGAACAACTCACTGTCCCGTTGCGCTGCTTTTTCAATCGTGTTCTCCGAGGTGCGAACCTGGTCCTCGTAACTTGTCTCTTGGCTCGGCGGTCTCTCCACGATCATTTTGCTTGTCACCAGCTGTTGAAGAGCAGGTCCCTGCTTGATGTTGTTCAGCTCACGATGAGAGTGACGTATGTCTGCCGCCTCTTTACCGTGCCCTGATATTCCAACGTTAGACGTATAGAGGTCCCATAGCCGCTTGTCTTCGGTGATTCCCGGAAAGCTGTTTGAAGTGAGCGAAATAGAGGCTTGGGCTGTTGCTCTGATTTCCATGGTTGACGCCGTAGCTTGGAGCACAGGTTCTTTGATGTGTCTTGCATATTCATTGTGGTTGGTCCCGGCTGTGATGGAAAGTGACAAGAAGCAAACGCCAGGCTCTGGAAATGTCCTTCAGCAAAGTCGACAAATTTTCTTTTCTCCTTTCTTTGGCGTCTGCGTCGTGCTTCTTCGCTTGTGCCATTCGCATTCACCAGATTCTCCGAACAGCTGCTCTCAACAAAGCTGAGAGGTGCCATTTCGCATATGGTCATCTCCTCCGTTTTCTTCACCTCGTTGCACTCGTTTCGACATCATTCTCTGAATGCGTCCTCCTCAACATTTCACACACCGTCGGCACAGCACATCGATCCATCTTGGCGCGCGCTAGGCTTATTCTTAAAACAAACATGGTTTTGTTCCTGAGCAACCACACGTTGGTCTCTGACGTCCTGAGTGTCCACCACTACAACTGAGTAGGGGGCAAGAGTCGTATACTTCGTTCTAATGGTCAAGTCAAAGCGCACCTGTTCAATCAAGACCTCCCACTTTCTGTTATTCATTGCCAAGATATCCTCAAGTGCGTTCCTCGACAAGTCGCCCTTCGGGCGTTCCACGCTGCTGAATCCCACCGCTGCCACCAAATGTGACGGACACTAAACACATAAAAGCGAAATGCACTTTAACACGGCTTTAATCTGGCAGTCATTGCCACCAGCCTCACTGTTTGTTTGTTTGTTTGTTTGTTTGTTTGTTTGTTTGTTTGTTTGTTTGTTTGTTTGTTTGTTTGTATCCTCTAATCCATGGCTCGTACCCACTCTGAGGGATTGGCCAAGAGAACATATAGTCTCATATGGACGATAACTGCCTTATTGCTTACAACGAAAAAAAATAAGGCAGTTATCGTCCATATTACTGTTCTCAAAACACTTAGTCTTCCTCGTTACTTCTCTGTCCTGCGGCTTTCCTCTGCTAGTATCCCACTACCCGTCAGTTTACGCCATAACAAACAATATATTGATTTGAACTATGAATTATTGGTAATAAAATACTCAAAGGAGGTTTTCTTTGAGGCTATGTGATCACCGCCTTCTCTTCTTTTCTCCTTTCCATTTTCTCGTTGTTTCTTCGCTATGTCTTTTGTCGCCATGTGGTTGAGGTTTGGTTAAGTGCGCGGAAGAACTTATTACTGGTCTTTCTTTATTTTGCATGTGGCGTCACCACTGAGCCGCTCTTGCCTGTTCTCGCTTTCTATATATTTATCTTCATTGTTAAGGCTAAGCATAGGTTATCCCAGTTAGAATTTAAGAATATCCATAGTTTTCATGTTCCATAATGTTTGTGCAGCAGTTATGACAGACGCGTCAGTATAGAATGCTCTGGAAATTTTAACCGCCTTGGGTTCTTTAGAGTGCGCCGAAATATAGGTGCACGGGTGCTCGATCGTTACATTTCACGCTCATCGAAACGCCGCATGCGCGGCCGGGCGGGTTTCCAAGTTAGTCCCTCCGTTCTCAGCTGATTTGATAGTCATGAAGATTCAGATGGGGTAATCCTGGAGGAGGACGGAGAGGTGAAGCCGAACGTTTATGAAGCTGGTCGTTACACACTCCAAAATAACGCCCTTTGCTAATAACGATTAAATTATCGATAAGCAGGAGACACTTTTTCATCGAGATCGGGAGACACAGAAAGGTATAGGCTAAGTTCGAGCGGGCTATACCAAAATGACCGGTTTGTTCATAATCAAACGGAAAGCGGCTGGAAACATAAAATAATGAGAAAAAAACACCCCAGACGAATAGGAATGTACTACGGCAGAGTGGCAGAAGCTTAAAACAACAAGCGTGGCTTGTTTCGTCAGTGCTTAAGAGTCAGCAGGTCATCGCCTTATCTGTGCCACTTGCAGGAAATCATTTTCCAAGAACCCGACATTAGAAACTACACGTGGATAAAGAACACGATCTAACTACCTGAGACGCCTGGATTTGAACCTCTCAGAGCGATGAGAGCATTTTATCAATGACGGTATGAAGCACAGCTAGCTTAACTTTTGGTCTCCGCCTAAACTTTCCATCACAAGCCCCAGACACAATCAAATGAATTCAACGTATAATTTAAACGTATTATTGAAAGGAAGTTAAGTGGACCAAGAAGCAGCCTTTCCGTCCGATAGGGTCTAGTCCCACAAACTTCGAATTCGATGAAAAAGCAGCAGCCTTTCCGTCGGTGGGATCGAATCCCACAACCTTTCAATTCGAAGGTTGTGAGTTTGGACCCCACCGACGGAAAGGCTTCTTTTTGGCCCATTTTAGTTCCTTTTGATTTACGTCTTAATTATTATATCACAGTTTAAAAAAAACAAATAATCTCCACATACGTTTTCTTTGACTCGATTATCCGTTGGATTCATCTGGTAGTGCCCGACATGGAAACGGGCCCCTCTGTAAGATTTCCCTTCATTCAAAAGTTTTGCCGTAAACGGAAACACTTGCAAATGCAACTTCATGCCGAGGTGACTACATTTTGGGAGTCTTTCCTGGACTTCTAATAAAAGATGCTCTCCTTTTTTTTTCTGGTGGGGTACTTCGCCGTTCCAGTCAGATAATTTCGCTCACGGCGTCGAAGCTATTATTATGGCAACCTCGAGATGAACCACGAAGCAAAGCGGCTTTCGTGCGCGTGTAGTTATCGTCCGCTACCACTCATTTTCCCTGTCCGAAGAGCGCCCGTGCAAACTCGACCCAGTACTTGCAGCTGGGTCCCGAGTACGAGTTGAATGCCACCGAATCAAGCCGACGTATGTACGTACAGTACAAAGCTCAACGCGAGACAGTGTACGCTCCGACGAGCCGTATAGCTCGCTTCTTTATTCCTTTGTTTCCAGGAAAGTGGGGCCCTTTTCCTTTTCGGTAGCGGTACTGTGAAAGCTGGATTTATTAGCGACTTTGCAAACGTTTATCTCATGCCTATCTCACTCACGTGGCTTTCCAGGGACGGGGTTTTACTGTTCACCGCCGCAGCATTTGAAACCCCGAACTGGTTTTTAGAGCGCAGCTCTTAGACGCCTGTTCTTGCTCTGAGCGACGTTCCCGTCGCCGACGTTGGCGTAGACGATAGCTACGAAAAAAAATAGACGCCCCGTTTTTTGTCCAGCACAAACCCGCCTATCGTGTCTTTTTTTTTTTTTTTTTGATACGTATATACGTGTTATGCAGGGGTTGACTACGGCTCCGCTGACGCATTTCCGTCACATACATGACGTTGTAAAATGTATACGAAAAATTCGGCAGATCCTCACATATCTAGAAATTGACGTTATGCGAAGCATGCGCATGTAAGAAAGGTGACCGTGTTGCAATTTGTTATTGAGCAACACATCATGAAGGGACGCTAAATATATATATGCACAAACGTTGCACGCACGTACATATATTCAAGAGTTGTAGATGTTTATACAACCAGTTGTTCGCACTTGCGCAACGATGCCAACTGGAACATGCGTAATAGCAACACCGGAAATTGATATAGAGCGCTGATGCTGATTGATATACATGTGGGCGTTTAACGTCCCAAAACCACCATATGATTATGAGAGACGCCGTAGGTGATGACTCCGGAAATTTTGACTACTTGGGGTTCTTTAACGTGCACCCAAATCTGAGCACACGGGCCTACATCATTTCCGCCTCCATCGGAAATGCAGCCGCCACAGCCGGGATTCGATCCCGCGACCTGCGGGTCAGCAGCCGAGAGAGCGCTGATGCTTGCGAAGATGCTGGTCCAGGACATGGCTACATAAATCATCTTCAGCGCATGGCAACTAACCACAATTTACGTTAACCTGATGTGATGGCCTTATCAAAGGAGTGCATATGTAATGTTTAGACAATTGGGTAGGCAGCACTGCGACCACTCTTGACGATTCGCGAAAATTAGCGTCTATTTGAGCAGTATTTCCGAGACCTGTCGTAGCTGTGTGGTAGAATGCTTAACTGCCACGCAGAATGCTAGAGTTCGATTCCTGATGGGACCCCGAAATTTATTATTTGCATTCGCCGGGGGGTCAACGCTGCCTATGGCAGGTTTTTCTTAACACTGACATTTATTCTATGCCTTCGTTGGGTCGACGCTACCGACGTCGAATATTCCTTAACGATGACGCGTTGAAAGTGCCCCTTTGTTTTCTCGTCGTTCCTGGGTAGATGCTAAGTGTCAATCACCTGTGGCACACACCCGCCTATCAGTGGCACATACTCGCCCGCGGGTGTGTGCCACTACCTGGTGGGAAGTTTTTGACGACGTATGCGACGGGATTGTGACAATAATCATGTCTTGACCAGTGTGTCATAATCGTCAAACCATATTACCCTCCTATGCCAATTTTGGTTCACGCCAAGGGAATGAGGTGACCTTGAGAGCACCCTACGTGGGTGGCTAGATAGATAGACAGACAGACAGACAGATAGATAGATAGATAGATAGATAGATAGATAGATAGATAGATAGATAGATAGATAGATAGATAGATAGATAGATAGATAGATAGATAGATAGATAGATAGACAGGTATTCTCAAGGTCTCCAAAGTTCGCTAAGAAATGCTTCGCATTTAAAAGTGCCCCGCCGCGGTGGTCTTGTGGTTAAGGTACTCACTCGGCTGCTGACCTGCAGGTCGCGGGTTCAAATCCCGGCTGCGGCGGCTGCATTTCCGATGGAGGCGGAAATGTTATAGGCCCGTGTGCTCAGATTCCGGTGCACGTTAAAGAACCCCAGGGGGTCAAAATTTCTGGAGCCCTCCACTACGGCGTCTCTCATAATCGTATTGTGGTTTTGGGACGTTAAACCCCACATATCAATCAATTAGATACGAAAAGTATAATGAAAAAAAAAAAAACAGGATGAAATGAAGATTGAATCCGGGCTCTCTGCGTGGCAGTCAAGTGTTCCACCACAAAGCTACGGTGGTGCTTGAAACCTACTCGTAAAATATAGAGGCGTCTTGGTGGGCAATTAATCAGGTTGACCAACGTTAATATGGCGTGACAGAAGAGTAAAATAAAAACCAATCATCAGACGTTGCTAATTGCGCAAGGAGCGTGTGGTTTAATGCTTTCCACCCTCTACAAAGGGTTCAGCCTTAATTATTGACTGTCATCAGCCGCATGCAGCTTCAACAAAAGTTATGATCGATGTGCTTAGTCAATACCATGTGGAAAGCCAAAGCTTCGAACATAGTTATAGCGTTTGCTCAGCACGATGCTGCGCTCGGAATTCGCATTAGCCAGCATTCTAATCGTCGGCGAATTTTGATGTGTCTCTCCACCTGGCCACGCGTTCGTTACGCTAGTGCGAGTTAATCTACTTCCTCATACTTTACACTTGTGCAAGTTCACTTCACGCCGTCGTTTTCATTATTACAAGCGTATCGCGCAGAATGAACATATACACTGCGTTTGCTGGTCCAATGAGTCAATTACGTAGGTGGTCGCACGTATAGGTGCAACGAAGCTACTTCTGGCATAGCCACGGGGTTTGCACACCGGGCCCCGTGCCACATCCTTCCTCGAAATGTTTACTCGCCGTGTCAAACAGAGCGCCAAGTGTTCGTTTGACTGCCCGATTACCCCTTCGAATAACAATGGAGCACCCCCCCCTCCTCCCCCGTCTGCCTTCCCCTTCAGAAAAAAAAATGTTTGCCTATGCCCCTGAAAGTTATGCCGATCGGTTCGTCATTTTATCGACACACTGCTGCCTCCCTCGTGACTAATTTGGAGAAGCACAACTGGAGATTTCCCTATAAAGGCAATTATACTGCAACGGACGTTAAAAAAAAGTCACGCGGTCCCCAGTGCATTTGTCGACGACTCGAAGGCGAAGCCAACATCCTTTTCTCCTAACTCGCCTGTGCACGCCACCCCTAACCCTTCTTTTCTGTCTCTTCTTTTCTGTCTTTTTCTTTTCTGTCTCTTTCCGTTCTATTATTCCCCTTTTCCCTCACCCCAAGTGTAGGGTAGCCAACCGAGCTAAGCTTGGTTAACCTCCCTGCCTTTCCTCTCTATTTATCTCTCTCTTTCTCCACCCTTAACCCTAACCCTCCCCAACACCCCTCCTGAAAGTCTCCTGAAGCCAACGTGGTTTTCGCTTGATCTCCAAAATCGCAGGCATTGGAAGCTTTTCGCACCACATTTAGTTTTGCACTGCCTCCAAGATCGGCCTGATTTCGACCAAGTGACCAAGTCATGTGGGATAGTGTCGTCGTGTTACAGATGGTGACGTAAACGCGTGATGATAAATTTTTGCATCACTCCCATTGACACCGCCGACGCCCGCCGTAAGTTTTCCATTTGACGAGGCTTGAGAGGCTTTCGACTTAATTATATGACGTTTGTTTTGCATCCTGCATAGCACCCTATACCTGTACCCTGCCCATCCTGTACCCATCCTGTAGCACCCTACCTGTATAGCACTTTTGTTTTGCATTCTATATAGCACCGGTGCTATTGCCATTTAAAAAGCAAGAATAAAAGCCATTTCGAAAATACAGAGAATCGCATGGTACATGCAGCATCGTAGAAGCAGATCGCATACTTGGCATAACGTCGACGTCACCGTAACGGTAAGCCGCAGGAACGTGCAGCTTCCACCCTTACAGGACGTCATGACTTGACGTATTCATCGCTTCAACACGGTCATCAAGATAAGGTAGCTAAATTTATTCCATATATTAAACGCAGAACAAAAAGGCAACTGATGGCGCTTCTTGGAGGGTTCTCGTTTTGTTTCTCTCCATGTAAGCGGGTCCTGTAGAAGTCAAAGGCAAGACAAGCTTACGCGACGTATAACAATGGCGTACACTGTGACGGGAGGAGACGTCTCGCGGACCTCTCCGCTTAGCCAGCAATTTTCCTGTCTCAGCTGCGAGCTTGGCTGCGCGCGATGTGGTTCGGGGCGTCACGACCTGGCGGCGTTAATGAGAGTGGCGTTGGCACGAAGCGCGATAAACGAGGCCCCTGCCGTGCCCTGACGGACTGTCGTTGCGACGCTGAACGAAGCGTCCGGCTGCGTCGAAGGAGAATTCGGACAGGGCAGGCTGAGCTTGTTGTCTGCGTAGACTCCAGAGCACCGAAGGGTTGAGTTGAATAAGATGTAATTAATTCATCGTGGTATGGTAATGGATTTACGATGATTCCTTTAATAAAGGTACACCCGCCACGATGGCATACTGGGTAAGGCACTCGGCTGCTCACCCGCAGGTCGCGGGATCGAATCCCGACCGTGGCAGCCGTATTTTCGATGGACACGAAAATGCTTGGGGCCAAGTTCGCTGAGATTTAGGTGCACGTTAATGAACCCCTGGTGGTCGAAATTTTCGGGGCCGTCCGCTACGGCGTCTCTCATAACCATATCGTGGTTTTGGGATGTTAGACGCCAACAAATAATATTAGGAAAAAGATCACAGGGTCCCTCGTGCATTTGCAAAAGACGACCGCGAGGCGAAATCCATCTTCTTTTTCGGCTCGGTAGATCGTATTGACCAAGTGACGTCATTTGGTGTGACGTAAGGCTGACTTAACGAATGTCGGAAACATGTGTTGTCATGATTTCATATGCGGACGCAGTCGCATGATTTTTTACATCACTCGTGTTGATGCCATAATGGTCACTTTTCCTGTTTGATTTGAGGCATCCAAAGCTTTCGCTGTAATAGTGCATGCACTGTAACTTGAATCCGCATGAGATCTCACACAGTCTAATGTTATAGTATGTTTGACTGCAACTGCACACACGCAACTCATCAACATAGCCCGAAATATACGGTTTGCTGTGTGCGGCGTAAGATATATTCTGAACTAAGCAGAGGTAGCAAGTACCCCTTAGCCGCCACAGCTGACAGTCGAAACCGCGATGGCGAACTCGGCAAGAGAACACCTTAGACAATGCATTAGGACGACAGGTATCTACGGCTGTCAAATTATCGGGACACCAACAGCACGAGAGAACGCATAACATCGCTCGAAAGGCGATCATGGTGTTCTTATCGTCAATTACCTTGACGGGACCCTTTGGGCCACAGAAATGCGGCCCGTTACCGTTTCCCATCCGCCTTTTCTCAACGCCAGAGCCACCTAGCAGCTGCTATATCGCACTTCCTCGTGGAATCTCGCGCACGCACGCGGGACCCAGAAAAGTTTGGAAGCCCCCGGCACCCTATCGATCAAGCGGTCCGCACGCCAGAAACAACTTCTGTGACGTTCTTCGCGTGCCCCCCCTCCTCTCCTGTCGCTTTTGTTCGGCCGTGAAATTCCTCTCTCCTCCTCTCCAAACTCTTGAGCAACATTAGGGCACATCGCCTTTCTTCGTGCTTCCTGGAGGTCGAGCCTCGAGCACCCGAAACAGGCAGCTGGACACGACGCCTCTACGAGTCCATTTCTTCCTCCTCTCCCTCGAGGACCGGCACTTAACACCTCGGCCCGCGCCGGTCGCCCTTTGAAGCAAGAAGCACTCGCAATTACGAGCATGCTTTACTGTACACTCTTTTTTTTCTGGAACGCCCGGATGACTCGATGTCTCCCTCTTTCCCATGTCTCGCTCGCTGCTCGGGACTTTCCGTCGGTAATCTCGGTGCGGCACGTTAGTGTTTGCCAGTACCGCCGCCAGAGCGCGCTCGAACTGTTACTTCCGGTTGCATTCGAACATCGCGTGCGTACGCTGCAGCGTCGTGGCGCTTGTAAACGCGCGTGACGAATGCGTCGTAAGAAGCCGATGCCACGCCGAGTCAGCGGGGACCATTTCGTCGATGCCCGAAGTGACTGCCTGTCGATAAGAGCCTATTGTGGAACGCTCGCTCCTGGACTTGCGAAGGTCAATAAGTGGGAGATAACACCGGGGGTCGCGAGAAGCGTTTATGGGAGGCTGCAATGCAGACACACCCCATGCAATGTGACGTGCAGCACTGTGATGGCACAGAAGCCCGTCGAAGGGTGGAGACCTTTGGATTGCCTTTGAGAGCTTTGAGGAGGCCGGCTGTATGTGATGCTCCATGTTAAGCTAACTGAGTCTTTGAGTTAAGAGTACCTTGGAACTTGTTTGCGTGATGTGTGTGATCGGGCATGTGGGGCACTTGTATTTGATTGTCGTCACCTGGAGTAGTATGTCAAGAGCGCTGCACTGCGCTATACCGACCGTCGATGCAGACGATGGCGGTAGTTGGCGAGCAAGCTTTACCGTTGAGAATTGGTAATCAGGCCTCATCAGAAGGTATCGATGCTATGACATCGCTCAGTCGTCAGAATCAAGTCAATCTGCTCAGAAGTCACGGGCACTCAAAATATTCGTTCTGCAGATGTGATTGGTCCCCGTTGAATTGCGTGCAGTCTGAAAGAACAGAAGGAAAGGATTCGTGCGCAACTAGACCCTTCGATTTCCATGGAGTTACATGTCAAACCCTCGGTAGCTGTTTCCCATTCATTCACGTTCGGAATTTTATTGTTCCACATTTTATGGTGATTAAGTGGTATTTATCAGTACAACACTCCAGATTGTACTGTGGTGCCGTACTGCGACTGCTGACTCATTCAAGCAGCCCTCACCTTACACAGTCCCCGCTATATAGCTGAAATGCATTGTTTGTTGAGTAAATACTCATTCTAATAATATACAACTTTTCGTTTACCGTATTAACGTATTACGAGAAACACTTAATGCTCACCGCCTCTGATGGCTGCTGCTGTCTAATACTCCCAGGTTGGCGTGCACATAAATATCCGATAAAATGGACGAAAAGACGGCCTCCACTGTAGCTCAATTGTTAGAACAGCGCGCGCGTTATCCGAAAATTATGCAGGTTCGTTCCCTGCCCTCGGCAAGTTCTCTTTTCGCCCACCTTACTTTCTTCCCATCTGAATTCCGAATACTACAATATTTACCGACAATACAATGAACGTCCCCTCGACCTTCATTCGCTTCATTATCGATTGCTTTTCATTAAAATTACTGCTCATAAAGTGTCACCCGCTTTCCGGGTAACTTGGCCCAAAGTGCACAACTTGCTGATCCGCGATTCCTCTTTGGGAAGTTCAAATGGAGTTGCAGACCGGATCGATGATCTCATGTGAAGTTGAGGCAAGATAGTACCATGTTTGGACAGTTACAGCTTGCTCCTGTTCCTTATATCCTACTGAGAAATAAAAGTAATTTTTCAATTGACAATATATTGAAGCCGATGAGTAAAGTACAAAAGGACATTTCAACCAATTATATCTTCACAGTAACAGTTAGAGACAGACAGTTAATGCGATAGCTCCGTTTCCATGTGCATAGCAGAGGAACAGACTGTTTGGGTGCCTAGACATACAGCAAACTGTGATTACCTATATGCCTGTCATTTTATGCATTCACATAAATGAGCATTTGATATTACATCCTAGATAAAAAGAAATGTTTGGGGATGGGGTCGTTGAAAGCAATGTACCTGTATGGCACAACACACCCTGTGGTCCGCGAAACTATAACAAGCTCCAAGGGCAGATAACTGCGTCGTTGACAGTTCTATATAATGATAGACTGTAACGACATAACGTAACTTTGGAATACAATGTGTCCTGGTGGCTGGTGACATATGTATTAATATCTTTTGCCTGGCCTTGCAGCATACACAAATAGATTCATAAGAATGATTATGATGATGGATGATGACAAAAATGAACTGACCTTTTTCTCGTTTCTTTTATTTCTCTCTTACCTCAGCTTGAACGCGGTCAGGTTTAACCTGCACCGTCCCCGAGTTGGACTAGCCAGGTGAAGCTGAGTTAACTTGTGTGTATAGTGGACCTAATAGAGTCATTTCACTCACTCACCTCACCTTGCCTTGGAGGATAGTAAGCAGCTCGACGGATGACGCTGCTTATGGTGTTTTCGTACTCAATGTCAACAGTACGTGACCCTAATTAGGGAGTTGACCCGTCTCCATAATCTAGAGCAGGGCCAAGTCAAGATCTCGGACATAACGGGCTCCTGTATTGTACCGCGAGGTAATAACATCATAATGACACTCATCCCAACCTCAGA
Organism: Rhipicephalus microplus; assembly: GCF_013339725.1. Classification (NCBI taxonomy): domain Eukaryota; kingdom Metazoa; phylum Arthropoda; class Arachnida; order Ixodida; family Ixodidae; genus Rhipicephalus; species Rhipicephalus microplus. The sequence goes on along the minus strand of NC_051175.1, from coordinate 105,059,557 downwards.
GTTCAGCCGGTGCCCTCTACCGGCATTGTCTCTACCCACTGCTGTAAATCCTTAGTGGCCCCCTTACGCTGTGTCTTCTCCCGTTAATCTGTCCTGGAACACAGACTGCTACAAGTCGGACCAAAGGTGGCCTCGTGTATGTACCCGCCAAGATAATCACTCCCCTCCTCTCTGCCGGCCACTGGGCTGTCAACTACGCGCCGCGCCGGACAGCTAGCGCTTTTTCTTTTTCGTGGCCTCCCCTAAAACCAACCCCATACGCCACGCGTGGACCACGAAGAACACGCCGACACCTCGTGCCGAAAACGTGCCGCACGCGGCCGGCCTGCATAGCGGCCTTAGACCAGGCCGGGGCATCATCGCGCCGTTATACGAGCGTAAAAGAAAAAAAAAACTTGACGTGCCTGCCAGACCAGGGCCGGTCAACCAGCCGGCTTTTGCCTTTGCGAGCATCCCGCGGTGGTTTGTTGGACGTGCCTGTGTCACTAACGACGTCTTCACCTGGACACGTGCTTAACGCGGCGTGCGATTCAAAGGCGGCCACATATAGTATACGGCAAAGTGTCACGGCCGGTGCCAGCCGTGCCCCGCTCTTTACGAAAGCCCTTCCGACCGACGCCCTTCCTCCTGTTGAATGCCTCCGAAGACGTGCTTAGAGCAGGGCCCCCGAGACGTGAAAGGTCTTCCGCCACGAGGCTTGATTAGGGAACCCTGCCTTTGATCGGACCAGACTGGTATCGCGCCGTGCCACGTGTTTTCTCGTAGACATGTCCTAGATGCCTCGCCAAACGCGAGAATTCGCCGTTGGCGTCGGTGGCGTCGACACGACTTACGAAAGAAATTCTCATCACGGAATGACGTAACTAATACTTTACATGGCAGCCTCACATGACATCCTCATTTAGTCAGGGGTATAGGCCGACGATGGAAGCAATGCAGACCGGAAGAGAAAGTGCGGAAGGAGGACGATGAAGGGATGAATAGGCAGGGAGCTGAACGAGATGCGCGCCGGGTTTGCTACCTTGCATTCGGACGAAAGTATCCAACGAAGGTGGAAGGAGGTACTGCTAGGATGCGTGCGGGGTGGTCAGTTACTCGCCTACAAGAAAAGGTCGGCAAAAAAAAAAGTGACACTCACTCAGACTCGGACAAGGAATATACCTTGCGCTATAAACTCACTTGGGCTCAGACTCGCCAAGATTTTCCTGGGCCGAACTCACTCGCACTTAAGCTTACGAATATTTTCTACAGCTGGACTCACTCGGACTGAGACTCACCACAATATTACTCACCAGAACTCTCTCCGACTCAGACTTCCAGCTCGATCAAAGTCTCCGAGGGAGTCAGTGAACTCACGAGTCAGTTCACCGACCTGTGCAGACAAGTGACCGCCTGAAACAGTCGATTTCAAGCACAGCATGGCCCGCGTCGTTTTGCTCGCGTTAGACGTGTCTTTCAGCCCTGGAATTTTTATTTTTGTCAGATGCTTTTTATTACGTATTTTATTAATAATTTAGTGTCTCCGAAGACCAGGAATGAAAATTTCAGTCTCCGCCTCTCCAACTACGTGATATATAAGTCATCTCGTCGAAGTGGTCCTAGCAGAGTACATTTGTGCGTCAGAAAAAACCTACCTTCTCATCAAGTTCACTCAAGTGATTCGGACTTCCCGGAATTCGTCGCTTGCAAAGTATCCTTTGGTGAGCAGTGCGTTACAGTGATCAATTTTTACCTACAACCTTCAAGCCGCTTTTCGGTGGAAGAGCCAACAAATATCTTCAACATTTCTAATTCATATACGTTTATGTGCGGAGACTTTAATGCACACAACATAATCTGGGGTAGTGATCGATGTGATGCACGTGGGAACATTGTTGAGTGTGCTGCAGACAAATGCAATTTGACAATTTTAAATGACGGCTCCCCAACTTTTGTCCGAGGGCATAATTACTCTAGTTGCATCGATGTAACCTTGTGTTCCCAAGATCTAGTGAATGATGTGGTATGGACAACGGATGTAGAAACACGTGGGAGTGACCATTTTCCCATTCTAATAAATCACCCCTACTTGCGAAAAGACGACACCAGACGCTACAGCAAACTGACGAACTGGAAAGTTTTTCGGCACCACCTAACAAACCAAAATAGTGACCTCACGACAGTTGAAAGCTTTACTGAATTTCTGCAAGATAATGCGAATAAATGTACAAAGAAAGTCCCGATTCCAAAAGACTATGCTGCAGTCGATGGAGAGTATGAACATATAAGAGCCATCAGACGACGTTCAGAAAGGGCATATCGACGCAGCGGAAGTTTAGAAGCATATAAAAATGCACAGAAAATCCACAGTGTAATGCACAGACGGCTAGAAAATCTAGGTAAACGACGCTGGCGTGATTTCTGTGGCACGCTCTCTCCCCACACACCTATTCCAAGAATTTGGCTTGTAATTCGAGCACTTAGTGGCCCTGTTTCACAGAGCTTCCCATTTCGTGCTCTTGCTGTAGCCTTGGACAAACCGGAACCTGTGGTAGCAGATGAATTTTTTCAACTTATCAGTAGGCCCGCCGCATCACAATGTGCATTATTTGATAATTCTGTCGCGTTAGCCAACCAGAAAATTAATGCTAGCTTTTGGGCCCAGCATCCTCAACTAGACCCTGTATTTACGTTAAGGGAGCTGCATTGTGCTATAGCATCATGTCGTCAAAAATCGGCCCCTGGACCGGACGGCATTACGTACAATATGCTAAAGAACCTTGGGCCCACAGGAACAACTACTCTCTTAGATATTTACAATAATCTATGGACGCAAGAAATTGTGCCCGAGTCTTGGAAGTCTGCTCGCATCATTCCGATCTTAAAACCGGCTAAGACGCCCTTGAACCTTGAATCCTTCCGTCCAATCAGTCTGACAAGCTGTTTATGTAAGGTAATGGAAAAAATGATTGATGCGCGACTTCAATGGTGGTGCAACAGAACTGGTGTATTCTCCAAATACTTGACAGGTTTTAGGAAACAGAGATGCACAATGGATGCAATATTGGACTTAGTAACGTATGTGGAGCATGAACGCGCCTGTGGTAGTTTGATGGTCGCAGTGTTCTTGGATATCAAAAGGGCATTTGACACAGTCAGTCACACTCATGTTCTGCTGAGTATGTTGGAACATGGACTGTCCAGCAGGTCTTTGCGTTGGGTATCCAAATTTTTATCAGGTCGTAAAATATTCATTCAGACGAGCGAAGGAAAAAGTGCAGAACACAACGTCAGACAGGGAGTGCCACAAGGAAGCGTACTCAGCCCTTTTTTTTTTTTCAACTGTGTTATGGCTGATTTAGCTAAAAGACTGCCTTCCAGGTTGAAGTATACTCCTTATATGCAGATGATGTGTGCATTTGGGCATCTGGCACGGACATACGGTTAATTCAGATTGCATTGCAGGACGGAATAAATATTATCAACAACTTTTTAAAAGAAAGAGGAATGATTCTATCGCACGCAAAGACAGCTGTATTGCCCTTCACCCGTAAGAAGTTAAAGAACTTCAATCTCAATTTAGAAGAAGAACCACTAATGATTGTGACACAGCATCGGTTTCTCGGAGTAATACTGGATAGGCAGCTATCATGGGCACCTCACATAAAGAAACTCGAAAACGAGGTGAATACGCTAGTGAATATACTCCGCAGAATTGCTGGGACATCATGGGGTGGATCTGCATCATCCATGCTCGCTGTTCACAATGCTTTAATACGACAAAAAGTTGCATATTCTGCAGCAGTGTTACACGGCCTTTCCCGCACTTCAGAGGAGCGACTTCAAAGACTATTAGCTAGGGGACTGCGCGTCTGCATAGGTGTTCCACGAGCGACTTCCAGCAGCCTTGTCATAGCAGAGACTCGACAACCACCCTTTCCAGTCATGAGAACAATTGAAATATGCCGCCATTTTTTTCGCTTACAGACGCAACACCGGGACCACCCATTGGCACAGGAGATTTTACTAAGAGATAAAAGCAATGCTCATAACGATGTACAGAGTAATGTACATATATTACTCAGAAATGAATTTTGGAACTCTGAAATGGACTATCCTCCATGGCTGCTTGTAATACCAAGCATTGAATTCTCAGTGGATGGCATTATCAGAAAGAGAGACATGTTCATCCAAGCTGCTCAAGAACTAGCGCTTTATCAGATACACATGCGGTATCCTGGGTACATACATATTTACACAGATGGCTCAAGTACTACAACGTCTTCAACATCGGCATTTATCATACCACAGCTCAATATTCAGGAATTGTTTAAATTATGTCGCATGACGTCAACTACTACATCTGAGCTCTTCGCTATTCTGTATGCTCTAAAGCTTATAAACTCGGTAGCAGACGCTTGAAAATGGGTAATTTTTAGTGACTCACAGGCCGCATTAAGATCACTCTCCAGTACAAACAGGACAGTAATAAGTGATAGTATGACATACGAAACGCTGAAGGAGCTCACCAAAGCAAAGAGGGCGCAACATGAGATCAAATTCCAGTGGATACCTGGCCACTGCAACATTCCTGGAAACACAGCTGCCGATGAAGCAGCACGACAAGCACATCGTAAAGACGTTACTGTTTCTTTACCAATTTCGAAAAATCAATTGCGCAGTATTATAAAGAATGCAACTTTCAGAATGAGCAAAACTGCTTGGTTTGACCAAAGTACAAAGAGCTGCGATTTATATCACATCGATTCATGTATTGAATTCAAAATTACGCTGGCATTAGATAGAAGGATGGAAACTCTAATTCACCGATTGAGGCTAGGCACCGCATACACAAAACTTTTTTTGCACAGAATCGGCAGAGCTGAAACTCCCGAATGCGAATGTGGATTTATAGATGAAGACGTCTGTCACCTTCTCATACACTGTCCACATCATGACACGCCGAGACGCCGTCTTAAGTGCGAACTGTTCGCATTGGACCACAGACCATTTAGCATGAAAAAACTTCTGGGCCCGTGCCCAACTGGAGTTTTACAGTCCCACGCTTTAAAAGCATTAACACGTTTTTTACAAGACAGCGGGATTGCTGACAAGTATTAACAAAGAACGAAGCTTCATTTGTAACACATGTACTTATTATTTACAGTATCATGTGACACCCATCACGTGTGTGTTGTGAAATGAATGACGTATCAACTATTATGTACATACAAGTGAATGCATCTTTATAAGGACCAAACGTGTGCTTTGCTGTTTTGTGCTGGTGGACCGAATAATAACGAGGAACATTTCCAGAGTCTTCTTACATTGACTTTCGAACATTTACTTACCATTGTGATATGTGCGTATAAGTGTGTCTTTGCATATCTGTGCCCGAGTTTTCTATTTTCCATGCACTGCTTTGTATGTTTTGCTTCAACATACGTGTTCAAGTCTCAATCAACGGCTAAGGAGTAGCCGGCGCCATAATGGTGCGCCAACATCTCCTTATATATCATATCAATAAAAAAAAATTTCAGTCAGTAGTGTAAGTATTTATGAGTTTATAGACATGACATCACATTAGGCCATCATGGTCCTGTAGTCATGAAATGACAAAGATGGCAAATTTATTCCTGCTACGCCCTAGAGTGCACAAAATCTGCATCAACGTAGTATTTGAAAGTGTGGAAGCTCTTCAAAGAACTTCGGGACTTCAACTCGAAAATGCCACCTTCCTGTCTCGTCTTGTCCACCTTGTCGTCAACAATGTCCTCAGTCCAGCTTTTAAAGACGATAGCCTTTCTGGGCACCTTCGACGCAGAAATTTTGGCCTGTCTGTCTGTCTGTCTGTCTGTCTGTCTGTCTGTCTGTCTGTCTGTCTGTCTGTCTGTCTGTCTGTCTGTCTGTCTGTCTGTCTGTCTGTCCGTCTGTACATTTGTCTATTTGTCCACTCTTAACAGCACCGAGTACTTGAAACGGCCGGCCCCATCCGCAGCGCCCACCAATGTTGCTCGAGAACGAGCGTTCATACTTGTGCAATTTTCAATTAAAAAGCAATTATTGCGTATGTCTGGGACACTATAACACGTATATATTCTGCATGTGCGCCTTTTACTACAAAAGGCAGAAAGAGGTAATTTTAAGGACCGTATTCCTTCTTTACTGCTCCAAGCGCCGCAAAAACGAAACGACAGTGGTGTCAGTCGCAGTGGGGATAGTTAAAGAAATGCTTTCCCGAGAATGAGTGGGTTTGATATTATTTTCGAGGTTCCATGGGACATTTTGTCTCCTGTCGGCCCTGGTGTCGTCAATACACGACACCTGGGCCGAAAGGGATATATAGGGCCCCGATTTGAGCATGTTCTCTTCCGAAAACGGTCTTTTGTGTATCGGCGTAGCGCGAAGAACACTGCGTTGCCTCACAAAGCATCAGGACAAGTATATATGTCTACAATGCTTGTCCCCGTCTGTCGTCTTTTGTCCTTCCTGGCTTTCGCTCAGCAGGACTACATACGATTGTCGTACTCAATATAAATAGCCCAAGTTGAAGTTTTGTTGAAAGAAATATGGTAGAGAAGACACAAATGCATAAAAACAGAGGTATCCCTAGCCCCTTGCCGGACAGCCACCGCCTGAAGAAGATGTCAGATGGGCTTTGAAATGTTCGGTCAGCTTTTATTGAAACTGAGAACTCTATAGTTAGATGGGGAACCTTTCTTGCCTTTCACTTTCATTGACATGCACATTGTTACTTTGTAGGGCAGTGTTTTTCCGCGTCAGGCAGACATTCACGTTTTCATAACTTTTCGACGTCTTCATGGCATCTTCTCCTGTTTGTTTCCCTCATGAGCCCTCTTTCCTTTTACAATTACCAGATAGCCGATTGAGAATTGATTTGACAAACATGATCTCTGCTCCTTAATTTGTGCCTTGAACAGGCTTGATGATCGGTCTTTTGCTATGAAAAGATCTTGGGAGCCCCGCCTGAGAGCTCATCAGCCCAAAGGAATCCCCACGAGCCATTCCGCAACATTTCAAGGCAATTGGTTCAAAGAGTCCATAAACGAACTCCTAAGATGCTGAAAACGAGTGTGTTACTCAATCCTGGTACATCCCATGCATTCGCGCAATTCGTGACGTCAGCAGTTTGTTCAAGTGTCGCCGTGTGGGAACAAGCTCTTGATTTATCTCCGTACGAGAAATATCACTCGCGAATCGTCTCTTAATTATTACCTGCCTTTCCATGCAGTCGCACTCACGTTCTGCCTTGTCTCTCGTGGCTACCGTGCGCGATCAACTTGTTTCGCTTCAATTTGCGAGTTTTCGACTGGGCATGCGGACATAACAGCGTGAAGCCCAAAAGCGCGAAAAGCTGATGAGCTCATCGCTTATAGTGCTTACTGTCTGCGTGTTTGATGAAGAAACGAGTGGCGAATGGGAGAGACGGCCTTTGTAAGAAATGCCGAGAAAACTATAGGGAAAGAGACCACCCTCGTTTTCGAGTTCGGATCGGTTAACTATGCTAACCTGCTGCGCTTTGCATGCTAATTGGAAGCTGTCAGCACACATGCTTCTTTCACTGATTCCGCACCCCCCCTCCTCCCCTCAACACCCCTCCCTCCATGTAGCTATGCAACCCTGCTGCGCTTTGCATGCCAATTGTAAACCATCAGCACTCATAGTTCTTCCACTATTTCAGCACCCCCTCATGCCCCTGTCTCCATGCAGGGTAGTGAACTGTGCAAACTTTGGCAAAGTTCAGTGCCTTTCTTGCACTCTAACTGCGATGTTTAAAGGTGTAATGGACAAGAAATTCTGCAGAGAAGCAGCTGGAAGTAAAGTGCCACTTAAGAAAATATCCCGTCCTTACTAGCTGGAGCGTTATCAGACAATTGTTCACCTTAGTCATACAATGTTTATGACACTCAGCTGCCGACGCGACGGGTTCGATGGTGGTTTCGTCGGTAGCATTTTCGATGAAGGCAAAGTGTTGAAGGCTATTTATTTATTTATTTATTTATTTATTTATTTATTTATTTATTTATTTATTTATTTATTTATTTATTTATATGTGGGGTTTAACTTCCCAAAACCACCATAAGATTATGAGAGACGCCGTAGTGGAGGGCTCCGGGAAATTTCGACCACCTGGGGTTCTTTAACGTGCACCCAAATTTGAGCACGCGGGCCTACAACATTTCCGCCTCCATCGGAAATGCAGCCGAGCCGGGATTCAAACCCGTGACCTGCAGGTCAGCAGCCGAGTACCTTAGCCACTAGACTTACGGGGCGAGGCATTGTTAAAGGTCAATGTACTGCTCCATGCCAGTGCACGTTAAGGAACATCATGTGGAAGAAGTTTCCGGGGCCATCCTCTATGTGCGGCGTGACTCATAATCGTATCATTGTTCTGAAACGTAAAATCCGTGACCCTATATTATTAATAACGCACGAGTTTTTCCCGCTTGTTAGAACCTTCTTATTTAGAGACACATCCATTGAAAATGTTAAGGTTTATTTCGTCAGCAAGCCGAAGATTTCGAGCTGTAGGATGCCTTGAAGTGGGAGCTTGCGAATTTCATCTGGTCACCCCGCACTTCTCACCTGCGGCCGTAGTTGGGGGGCGTGAGCGACGGCCCCAACCGAACGAAGCCAGTTTCTATTTCATCTTCCCCTCCGTTTGCTCTTCATCACTTCCTCTTCTCTTCACGACATGTGCGCGTATGTGTGTCTGTTTCGATGGGCGTCGTTGAAGTCGCCGTGGCGTATATGTTTGCCAGAATGGGACGAACGATGACCCGGCTCACTGCAGTTATGGTGGTGTTGGACGTAAATAAAGAGCGAGAGGGCGGCTGCCCTCTTCTTCTTCTTCCTTAAAAAAATTCGAGCCACCCAGACAGCCACGCGTGCGAAGAAACCGCTCCGCTAGCGTTACAGGCGCAACAGCCCGCCCTGCAGGAGGTTTTCGGAACAACTGAGCAGCGGCGGAACTTGGCCCCCACACACGCACACCTTTCCACTCTTCCTCTTCATCTTCCGGTTCCCTCTCTTCCGAGGCAGGGCCGTTTAATGCAAAACAACTAAACGTCGCGGAGAGGGTGTCACGTGGTCCGTCTTTCTCGCCCACTTACGACGCAACAACACACGCCGCCGGTGCGACCCAGCGTGCAACACCCTCCCCCTCCTCACTGCTGAATCAAGTTCAGGGTTGCTGCAAGCGAGGGACGCTCCCAGACGCGATCTCTACCAGCTACCGCTACCAGGAGCGGCCAGTTGGTCGGCAACAGTCGACGCGGCGCGTCCTGTGTTAGTTGGTGCCTTCTTCGGCTGCCCCGAGGTCTTATTTTTTTTCTCGGTGGGCCCGCATCGTAGGTGTGCGTCATCGAGGCAGCTTCGGCGGCCGCCCGTTGGCTCTTCTTCCTGGTGTCCCCCTGCGGCGTGACCGTAGAGGCCGCGTTCCGAACGCCCGTGCTGTCTGGCGACCGACCGATCGGCGGCGGCACTACGTTCATTCGTGCAAGAAGGGGCGAGCTGTTTGTTTTTGGGCAGCGCGTGGCGTGGCGCCGACGGCTTCTCAGCGGGACTCCTCGTCGCTTGTCTTGTCGTCAAGTCGTCGCTCCCCCCTTCGTGCCCGGAAGAAGAACGCGAAGGAGCAGTCCCGCTGCCCTGGTTCCTTCCCGATTAAGACGTGACGTAAAAGAGACGCATAAACGGGCCGTGTCTGCCGGTCCTGTCTTCGAGATCTGTCTCACGGTTGCCTCACTTGATAAGGATCCGGCCGTATCGTGTCCGCATCGGCCAGGGATGAGCCGCAGGTGATAACGGGAACAAGATAGACTGGTTTTGTTTCTGTCGTTTTGCATCTGGAAGAAGTGCCCGTGTCTGAGAAAAAGCGGCAGTCCTGCGATAACGAGCGCAGGAACAAGACCATCGCTCTGCAGTTTTTTGTTTTAACTCCTCGACTTCGAAAATGTGTGCCACCAGTGCAAAGTTCGGAGGAGAGGCTTCCCGGTTACGGCTGCTCGGGCTCATCGTCGCCCTTCTGGTCTTGTCCGCGGAGGCTGCGCCTGATCACGAAAGTGAGTATGTCGTGCGCCGTATAGATGTCGCTTTCCCATCGCCGGGCTACGTTCGGGCACTCGATGCTTAGGCAGCGTGGTGTTTGGTGCAGTCTACAATGTCACAGTGTCGGTTTCTCCGCGAAGGTGTCAGCCTCGCTAGTGCGTAACCGGCCAAACTAGACGTAGCTTTAGCACCACCGAGACAGTGAAAGAAACGATGGGCGTCAAGTAACGGTGCGAATGTATGTTGTTATGTACCGGCTATATGCAGTGGACGTTAGTGAAGTCTGCGTAAGTAAACGGTGTAAAAGAGATCCTGAAGTCGGAACCCTTATCTGGCGCAGTTTGGCAAGACTTTTTCGCAGTCTTATTTAGGTCTATCAGGCTTCTATGCCATGACGGAATAAAAGAATCACTGTATAGTTCAATCGAACTAACAGGAAACAGTGGATATGTGCGCCCGGTCTAACATCGCGCGCCTGCTTCGCGCACTCAAATCATTCATCGTAAACCAAAGCACGAAATGCATAGCGTGTGACTTTCACCATGCAAGCAAGTTGAAGTAGCGTGGAAAAAAAAACGAGCACAAAGCTAAGCGACGGGAGGATCACGGAACAAAACGGTCACTTTCGCAATGTCGGGCGATTGGGGCAGAAGTTTGAGAAAGTTTACTGTGCGCAAAGTGATAAACTCAATGGGCTAAAAAACATAAGTAGATGACTCAGCTAGTTTTGTCGTGCGTGTTATAACCATGACTGCAGTACTCTCAGTGTTTTCTTTATGTAGCTTGCGGTGGCTGAGGTACGTCGGGATAGTAGCGAAATACTCAGGCGTAGCGTCTTGGTCCATCTAAAAGTGTTACAGAGTAGGCAAGTGAATATTTACCATTTACTGGCCCAAATAGCAACCTCGTTGATGTACATACTTACACCTTGTTGACTTGGTTCACCACATGAATCTATGTATAGGTGTGCGATAGTGTCTGATCTTATTATGAGATATGCTGCCTTTTATGAGAGCTGCATATTGTTGCCTGTGTAGCTTTCCGTCATATTATTATCCGACCGAGTGGCGTTAAAATATGACATGCGTGGTTACTGGACAAAGACACAAATGCCAAATGCGTACCCCACAGACGTGCGCACACACTCCACTTTCTCAAAATATTCATCATAAAACCCCATAATTCTAAAAAAACAACACCTAAACCAATTTCTTTTTTTTTTCTTTTGGTATTCGTAGAGAATTGTGTAATTACGAGGTACCAGTCTCCTGACTATTAAAGTACTGAGACGAGCGAATGTAAATATACAGGATGTCCCACGTTACTTTAACCAGAGTTTAAAAATATGCCGGAAGACGTAATTACGACGCGACCAAATTCATGTTGCTCGCCGTTGCCTGGAGTTAGTCAGACTATTTTTTTTCTTCTCAAATATTGTTTAATTAAATATGTTTAATTCACTAACTATTGAAGAAACAAAGAATAGATAAAATTTTCAATGAAAAAGTTGTAGATCGGTTTGCAAAACTGATTAGAGAGTTTTAAACTTGATATCTGTTAGGTATTAGTGTTTTTCTGCTAATTACAAATGCCCGCGAAATAAAAAAAAACACGTGACAAACCCGCTCGTATGCCAGTGCCAACAAACAGTATTTAAGAACACAAAAAATAGTCTGACTTACTCTAGGCAACAGTGAGCAACATGCAGTTGGTCGCGTCGTAATTAAGTGTTCCGGCATATTTTTTAACTCTGGCTAAAGTTATGTGGGACACCCCGTATACCATCCACCGTCAGGTAAGGTTAACATTTCGCGCCCCGCCGCGATGGTCTAGTGGCTAAGGTACTCGGCTGCTGACCCGCAGGTCGCGCCGGATTGAATCGCGGCTGCGGCGGCTGCATTCCCGATGAAGGCGGAAATGTTGTAGGCCCGTGTGCTCAGATTTGGGTGCACGTTAAAGAACCCCGGGTGGTCGAAATTTCCGGAGCCCTCCACTAAGGCGTCTCTCCTAATCATATGGTGGTTTTGGGACGTTAAACTCCGCATATCAATCAATCAATCAATCAATCGATCAATCAATCAAAATTAACATTTCGAAACTGCGAACCAAACCAGAAATGTCACTGAAGATGCACTATCATCGTCACCACAAGTTCATCATCGCATTCATAGTTATGATACTACCATTTATTATGCTTTGGAATATACTTGTTATTGTTTTCAGTTATGCAACCTAATCAAGACTACTTACTGGCCGTAACCGGCATTCAATGTGTCGTCACAATGACACAAGGACAGTTTTGATTGCATTGGTGCCCGTTGCAGAAGCAGGGTCACTTACATGTGTATCGGGCCCGCCAACTCAATCTTATACAGACAAACCTTTGATTATTTCGCAACGCCAAATCATCCTCCTCATTTCGATGGAGGCAAATATTCGAGACCTGTGTATACTGTGCTATTCAATCTGTGCGCGTTAAATAACTCCAGCTAGTCCAACTTTGCGGAGCCCTCCAGTGCGGTCTCACTCATTATTATAAATGTGGTTTCTAGACGTTAAACCCCGACAATTACCATGACTCTCTGTCGCGTTCAGTTATGCTTTCTCTCTCGTGCACCAATTCGTAACCATATCACATGCTATCTATGCACGGGTGGTCCGGCCTGCTCCAATAAATTTTCTCCCAGAAATATCAAGTACGCCTGCTTCACCAGTTTGTTCGGCGATCGACACCACTATCGTCCCGACACGACAGCCTTACACCTATAGTACTTCGGTGCTTCGCTCCTAGAGCTGTTCTCAATTTTTTTGAGGAACCACTGTCAGCCTCCAAATTCCTGCGCCTTGTCTTTACGCTACGGAACGCAATGCCTGATAGTAAAAAGCCAGCTCGAATTGGGTGTGAACGTATGAGTAGTCACGATTGGATAATTGATTGATATGTGGTGTTTAACGTCCCAAAACCACCGTATGATTATGAGAGACGCTGTAGTGGAGGGCTCCGGAAATTTCGACCACCTGGGGATGGTTCTTTAACGTGCAACCAAATCTGAGCACACACGGGCCTACAAGATTTCCGCCTCCATCGGAAATGCAGCCGACGCAGCCGGGATCTGATCCCGTGACCTGCGGGTCAGCTGCCAAGTACCTTAGCCACTAGACCACCACGGCAAGGCAAGTAGCCATTATTGAAGTACTTGCTTCGCTAGGGCTCAACAATTTCGCCTTTGTATACGTGACTGCGTTCAGTAAATTTGTTTGCATCTTGGTTGATTCCGGTGTTCTTGGTGTTCGACTGCTGACTCGAAGGTCGCGGGGTGGAATCCCGGCCTTAGAGGCAGCGTATCGAAGAGCGGGAAAAACTATAATGATAATAATATGTAGGCTGTAAGTTCCCAAGGCGCGATACACTCGAGACCCGATTGCTTACATGTCAGTGCACATTGCCCACGCTGATGAAATTTTCGGAGCCCTCCACGAAGGCTTTTCCCTTAATGATATCCTGGTTTCGGGACATGAAATGGCAGGAATCATTAGGCATGTCGTTCTTGTGATTGTCTCTGGCGTTAAAGTTGAAACAACTGGTCCTGCGTGTTACCAAACTTATTTTTTTTTGTGGGTAATGCAAAAAGAAGTGATTAAACTTTAGCGCATGCCCCGCCGCGGTGGTCTAGTGGCTAAGGTACTCGGCTGCTGACCCGCAGGTTGCGGGATCGAATCCCGGCTGCGGTGGCTGCATTTCCGATGGAGGCGGAAATGTTGTAGGCCCGTGTGCTCAGATTTAGGTGCACGTTTAAGAACCCCAGGTGGTCAAAATTTTCGGAGCCCTCCACTACAGCGTCTCTCATAATCATATGGTGGTTTTGGGACGTTAAACCCCACAAATCTAATCTAAACTTTAGCGCACGTGGCAGCATTTAAAAAAAAAAATTTAAAATAGTGTGCATAAGCGAGAAGAAGCGCGGCGTTAAAAAAAAAGAAAGAAAGAGGAAATAGAGGCAGCTAGGTCTCGTCCTGACCTCGTGGTCAGTGGCGCAGCTAAGCGCGCGCACTTCGAAAAATCTGCGATGTGGAACAAGACCCGAAGCATTTTCTTTTTTATTTCTTGTATTTCTGCTCCGACGGGCGATCTTGATCTCGTTCCTGCCCCCCCCCCCCTCTCTCTTCTTCTGCACAACCATTCATGCATCTTTGTCCTTTCACATTTGGCGTGTCCCTAATGCGCCGCAGCACTGGACTTGATTTTCTTTTCTTTCCCGCCGAAATGTGAGGGGGCGCTGCACTAACCGTGTTGTTTCTCGTTGCCGCCGCCGCGAACGCATGGCGCACACCCTCGCTCCTCTACAAGAGCGCCGTCTAGTGGAGATCAGTGGCGCCGTCGTCAACTTGGCGCGTGGCGGCGCTACCTGCTACTGCTATACTCCGCACAATGCAACGTCTTGCATCCCGGCCGCATTCGTCGTTCATTTTTTCTTTCTCAATTTCTTTTTTTTTTTAATTTTCTTGCTTCGCTCAAACCCTCATTGTGCTCTGTCGCGTCTAATTTGCCTCGCGCGGCCGGGTGCGCGCTTCTTTTTTTCCTTTTCTGAAGAGATGAGCGAGATGGCCCGGCTATTAGCAGAGCAGCGCGCTTGACGAGAATTCGGCCACTGCCGCCTCTCTTGAAAGGCGCTCGCTGTATGTCGGCATGTAAGTAGGCGCCTCCTCGCGATGTGTTGTGGAACTCTGCAGAGCGCGCAATGTAGGCCGCCAGCTTCATCTCCTCGATGCTCGACTTGGCGTTAGTTTCTTCTTTTCTTCGTCTTTAAAGCGCGATGAATGGAGGAGAACGGGGAGTTTGGAGAGGAGGACGAGTTTAGGAACAGTCTGTTCTACGCCGGTCGCGTAGGTTTTAAAAGTGTAGCGCGCCGATTTCGTTCTCTGCGCTTCACTGCACTCGCATAGCGCGTCTATTGTGTTGACGTCGTCGACACTGCGAGAGACAAAAGCGAGCTGTCTACACCCGGTCTGAACGGGGCAGTTGTTAGGAGAGCCTGTTGTACGGCGGCGGAGAAATTAAGGTCGGGAATTTCTCCGCACTCGGTCGGCCGGAGTCCGAATAACCTTTTTTTCTTTTTTTTTTTTTTTGCGGAATGAGAACAACGGGCCGTTTTCGTTGTTTGAATGGGGCACTTCAGCGGTTCGGAGTTGCGCACAGCGTTTTCAGTGTCGTAGAGCATCGGCTAAGTGTGGTGATTGTGTTGACTCGTTTTAACGGGTGGTCCGGTCGTTGCGTCTTTTTATCGGCGTAATTATAGCATTAAACGCTGGAGAACTGGGTCTGACTAAAGTCGCTCGTGGTGCTCGTTGAAGCGCTTCTGGGAGTTGATTAAGCTTGGTGTTTTTCAAGTGAAAATACTTGAATTTAGGATGTATACTCAACGTTTATTTCTTTATGCTTTAGGGTAACTTTCCGAAGTGTATTTGGTTTTTGATAACTCAGCAAACCGTAATTATGCTCTCGTCCTCAGCTTTCGATTAATCGAAGCGAGCAATAGAACTTGAAGCAAACTCTTCTGAAGCATGCTTTGTGCTAGTAATAAGTGATATCAAGAACGCAAAGACCAGCTGAGCTTAGTTTTGGAAAGAGGAGATAAAGACATATAGGGACGAAGAACAGGACCAACGCCCGCCAGAGCATTATTGTCTTAGCTGTTCTCGTTAACTAAGATTAGTGCAGTTTTCGTGTCTGTGAGCGTCCTCTTTATGCTGCTTTCGTAATTTGAACGTCTTCGACGGGACCACCTAAGCACTTTACTAAACGGCTGACATTAGCAGGTTCTGCTTTGAGATCAATATTCGTAACTATTATCATTTATTGTCATTTCATTTCATTTCAATTTATTACCTTAAAGGCCCCCAGGGGGACATTACATAAGGGGTAGGGTTACAAAAAACGTACAAAAAAGCCATGAATTAGCTTCAAAAATGGCTTGTGACGCTATGCATAAATGTTGATGGACAGGAGATTGCTGCAATATGGTGGGTGAGGTCATTCCAGTCTTTTGCTGCACGAAGAAAAAATGAGGCAGCAAAAGTAACGTTGCGGGAACGTTGACGGGCAACTTGAAAGACATGGCCAATGCGATATGACCTGCGAAATGGGGGGGAAATGTAAGGTTCGATTGAAAGTGGACTGTGAAAAAGTTTATGAAACAAGCAAACGGTGGCAATGTGGCGGCGGGAAGATAGAGGGGACAGGCCAATTTCTTCTTTTAAAGATGACACGAAAACATTCTCTGGAATCAGAAAACATTCTCTAGAAAAGAAAACATTCTCTAGAATCGTGCTATATTTCTGAACATTCCTTAAGCGCACCAAAAATCACAAAACTATAATTTAATAAGATGGGCGTAGCGAATGCTCGCTCGCCCACGTTTCGAGCGTTCACTAACCCCCGTATTCTAGAACATCCCTTCACTCAAAGCTCCACCTTCACTTGAGAAAGCCGATGCGAGCGCCGTCTCTAAGCACGGCAAGTCACTGCATAGCGGCGAAAATCTGCTGCGATTCTTAAGTGGCGCAGTGTCATTTTCAGCCAAGCGGTGGCGCAGCGATCAACTCTGTCAAGTGAAGGGTGGAAGTCGAGTCGAGGAGCGTTCGTGAATACGGGAGTAATCGCCCACGTTTCGAGCGTTCACTAAATCACCGTCCATCTGTCTAGCGAAGCTTAATCATGGCTGAGGAAACGTAATCGTTGACTCGTTGCTGGTTTCTATTACGATCGCCTTACTCTAGCTCTTACAGCCATTGACGAACCTTAGCCCTGAAAGTCGTTGGAATTTCCTGCAGACGGTGTAAATACTGTGACTTTCCGTCGACACGAAATGCCGGTGAATTGGGTGTTCGAGCCAAGCACTTCGTGTTATTTAACGGGTATCAAGCATATTGAATATTTGCTTTAAAAAAACAACAAATTTAACAAGCATAAAAACGCCATGGCTGCGTAGGACACGTAGCGTATAGTCACAGGGTAAGCTGGAGCAGTGGCCTTCAAGCCCGCTGGAGCTCTCCGTAGGCGCCTATAGCGTAAGTGTAGTTGGAATGTGCCCACTACGCCCTCTTTCATGGTGATGTGACCGTGTTGTGTACCCGCTAAGTGTCCGGAAGGCAATCCGTGATCCTCCGTAAACGTCGTTGCTGCTGCTGTGAATGACGATGACGATGATGATGATGATGATGTTGATGATGATGATGATGATGCAATGTGCTTCAACTTTTTGTAGTAAGTCGCATTAAGCCCCCTTCGCTCGTTACGCAATTTACATGGCGCAATGCCAGGTGTGAGACTACGTCCCTGCCACGTGATATCACGTCTCGTAGCGTGACTTCTCGTGCCCTATACGAGGGGCCTGTACACACTCGTTTTCAGAATAACTGTCGAGCACTGTCGCGAACCTTCGAACGCGCACAACAAGCCTAACATAGGACAAAGTGTAAACAAACGAACAAACAAACACACACACACACACACACACACACACACACACACACACACACACACATACACACACACACACTGTGTTCTAATAGAGTATCACAGCAGCTCATTCCTTGAATATTTTGATCGCTGTGTATATATATTTAGCACATTTGATACTAAATAATAATAATAATGATAATAATAATAATAATAATAATAATAATAATAATAATAATAATAATAATAATAATAATAATAATAATAATAATAATAATAATAATAATAATAATAATAATAATAATAATAATAATAATAATAATAATAATAATAATAATAATAATAATAATAATAATAAATGTTTAGTTTTAACGTCCCAAACAATGACAATGATTATCAGGGACGCTGTAGTTGAGGCCTCTAGAAATTTCAACCAATTAGTGTTCTTCGACCTGCACTGGCATTACACCGTGCATGGTCCTATAGCGATTGGCTTCCAGGGGAATTCCCCCGTCGTTGCAGGGATTCACTGTGACCTAATTTTTAGTCAGTGGTCGAGTGATTCGTAGTAAGAAAAGAAACCATAGAATAAAAAAAAGAATACCGTTGCTCTCTGGCAGGGTACCTCACTGCCAGACGAAGTGCCTAGGTTCCATTTCCGCTTGAATCCTGAGCCCCCCCCCCCCCCCCCCATCCCCAAGTTGTCCGCAATAATTGCGATGGAGCGCGGCGGCGGGAAACATCGTTGCCAATATCGCCCGTTTCGCTTTGAACTCATAACAGCTTACGCCGCGAAATTCAAGAGAAACTCTTGTCACGTGGAAAGAACGGGGATCGCGCTCACCACGCCATGACACAAAACCCGCGCTAAAGCCGCCGGATACACTGCCCTACATTTGGATGGATCAAGCGTTCCGGCCTTTAGAATTTCAGTCCCAATGACGCTTGCCGCGTGTAAGTTCGCTAGAGAGAGAGAGAGAGAGAGAAAAGTGGTCTACTTTGGTATAATCACTGTGCGGGTGAAACGGCCACGGGCTAAACACCTATTCCGTACTTTTCTAACCTTCTTTGTTGGCGCTGCTGCGAAAAGCGAGCAACCAAAAATAACAAAAAAGAAGCCGCGAGCAAGGCTAAGGATTCTGAAGTGCCACAAAACGTTTCTTGACTCTTCTTTCTTTCTTTCTTTCTTTCTTTCTTTCTTTCTTTCTTTCTTTCTTTCTTTCTTTCTTTCTTTCTTTTTTATCTCACAGCTTGGGCGTGTGAATTTGCAGTACTGCCCTATTTTCGGAGGCCCGGATTCGGATCTTTAACAGCAATTGTATACTATAGGCAGATATCGGATGCCGGCTGGTATTGGCGTACACGCCCTGCTGCGCTTCTGCAGCGCAATGAGTTTGCAGTTTCGAGGACCTGACTTTCGCGAGTGCGGAGACGAAGGTCGTGGGATCGGATTCCGGACGCGGCGGTCGCATTTCGATGGCACCACAAATGCTACAGGCCCATTTACTCGGGCCTACCCTACTGAAACGTTACTATGCGATGTCCAATTATTCCGTATGTTTCCGTAAGAATCTTACGAAAATATGTGGAAAATATACGGAATGCATATGGATTCCGTATGGAAACATATGGAATTATTGGACACGCATACGGAACGTTTCAGTAGGGATATAGACGCACGCCATATAGTGAACTTTTGGTGGTCGAAATTTACGTTTCCCTTCACTGTACAGCGTCTCTAATCATATCGTCGTTTTGGGAGGTAACACTTGAACAATTATTTAAGCTCTGCTTTTGTTTCCTCAACCATGGGAACGGATTAGTAAGGTTTACATGGGAACTTCTATTCACTTAGTCAGATTGTTCATGCATGAAATTCAAATTGATATTCGCGATATCTTACGCCAAGGCACCGTATGCCGCCCAGTGTGTGTGTGTTTTTTACTGTGTCCCTGTGTAAATTCTGAGCATAACAATTAACGTTTCAAGATTTTGAGACCTGGCCGGTTTCAGCGACATTCCTTCTTGCACGACTTCTCATCGCAAATTGAAAGAGATGCGCCTGATCTACAGTTCGCGAACTTCCCTCTTGGCTCGAACGGAACAAACAACGCAGAAGGAATCGATCAACCGGACGCAAACTCCAGCACCGGGAGTGTGGCAGCTTGGGCTAGTTGGTATGGCATAACGATAGTTATAGCGCGAGAACAGAGCGACGACACAGAGACAAGAAGGACGTGTCCTTCGTGTCTTTCTTGTCTCTGCGTCGTCGTTCTGTTCTAGCGCTATAACTATCGTCATCCTCAGCACTGGGTTACGGGGCAAGCACGCGTCGGAGACCGCCGTATATAGCCCGACCATCATCACGAGCGAGCGTGAATATCGCGGTGCGGGTCCACATGGGCGGAGCCACAGTTGACCCGATTTCCGAGAACACTTATACCCCTGGTAGTAAACCCAGCGTGCGCTGCTGTCCTCCGTTGCCTACACGATCTCGCAAAAGAAACTGGTTCCTTCGCGGTTGCCGGGGTATCGCGAGGTTGACCCTCCACTGCAGCCGTCTGCCCCCAAGATTCTTTCCGTTATTTTTATTTCTTTTTATATGCACTCACGGTCAATCGTGCTTTGTGTTTTCTTCTGCTTCGAACTTCTCAGCGGGCTTGGCCAAATCGAAGTCACTCGTCGAGGCACGAGAAGAACTTTCCGTGAGCTGGAACAGTCATTCACTGGGGAAGAAGTGAAGTCCGTACAATAAAAGAGAGAGAAGAGAGAGGGAGAGGGATAAAGAGCGAGAGAAAAGAAGCATCTCGGTAACAACGAGAGGCTTTGTGTGGGACTGTTGGTCGAAGAGCACTTTGGTCGGCTGTGTTATTGCTTTGAGAGCTTAACGGGCAAAGGGGCCTATAGTACGTCGTTACGTACCGTCCACGTGTATGTACCGATCCGCCCACTGCGCCCTAGCATATCAGTGCCGGAAACGCCGACAGTGGAATACGTCCGTCACGACTGCTCTAGTGAAGAGACTGTGTCAGGCATATGCCGCCAGATGTAGCGCAACCGTGGCAGAGTGGGAGGAAAGGCCTGTTTTTGTTGGTCATGACATAGATAATGTTACAAGCGACATAGATAATGTTACAATTTCGTCGTGCACGTCGTGGAACACTTACCGAAAAAAAAAACAGTGGAACATGCCCACTAGTGGGTATGTGCCACTAGCATACGGGTATGTGCAACAGGTGATAAACATTTTATATCTACCCAGGAACGGCGAGAACACTCATGGGAAACTTTAACGCTTGAGCGCTTAGAAAGAGCTGTCTTAGGCAGCGTTGACGGGACGAATGCAAACGATAAATGTCAGTGTCCTAGCAGGAATGGAACCCTCGCATTCTGCGTGGCAATGAAGTGTGTGTGTGTGTGTGTGTGTGTGTGTGTGTGTGTGTGTGTGTGTGTGTGTGTGTGTGTGTGTGTGTGTGTGTGTGTGTGTGTGTGTGTGTGTGTGTGTGTGTGTGAATTTATACATATATTTAGTGCCACTTCTTAACGTCGCGCTCAATAAAAATATATAAAACACATTCACCTTCCATCTGCATGCTTCGCATCACATCGATTACCGAGGCACGTGGGATCTGCCAAATTTTTTTTTTACCTGTGGTGTCATTCCTACTTACTGATTTGAAACAGGTTCCCCTTCGTATTCATAATTATCACTTGGACATGTATGTATGTTTTCATATCAAATACTTGTATTTTACACGTTTGGTATACTCTTTCCTGGTGCGCAGTATAAATTCAACTGAGGACAAATTGATGTTAACAAGACCTGCCATACACAACATGCATAGATGAATGGGAAACGTAATCATCATCACAATCGTCATTATCATCATCATCATAATCACCATCATCATCATTAGTAGCAGCAGAAACAGCAGCAGCAGCAGCCTGACAAAACCATTTACAGGGTCAGGGCGTCTCTCCCTTTTCGCCGATTAACATCCTACACGAATACGTGAACACGTTAAAGTAACTATTACCAAGTCTTATTGGTGGTCATATCCTCACGGTGACGCCTGAATTCGCCTGTGACGTGTCGGTACTCAACAGCAAAAAAAATGCCGAGGGAGGGGAGGCTAGGGCATCCCCTCGCTCCTGCCTACGGGCCTGGGCAGTGCTAAGGTTGACACGTGGACTTTCTGAAATCTATATGTCGGAACTTGTGCAAAAGCATTTCCCGCCACCTACTCGACAAGCAGCGACGTACCGAACCCTCTCTACCTCTGTGTCAGCGGCAGAACTGCGCGAACACTGACCGCGGAACCTAACGATCGCGAATATTGGCTGCTAGGAAGATACAGAAATGTAAGAAATGGTTTGATTGAGAGTTACCATCAGCGTCAAAGATATCATCGGTTGAGCAGCATCGCACGCTCAATGATACATACACAGGCTAGGGGGGGGGGGGGGAGTGATATTAAATGAAAAGAAGAGAGAAGTGAGCCCCGTAATTGTCTCTCAGGGGGAGGACACCTCAACAGTAGCTCACAAGGGATGAGGGTAGAAAATGGAATAAATGGATAGGTGTAAAAGGTAAAGAGATAGAGAGAGAGAAAGGAGAGAGCGAGGCGCAGGGACAGCGAATGACGGAAGTAAGGAGAAGACAGGAAAGATGGACACGGTCGCAGGAGTCCGAGGACGGGGCACCACTGGCGAGAGTTCTTGTCGGCGTCAGCAGATGGCGTACGACCACTTTCTGATGCCTGTCTCCGACGACGACGACAGCGTAGCTCTGGCCGACTGGCGGACGCGTAGATTGGAGGATACTTTAAGGTTACGAAAAACCGGACAGAAAATGAACTCGGTAACGCTCGAATGCGAGCCAGTCGGTACATATGCATAGCTTAAAAAATTGCCCGCAGCTTCCCTCGGGGGAACACTGAGGAGGATGCGGAGCATATAATTGGTTAACGGGGTGTTAAAGTGCGACTTACTTGGGTCGATGGCTAAATTGGTTAACGTGGTTGTGAAATGGGGTGTTAAATTGCGACTTACTTGGTCGATGGCTAAATTGGTTAACGTGGTTGTAGGAGGGGGTGTTAAATGAGTGAACACGTACACACGTATGCGAAAGGGCGGCGCTGGTCGAAGGGACGTCGATCATTGTGTTTGTAGATTCGTTGGAATTCATTTCACCGCGACCTTGGACGTCGACGCGCCGTACAAACCAACCGACGAGCGGCAACTGAGCGAGCTAGCGCCGACCTTGAGTATATATACAGCGCGACGGCGCATGCACTGTCAGCTGTCGAATGTTCGAGAAGGGGGGGAAGCGCAACGGCGGATGCGCGCGCGTCAGCTGCCGATGTTCTCGAAGCGCGACGGCGCATGCGCGCGCGTCAGCTGCCGATGTTCTCGAAGCGTGACGGCGCATGCGCGCTACATTATACAGCTAGCGAATGTTCGTGAAGAGGAGAAGCGCACGCGGTGTGTAGAGGAGGAAGGGTGCACAGATGGTGGAGGAGTGAAGCGCGCGCGGTGTGTAGAGGAGGAAGGGATGCACAGATGGTGGAAGAATGAGGAGGAAGCTTGCGGACGGCGCCGCACTACAAGCCTCGTGTATTACATGCTCCGCATCTAAAAACGCTAGTCCTGTGTCCACACTCGCCATGTTCCCTTTGTGGTTGTTGAACGTATGTATACGAAAAAAAGAAAATTATTCTTCTGTTTCATTTTCCCCGACACTTTTCCCGGTATTCGATACGACCGGAAGGCGCGCGGCGAATCACGTGACCTAGCGAGTACGTTGAAAGAAAGAAAGAAAGAAAGAAAGAAAGAAAGAAAGAAAGAAAGAAAGAAAGAAAGAAAGAAAGAAAGAAAGAAAGAAAGAAAGGAGGGGGCTCACACGGGCTAAGGCAAAGATTTACAACGGCCACAGGAATAGGCCACGCGAGGCAGTTAGTGTGGCCTTGAACCGCCCTCAAGACTTTGAGAAGAGCCTAATGCCAGACACGGCGCACTACATACACACTCCCAGCCTTCGCCGCCCCTTCGAGGTAGCGTCGTCTCGCGTCGTAAATTCTGGCCCGCCACGCCCATTGCTGGGCATGTTTGTGTGTTTCTGTATTGGCCCACCTGTATGTATACTCCTGGCTGTTGTTCGGCGTGACGGCATCCGATTTCTCCTGTGCGTGTTGATGTATGCGCGCTTCTTTTGTTGTTGTTGTTGTTGTTTTTGTTCGTCTCTGCTTTCCGTACAGCGAGCCATCAGCGAAGCCGGCGTGTTGCGTGGCACCTGGCCGGCGTAGTGCTGCACTTTCGTATCGTTCGAAACGCTGTCGTCCGCGTGCCTAAGCCTCGGGGTGGCCGTAGTCGTCGAGGAAATGGTCGTTGAAGACGGAGACGAGAGAGCGGAGAAGCCCAAGAAGCCTTTTTCGAGGATGTTGTTCCGAAGAGCAGTCAGTGCTAGTGAAATGAGAGACGAACTATACACACACTGAATAGACAGTTTCACAGCGAAGCTCTCGCGGTTTACCCTGTGCCGTTGTCGTCATCGTAGTAGTAGTAGTAGTAGTAGTAGTAGTAGTAGTAGTAGTAGTAGTAGTAGTAGTAGTAGTAGTGGAGCAGGTCACGTGGCCAGAGTGGAGGTAATAAAAACATAAACAAATTATTATTATTATTATTATTATTATTATTATTATTATTATTATTATTATTATTATTATTATTATTATTATTATTATTATTATTATAAAGATAATTTATGGCTGACACCGCGTGATATCACTGGACAATCGGATGCACTGGCGTACTTACAACCTTGCTGTCCCATGGTCTCCACGGAGCAAAACCGGTTGATTTTTTTTTCTTTTTTTTCGTTTTTCTTCCTAGCGAAAAATAAAAACGATTGACGCATCGGAAGGGGGGAAGAAAACTGAAACTTTATTCCCGCTGCCTGTGCACTTGTCTTTTTTTAATGAACATGACCAGCTTTCTTCATAATAAATGCAGAGTTGCGGAAAAGAACGACAAAATGGAACTTGCGCCTTTTCTGCGCTTTATTATCAATTTTCTTTGTTCTTTTAAAGACACCTATTTCCCACGAAGACCGCGTCAGCGCCTGTGCAGGTGGCTCATGTGGAACGAACTGCTGCGCACGTGCTGGGATCAACGTCCTTTCCTTGCGATAAAAGCCCTGCGCGCGTATACTGTGTTTTATTCAGGGGCGGATTTCGAAACATGGCACTGTAGCGGCACTGGCGTTTGTCGTAAGCTCAGATGTACCGCAGAGCACTCATGTACTACCATGATGTACGCGACGGGTTTTGGAAGTTACGTCGACGCGAGCAGATAAGCGAAATACGAGTTCGATTAGTCTAGTCTGCGTAGCTTTGAAACCTGAATGGTGAAGGTCGATAAAACGGTTCCTTTAGCAACTAGCAGCAAAATGTCAACGTCCCTACACCACTTCGATGCATGGAGCAGGCAAGGAGAAAATGAGATGTTGAGTGCACGCTCTGATACAGTAACTTGGTTGTCGTTTCTTCGTCAATAAAGTTGGCACAAACATGGATGCGCGCTCCGCACTCTGGTTGAAGGAGTATACTGACAACAGTCTTAGAAGCTGAGTTCACTTCGACGTATAATTCAGTCTACAGAAACGGCTCTTGGCTAGCGTGATGTTGAGCCCCGCCGCGGTGGTCTAGTGGCTAAGGTACTCGGCTGCTGAGCCGCAGGTCGCGGGATTGAATTCCGGCTGATGCGGCTGCATTTCTGATGGAGGCGGAAATGTTGTAGGCCCGTGTGCTCAGATTTGGGTGCACGTTAAAGAAGGCCAGGTGGTCGAAATCTCCGGAGCCCTCCACTACGGTGTCTCTCATGATCAAAAGGTGGTTTTGGAACGTTAAAATCCAGAGATCAATCAATAGGGTGATGTTGAGTAAATGTTGATAAGATATTTTATTGTGACATCGCACCTACCGACGTATGGATTTCAGGCTGCAGCATCAATCCTGGCAACTTCGCGCATCGTAACGGCTGGTTGTGATTACGTCAGGCAGTTGTGCAAGCAGTTGTGGAAACGTCCCGATAACTTGCGCAAGCTCGGGACGAGAAGCTCACACCGTGCTGTGACGTCACGGTAGAGTGCGAACTGTAACTAGCTTCTCAAAAATTCGTTATAGTTAATTATTCACGGCACACACTGCCTTGCCAGTACGTTTTACGTCCTTGCTTTATTTGACCAAAAAGTAAGACTGAAAATTCCGTCTTCTATCTTACGCTGCACATTTCTTTGAATCATTTCATGATTGATCTTACAGACGCTCAGCCATACGCTTATTGCCAGGGCTATTGAAACAGCGTACTGTCCTCGCTGCACGCCTGTTCCAGGGTTATTGAAAACTACGCGCATAACAAAACTGGCTGACATATTTGAGCTGGTTGGTTGTGTTAGAGAGAGAGAGAATAGACCGAGAGAGAGGCAGTGAAGTCAGCCGTATTGCACGTGGTGATTGTGCTAGATGGTCATACTGTACTGTCAATTGGAGGTCTCGTTCAAAACCTTGTTCGGTTGTAACACTGAATCGCCCTGTCACTTGGCAAATGCCTCATGAAGAGGCATTTTTGGTGTTATGATACATGCGTGCGGAGCTGCTCCGTAGCCAGGAGGAGGAAGTGGGAGGGGGGGAGAGGCTCGCGTCTTTCTTCCCCCTAAATTTGGATGGAGGTATGTGTTTTACCGGGGACATTTATAAAGAAATAGGTGTTTTTCAAGGCCTTAATGGGCCTGGTGTAGAGCGAAGCAAAAGAAAAATTGAAGGGTCACGTCAGACAGGTAGTTTCGGCAATTAAGCCAACCTCCTTCCTTAATACCCCTCTTTTTTACTTCACAGGCTTTACGAGCATTGTCTCCTGGGAAGTGGGTCCTATATGTAGGTTGCTGGGCCACTGAAGTCGCCGTTTGACTAATGGTCGCTTTTAGTAGCCTCATCGACGTGATGCACCCTTGCCACTTACGTCTCTCGCACAGTGGGCGCGCGCTAGGCGCTAGAAATTACCGCCTCCCTATTACGTGGTGAGAGGCTATCTCAAACGAGTCCTTCATTTCTGTGTTCACGGTTAGTTTTCGAAATTTCCACGTGGTACACCCTGCTATTCTTTCTTTTTTTCCTTCTTCCATTAGCGTACGCTTGTACGACTTCCTGCTGATTGGCTGGCGTCATTGTGGAATACCTTAGAGCCCATCACCCATATAAATTTCAGGTCAAGTATTAGCATCTTCGCGAATGTATACAGTTCTGCATGTCCAAAAGGGCGTGCACATTATACGCTTTATACGCCGAGAACGACTAGGTAGAGCACATTGCTGCATTTGTTTTTCACATTATCACTCACTTCCAACAGGGCCTTGATCTGCGTTCACAGATGTATATTTGTGACTCCATCGCGTCTCCTTAAACCGGTGCCCGAAAATTGTTTGAATAAATAAATATTAGTCTAAAAGGCGTTATTCTATACGTTCGATTTCCTGGTTCGTATTTGACATTATGGTGATGGTCTCACGTCAGGTGAACCATTAGTATAGATGAATTGTGACCACCTTTACGCATCAACGCAATCATGAAGCCGCAGTTCTGGGAAGTTATGGGTGAACGGTCAGGTATAGGGAGAGTCCAGGAGGGGCATAGCACGGCACGAGGTAAGATTTTTTGGCTAGTGAAGGAAAAATAAACAATCCATGAATGAGAGGAGAGGAGTGGAGGATACAGCGCAGAAGGCTTTGAGGACCAAGAAGCAAGAAACTGGTGTGGTGTCACTGTAAGTGCAGGGTACAAACCGGGTTTCGGCGTGGGTCACTTTGCAGTGCTAATGCCTCCGCTAACGACTCCCGAAAATGACGTTCGAAGGCGTTGTCCCGCTGCCCCGCGTTATTTTCTTTAATGGCCTCCCCTTGTGGGTCATTGTGCCATTCACTATTACGGCCTGCCCGCGTTGTTCGCCTAGGTGTTGATGAGGCGTCACGTGGTGCCTGTCCTCTTTCTCTATTTTCTTCATTTACTTTCCCTTTTTTTCCAAAAATTTTCTCGCCGTTTCTATGTGTACCGGCTAGCAGTCGTCACAGGAAACGTTCGCTCCATTTTTTTTTTTCCTTCTCTTTACGATATGCTATGAGCGAATCTTCAGTGGGGCACGAAGTCAGCGTTACCACGAATTCGGAGCCGTCTTCTTTGCTTTGTTTGGCTGGTGTCGGAGATCTTTTCGGTCAGGTTCACGACGTGGCCCGAGGCACCCGGACACGAAGGGGCATCGGGGGTGTGTCCTACATATGGTCCACGCGCGTCGTCCGAGGGGGTGTGTACGAGCGGTCTGGAATGCCATCGCACGTACGCGCTCCGGCTGTCCGTACTGCTTTGCTTCTCCGCCACCACCCCCGCCTCTATAGCCTTCGCAACAGTGCTGAATTTCGCTATTCTTTTGTGCCCTTCGCGTAGCTTTATGTGCTGAACGTGACTGTTGAGACCTTCGAAACTAGTATTTATATATATGTACAGCGTTGTCAGGCGCAATAACCTGAAAACACCGTTCCGCACCAGACAGGAGAGAAAGTGACCGAGTTCGTATTACTCCTATCAGCTTTGTTTTTGTTTTTAGCTCAGTGAAAGTGAGTCAGCCACGCTAACGCGACTAACTACTCTCATTTTAGTCCTGCATCTCCTCCTTTTCTCTCTATCTTGTTCTGTCTGTCTGCCAGAGTATCCCATAGTTTGATGGCGCGGTATAATGTCCAGTCCTGTGACACGCCGAAAAATTACCTTACGTAGGACCCTAATATGGTGTACTGGACAGGTTTAGACTGAAACATCGTTCTGTTAATATTATATTGACGTTAATTTCACATTTTCCAGCAGACCACAGGAAAATAAAATGAAGGTAAAAATATTTCAGTCTACCGCCTAAATATCAGCCCCTCAATGCCGGTGCGACGTCAAATATCCCGAAGTATGTTCTTCTCTTGTTTTGGACGAATTGAGTGAGTAATATTTGCTAAAACTTGCTGTTAAGACATGCCGCGCTGTTAGTAATTCGTCTTTGCCAATAAAGAATAATGTGGGCCCTAGTGAAACGTCGCCGATACTTGTGACGTCACGATGAAACTGGTGAAGTGAAAATTTTCCTAATGGCTGACCTTTTATGCGCTGTCGTAAATACGGGGCTTCAATTCGCCTTATGTCTCACTAATTGCTTGCGCGCGAGAAAACGAAGACCAGCAAGAAAGATTCAGGAAGCAATGCTGTTTTATTAGCCGAATGGCGTACTTGCGATATACACCGAAAACTTCGCAGATCAAATTGTGACACAACTGTTCACGAGCACGATAGCGTAACAGTTCGAGAACTCGTGTTGCCAAACCATCGAAAGCCGCTGCGGCAGCCTTGAGAATATTACTTTTGCAACCGTAAAGCACGGCGTCTCGTTGTAATGGTTGCGCGGGGAGGGGGGAGCGGGGTTTCTTGAGAAAAAGGTGGAAAGGTGACAAAATGAAAGTGTGGAGTGCACGATAACTGTCTCTCATGTGAGGACGCCTCAACCGATACTCTCACGGGGCAGGGGGGGGGGGGGGAGAAAATGAAGAGACAGTTAGAGTGAAGACGAGAAAGTTGGCTGAAAAGAAATGGTGGGAGGGGCGTGTCACAGGAGCAGCTATCTGTACACATTCTGTGAGCTAGTCCAGCTCTGAAATGTCACGCCACTAAAGAGCACATAAACAATTAAATGAACTACACAATGTGTACGCACAAAACCACCGCGCAAAAGTGAGCGATGCCTCGCTGACCTGGCGTTGCGCCGATCTAAGCACGAGCCTCCAAGCCTTGATTGGCAGATTGCAGCCCCCTATTTGTGACACTCCACCGAAAAAATTAGGCAATCAACTATCGAGCTAAGTGTCGGGTATACTGTAAAGCAAATTTAGAGTTAAAATTGACATATATATAGAATTACGACTATTTAAAGATATATATTGAGTTTTCATGGGCAGGGTATGTAGCGCGTAGACAGGATAACCGCTGGTCATTAAGGGTAACTGACTGGATTCCCAGAGAAGGGAAGCGGGTTAGGGGGAGACAGAAGATTAGGTGGGCAGATGAGATTAAAAAGTTTGCGGGTATAAATTGGCAGCAGCAAGCACAGGACCGGGTTAACTGGCGGAACATGGGAGAGGCCTTTGTCCTGCAGTGGACGTAGTCAGGCTGATGATGATGATGATTGAGTTTTCGGCTTTGGTTACTTGGCCCCTCCACCCATAGCCGAGCAGCTTCAAATGTCGGCGGGCGTTGATGCCTGTGGCAATAGGTTTTCGCCACTTCTCGTTCCAAGTTTCGCGCCCTATGTAATTTGACAACGTATTAGAGACCGCGCTTGCGCTGTTGTCAGCAGTTGCCCCTTCGGACTCGCTACGGGACGGACTCGTGTTGTTCGCTCGAAGGAAGAACAGCGGGAAATCAAAAGCAGCGATAATGCAGACATGAGCGCGAGTGAGTGGCAAACGATGCGAAGCCGCTCCTTTAGGACGTGCAGCCGCAGCCGCTGGATGCGCTCGCTTGCATATTCATACTAGTTTGCACGCTATGAATTTTCACTTATTTTTTTTTCCTATTTTCGACCTTTACGGGGACACTAAACAGGAACGATGATTTCGTTTCGGTTGAATATTCCATCCTGACAAACTCTAATGTTTCACTATCATTGGTTCAATATTAGCGGAGAAAATCAAGGTAGAAGTTTCATTTTTTACGTTCCCCTCCACCAGAAACTTTGCTGGTGACGTTATAAATTTCAAAATGTATTTTCGGTATTTTCGAGCCATCAGCTCGACGAACTTTCCTGGAACAATACTTTTTTGCAGACAAGTTGGTTCATACTTGTGAATATTGAATTGCTGCACAAACTTGAAGGAAAACAAGGGAGACAGGAAAGAGCACCGGAAAGAGTGCCTGCGCTCTTTCCTGTCTCCCTTGTTTTCTTTCAAGTTTGTGCAGCAATTCAATTTTCCTGGAAGGTCGTGTGCTAAATTCATGGCACCCGTAGATTACAATGTACTTTATTTTTGTCGATTGGAAGCTACGTAAGACCCAGTAGACGCCTTCAAAATCTGTGACGTCACGGTGTTTGCGACGGGATCCTCAAAGTGGCCTCGCCCCGCCGTGGTGGTCTAGTGGCTAAGGTACTCGGCTGCTGACCCGCAGGTCGCGGGTTCGATTCCCGGCTGCGGCGGCTGCATTTCCGATGGAGGCGGAAATGTTGTAGGCCCGTGTACTCAGATTTCGGTGCACGTTAAAGAACCCCAGGTGGTCAAAATTTCCGGAGTCCTCCACTACGGCGTCTCTCATAATCAAATGGTGGTTTTGGGACGTTAAACCCCACAAATCAATCAATCAATCAAAGTCGCCTCACCCCCCCCCCCCCCGCTTTTTCTCTTCGCGTGTTTTCTCGCTTATACTTAGCGTCGTGTCGCGCTAAGAGGGGTGTTTTCGGGTTTGTGAAGTTCTACTTTACTGATACGCGAAAAAATCGTTTTGATCTTTAGGGCCTCCCATAGGGTCCGTACGGTAGGCCGTTAAACGATATTCAGTGTGACCGTGATTACCCTGCGTTACCCATGTAATTTACTTGGTATAACTCGAGCAGTTTTTTTTTTTTTCTTAGCCGGGTTCATATTACAGCGACGGCTGTCAGATCAAAACTCGGGTCACGCGTGGCACCGTAGTTGTCCGCCGCCGCCGCCGGTGTCCGTAACCATTATCACGAAATAAGATTAAAAAAAAAACCTATAGTACCAAGGACACAGCGGGGCACCAAACCCGGGTCTGTTGGTGCCAGCCCAGTATTCTACCACTGAGCCACGCTGATGCTTGGGAACCGTTTGCAAATTTGCCTTAGAAAGGCTTGATGTCGGGAAAGGAATTGCGTTAATATGAGTAATAAAGCGTTTTAGAATAGAAAAAAAACAACAACAACGAGGCGTCACACAATGCGAATAGCGCAACGAGTGGATCGTCCAATGCTCCGACCCATTACAAAAGCTTGTTTTTGATCACCTATTAACTGTGGTGCATACCCACTTCAGGCATAATTCCTGATCGTCGTCAGCCACTGCATGAACAATTGACACATAATCTCTTGCAGGTGTTTAGCGGATATAACGCTTCTCAGAAGAACGGCGAAAAAAAAAAAATAGCCATAGCGAATGCTGGTCTACTACACAGAAATCTTTATTATTGCCGTAGTGGGTAACCTGTAAGTGTGCCTGCAGTATATAGTTACCCAATAAGTGTTTAAAAAAGGTTCTGAAAGGCCGTTCTTCTAGCTTTCGCCGGGACTATGCTGCACGCTGTGCGCAGACCTGTTTTTTTTTTTAAAAACAGCAATACACGTGATAACTTCATTAAGTCCCGCGTAAGAGGCGAGATGGGCGATTAATGATACGCCCTCATAATAGAAAAAGGCCTGCGCCAGTCTCGTCCCGTTCTCACGAAAAAACCTGGTGACCCACTACCGACCTAAAGGTGCACGCACGCATGAGTAATTATAGCTCACCTCGCGACCTTGCTTCAATAATTGATAATGTCGAATGATAGATTACGGGTTGCTTCATGTAAAGGCTAACGTATACAGTGGTTCAGCGTACAGAAACATAATAAGCCCCCGGGCATTGGAGCCACTCTACTTGGAAATGTAGGGAGTATCGTGTAAGTGCCAGCTTTACGTGGGTGGAGTGGGATGTTATACAGTAAATTATACTGATAGTGATAATGAAAATGCCACTGCTTATTTAATTGCCGTGTATAATACAGCGTAAGCCATAACAAGAGATTCCAACATGTACGCCCCCCCCCCTCACCTCACACAAACACTTTCTCTCTCTCTCTCTCATCGGCAGGGCTACCCCGACGTTGGCTGTTATGACTGAGGTCTTCACGTCGATTGGGCGCTGAGTGCCGTTCATCAGTAAAAATTGTCGGCATTCTATTTGATAAAGCGAAACATCGAATTCTAGTTTCTGAAATTTTAGTGGTGCCGACATCTGCACAGTTTGGAGGAGTTGGTAATATGTGACATCGCAGTGCGATGCATCTGCGCGAAATTGACTAAAATTGGTGTTTAAACAAAGCGTTCTCAAAGCCTTGGTTATGAAGACACACGACATGGTTTAAATCAGTGAGAGCCTACGGAATACTCTCGACCCTCTTATATTCTTTATCGTTTCTGAATTTAAGCAAGAACTTACTTTCTTTTTCAACCGCGACTATAAAGTCCGGACAGATAGATTTTTTGTGCACCTACATAGTGTAGCGCGTCTGTAAGATACGCTTACTAACAGCACAATATTACGAAGACTAGCAATAATTTCGATTAGAAAAAGCTCATTAAACTTGAGCTCACTATAAAAAAAGCACGCAGTTTTCGCTAAGTAGCGCAAGGCTAAAGCACTGCTAAGCTGGTCGATTTCATGATTTCCTATACAGTGTATAATGGCTTTCAGTCTTACTCTTCCGTGTCCAGTTCAGTAATTACAGTTCCTGATTACTGAACTGGACACGGAAAGCAGCAGAGTACCACTGAAAATTAATATGCATAAAACTAAAGTAACGTGCAACAGTCCCAGCAGTAAGCAGTGCATTGGGGTAGGTGGAGATACACTGGAATCTGTAATATGTTTACTTAGGACTCGTAGTAACCGTGGAGCCGAACCGTGGGAGTGAAATAACTAGAAGAATAAGGATGAGTTGGATCACATTCGGCAAGCATTCTCAAATTACGAATGGTAATCTACCACTAACCCTCAAGATGAAGGTATATAACAGGTGCATCTTGCTGGTACTGACCTACACGGAGCAAAAACCTGGAGGCTTACAAAAAGGGTTCAGCTTTAATTTAGGAAGACGCAGCAAGCGATGGAAACGAAAATGACAGGCGTAACCTTGAGAGACAGGAAGAGAGCAGAGTGGGTCAGGGAACAAACCGGGATTAATGATATCATAGTTGAAACCAAGAAGAGGAAATGGACATGTGCCGGGCATGTAGCGCGTAGACAGGATAACCGCTGGTCATTGAGGACAGCTGACTGGATTCCAGGAGAAGCCAAATGCACGAAGGGGAGGCAGAAAGTTAGGTGGGCCGATTAGATTAAAAGGTTCGCAGGTAAAACGTGGCAGCAGATAGCACAAGAGCGGGTTGATTGATTGGCCGATCACGGGAGAGGCTTTTGCCCGGCAGTGGGCGTAGTCAGGCTGATGATGATGATAATATCATGCTGTCGTCTATACGGATACATGTTTCCGTAATAATCTGCAGTGCTCCTTTAAAGTCGGATTATCGATTGGCGATAGTGCCAACTTTCAGCAGTCCATATGCATTTCGCACACACATGAACAACAACCTGATTTCGTAATTCCTTAATTCTTCTCACTTTTTTTTTTTTCGAAAGCGTCTGTCGGCAAACAGCAGATGAGCTTTCTCGTCGTTTTCGCTGGTAGAGGAAAACGAAAGCGATTAATGCCACCGCGCAAGCCTACAGCCGTAGGCGAGTGCAAAGAAATTGCTCCAAAAAGCGCGGCCGTATATTTCACCCGCGGTAGGTCGGCCAGCCAAGCGGGGCCGGCCGGATTCGCTTGCTACATACAGCTTTCCGCGCCCGGTCGCAAGACAAAACCGCATTAGCTAGCTCCCGCCCCCCCTCCGTGCCCATGAACGCCCCCCCCCCCCCGCGTCACAGGAGGTCCCCTTCTTCAACCCTTTCTTTTTGGCTTCATCCTTAACGTAGCGCCATTCCAGACTGCACTTCTCCTGGATCAATGACATCTTCGTCTGCTACGC
This sequence comes from Rhipicephalus microplus, assembly GCF_013339725.1. Classification (NCBI taxonomy): domain Eukaryota; kingdom Metazoa; phylum Arthropoda; class Arachnida; order Ixodida; family Ixodidae; genus Rhipicephalus; species Rhipicephalus microplus. The sequence goes on along the minus strand of NC_051175.1, from coordinate 105,025,176 downwards.
GGAGACCCACGCAGCAGACGACGCCCTCGAGAAACTTCTTTTTTCTCCTCACCTTCAGTTTCTTATTTGTTTTCAAGGTTATTTTCTTGATAATTTTTTTTCTTTGCGCCGCAGTTGTTTCACCAGCAATCGTGAAAAATTCTTCTCTTTCGTTTAGTGGCCACACATCGCGATGCGTGACTCTCTTTCCAGGTAATCACGCCGGTCGCCACACTTTAGCCCATTTTCCTTCCGTTTTCTTTTTCTTTCTACTTTCTCTTGTTTGTTTATGACCACGGCGAACCCACTATAGACGCGACTATTTGCTCCGCGAGTCGTACGTGGTCCTTTGTTTTTCTCTCCGAGTTTATCGCGTGCGCGACTCGCTGGGTTGTGCATCTATTTTGTATCTTCTTTTTCCTTCGAACAACACTGCGAACGTACCGTGAAATCCGCTGTATAAAATGGGGCTGCTTGCCCACGACGTAGGTGACAAAATTCGTTTATTGTGCTGTGCGAGCCTTCATTGAACGTTGTTGCGGATTTAAGGCTTAAAAATGCTTTATCGAACCTGAAAGCTGACCGTTGGCGTTAGCGCGATTCACGAAAAAAAAAAAAAAACGCAATGCATGATGACGTCATCATATGGCGTCATCGTGTCGTTAGAGATCGCCGAAATGGGTGATGTCACTATGACGGCTCTACGACGTCGCATAACGTGTCATCCAATGACATCTTCTCTTGGTCATACCTGAGCCGATCACGGAGGCCATGCAACATAGGTATGGTGCAGAAAGATTGCGATCCCTTCGATCTTTTGAGGCAGTGCAATACCACGTTAATTCCAATAAACAACTTTAGGGGAATTAGGAGGAAAAAAGAAAAGGGCGGCTTTCACGTTAAAATCGCCTTAGGTGGCTGCAGAAGGGACCTTGTGAGTTTGTTGTTGTTTTGTTGTTGTTGTTGTTGATGATGATGATGATGATGATGATGATGATGATGATGATGATGATGATATTTGGAACGTGCTGCTGCGCAAATGTAACAGCGAAAGTTTGTCGACCCTTCAAAAAACGGTTTGACGCGTGCGCCTTTCAAGTCTGCGAAACTTGAACTTTTAATATAATTCTTAATCATCCTTTCGTGTTCTTGCTGTTATTCTAGCGCTTTTCGTCTCTGAAACGATTAATTTTTTTTTATTATTGGTGCAATAAGACCTAAATTAACAAGGAATATCGTTGGAGCGAACTTTTGTACAAGTGGACTTTTTATTGACCTGACTCAGATGATCCCCACTTACTGAAACACCCAATATGCAGTCACATTCCCTGTTTTGTAAGTACTTTTCCCTTCAAGACTCCGTCTCGCTGGAAACTTCTTTCTTGTCTGACTTATTGATCTAGTTATACGCAGTACGTTCGTTATCTGGTTCGCATTTTTTAGATCACGCGTTTTATATTGTTATGTGTAGGATATCTGAGAGCCTTGGCTAGCCATGAAACACCTTGTAACGAGAGTCAAGTGCTTTTTCAAGCTATCTGCACCTCATCTTTCGTTAGGATCTAGCTTAAGAGTGCAGTCACACCAGCTTTCAATGACAGTCAAAATTAAATATTAAATAATATAGCCCTTGAGTATCATTAGCCCCATTCGTAATATCTTACTGAGCTGATTGGCCACGCTATTGTAAGACGCCATTGTAAATGCACGTGCGACCGCGAAATAGCCTATTACGTCAATCAGAGCTCCAAATGTCCATAGGATAAAAGCAAGCGCTCATTCGTGAACTGACGATGACGGTCTAATGCACTGTATATCAATCGATAACAAACCACGAAGTATTAAATTGTCGAAATGAATTTTCATTCAACACTATACGTTAGCGTTTTCGGTACACTCTGACCCTCGGTTGGCTTTGCCCGTTCGTTATTGTAACAACGTCGTTGTTTCGACCGAGCTCTCAGTGTGCGTTACGTCTGGAAACTTTTCGATCGCTGAGAACGTTGACCGAGCAAACGAGACCCTTGAAGAATTCGACGCCTGCGCACAGTCTCGAGCTGGTGGAAACCGCGATGTATAGCGGGTGGATCTATAGTGACGGGAGCAGGGATTCTCGGCAATGTAGGCGTTCGCATTCGTCCCTCCATTGTTTTCTAGCTCCATCTCTCGTTTTATGTTTTCTTCGTATATTTCATTCTTACTTTTTTTTTCTGATGTGCGCCCTACCTTGCTTTTTTTGTGTGGATACTTTTCGCGTAAACGTGGCGCCCACGAGGGCGAAGCGAAAGTTGCTGGGCGGGCGTGGGGGATCTTCCTGAGTGAACCAGGATACGAGGGCAGGGCTGCCTTCTGCGCCGTGGGCTTTTCATCTTGAGCTATTTCACTGTTTCTTTCTTTGGAAAGAAAGAAGGAGACTGAAGATGTGCAGCTGAAATATACGGCCTTGAAGGACCGAGGCTTGAGAGTATGACGTCCCACTATTCCTTCTTTTCTGCGTGCAAGACAGGACAAACGTCAAAACGAAAGACATCTTGAGAAATATCGGAAAGAATTCGAACTACGGTTGATTGGAGTGAGATTATTGCACATCATCAGACAGAAAGAGGAGTTATTGGTGTTAGCTAGGGATCGCTATTTGGTAACGATGCGTTCGGCTTTGTTCTGCGCTGGTCTCTCGCTTTACGGCCGGTTGGTACCGGAAGTAATGCGATCAGAACAGCGCCCTAATCAATGGCCACAGTCACTGATGATTACAACTGTTTGGGTTTGATGCCCCCCAAACCACGATATGATTACGAGGGACGCAGAGTAGGCGTATTCGGACATTTCTACCACCTACGGTTCTTTAAGGGGCCTCCATACAACCGCGACCACCACTGCCGGCATTCGGTCCCACGCCCTCCGAATCAGATCTGGAGCCATATATCTACTAGACGAGACTGGGCCACCCGGGTGGTTTTCGTTGCGTTAGATCATATAATCGTGTGAGTTCTACGTCCCCAAACTACGATATGATTCGTAGAGATGCCGTATAGTGGTAAGATCTGAAAATTTCGACCACCTGCGGTTCTTTAACGTGCACCTTTATCTATTCGCTTAGTTCCCAATGACAAACCGACGCAGAATTGCTATTTTTTCTAACTTGGATGTATACTGCTGTCATCACGTAGCCCTGCAGTTCGTTTCCTACATCAGGAGCAGCTTTCTGGAAGTACCATGTTTCTCACGACAACCTTACTTTATTGGTCTCGTTGGGTAGACTATAGCCAAGAAGCGGCACAGGGAGATCTTTTCTTCGTCTTCAACCCCTCGCGGTTCTCACGCAAGCAGACCATCTGGCAGAAGCTAGGAATGGCTTGTAATAGTTGCTGCGCGCCACGCCAGGAAACAGTTGTCGTTTTACCTTGGTTTTTCGTTTTTGGATCGAGTAATAAATGAGTATGCTTTGAATCTTAGAAATAAACAAACTCCGTCGTTTATAGGGCTATGAATAGGTTGTTCCGAATACCTTATGGCGTCTCTTTATTTTCCTGTCGTAGCCTCCGTGATTAGTTCCGGGAGCGCGCAGCCGAAGCCAATCGGTGAGGCCACGCTACCAACGACGAACTAAAACTGCGAGACGCCCGGACTTTCGCGTTTTGCTGGACTCTTGCATGGCTTCCACAGCGTTGCGCGTGATGTCTGAAACGGGCTGTAGAACTATTACTAACTGCCAGTGGCAGGGCGACGAGTGAGAGGTGTGATTAACAATGTGTGTCAGCATTCTTGGTGTAAATCAAACATTCGATTTGTCACGTTGAATACAGCAATGTTTACAGGTTGTACGCAATGCTCTCCCGCCAAGAGTGATCTGTGTTGGCGTGACAGAGTGCTCGCGCGTACGCGAGTTGGACGGTTGAGGTTACGCGATTTCTATTAGGTGTATAGATGATGTATTAGTTGAAGTGTCAAACGTGGTGAGTAAAAGAAAAAAAACACACGAATGAAAGAGAGTAACCTAGACAGCAAAGAAAAACACAAGCCTATCTCTATAGACAATACATGTCATCTCCCCTTCGCCCATTTCTTAGCGCTTGTTTTCTTCTGCACTTTCGTGATTGGAGCAAAGTGGCCTAAAGCATAAAAATACACACTGCTATAGAAGGGAGTTGTTGCTTTTACGGCGCTACCACTTGTCCGAGCATTGGCTCCAGCGATACCCCATGTTAAAGGATTTTTCGCTGCTTCAAACTTTCTTCATATTCCGAACTCATTTCCTGTTTGAATTTTCGGGTTTTGTTGCTATTTTAAAAATGGGACACATATGCCCCGCCGCGGTGGTCTAGTGGCTAAGGTACTCGGCTGCCGACCCACAGGGTGCGGGATCGAATCCCGGCGGCGGCGGCTGCATTTTCGATGAAGGCGGAAATGCTGCAGGCCCGTGTGCTCAGCTTTTGGTGCACGTTAAAGAACCCCAGGTGGTCGAAATTTCCGGAGCCATCCACAACGGCGTCTCTCATAATCACACGGCGGTTTTGGGACGCCAAACCACACATATCAATCAATCAGAAATGGGACACGAATTGTGGCTATCACAATTCGTCGTTTCTTCGTATAACAATTTTTTCCTGGGGTTTCGCGTGAGAAAACGACGATATGAGTATAGATTGATTGATATGTGGGGTTTAACTTCCCGAAACCACTATATGGTTATAAGAGACCCCGTAGTGGAGGACTCCGGAAATTTAGACCACCTGGGGTTCTTTAACGTGCACCCAAACGTGAGCACACGGGCCTACAGCGTTTTCACCTCCATCGAAAATGCAGCAGCCGCAGCCGGAATTCAATCCCGCTACCTGCGGGACAGCAGCCGAGTACCTCAGCCACTAGACCACCGCGGCGGTGCGATATGAGTACACAGCAGGCGGTGTGTGGAAGGCTTCGGCAATTTCGTTCTCGTGGGGGTTTCGAACGCGCACCTAAATGTTACCACACGGGTCTGTACCGTTTCGCCTCCGTCTAAATGCGGTCAGCGTATACCCCGGGAATCGAACCCGCATCTTCGAGCATGGCATCGTGGCGCCTTGACCAGCACGAGAGGCTCCACGGTCGGCGGAAAATACGGGATGAAGCATACGCACGTAGAACACTCGCGCGCGATACGAAGGTTATCGACCTCCATAACGTCTCCCCGGGAGGGGCCTAGCGATACGTTTCGGCGCATTGAAAAATCAAGATTTCATCTTCTTCTCTCCCTCGTTGGCTGTTCTACGCTTCAACAAGTGCCCCTACGACAAAATCTACAGCCTCTCTATCTCTCTATTTTGATCCTAACATTCGTTGCGTTCAAATACATGTATTCTACGTGAGATCTTATCTCGGCAAGCGATTGCAAGTTTTCCGATAAACGATGTGTTAAAACTGATGCCTGGTATTGCTTTGCTTCTTTTCAACAGCTTCCTCGCTCGGGAGTGATCGCAGCCTAAGGAACAGCAAAAAGCGTGAGTGAAGCTTGTGTTTTACCACCCTCTGCTCTAAAGATTACTCTGGGGCGTGGCGCTGCTCTGTAGTACTTGGTCGACGCTGGCGTGATAACCTTCGCATATCACGATCGACTGTACGTCGCGAAAGCGCGCAAAATGGGGGATGAAAAGTACGACAGTTGTTCCATCCGGTTGTTATCTATCTCGCGCGCGCACCCGATCGTGCAACGCCAGCTAGCTCGCTCCTATACGCCATGATGGATACAACGCCTAACTCGCTTACTTTTTTTTTTTCTTTATCAGTTTTCACTTGGATCGCGCTAAATTTCGAAACGCCCTCTGCCCGCTTCCTCAATTCCTCGAAGGTCGTCCGGGGAAGGAGTGTTTTGGGTCGACGCCTGTATGCGTATGCACGTGGAAACTGCAAACGAAGAGGAAATAAAAAAATGTTTGGTTTTGAAAGAGCACATCGATTCAGGGAAATCGTCCGGAACCTCTCGTACCAGTTATAGAATAATTCATTTTTTTACGTTTTTATTTGTCTTCGTTTTCATTAACGCCGAGCATGCGGCGGATCAGCTTCACTATTGTATGTCCTTCAAAGGGCAAAAAAAAAAACGTGGTTTTTTTTTCGTCATAAGATGAACAGCGACTGAATACATGACGGTTGTCGTGTTCAGCGACCGTGACGGAAGTCGTGACGCTTCGCTCGTTTCCGCCGCCAGAGCGCGCGTCGGTTCCTTTTTCTGAATACGCTCGAGCGTTGAGCCAGGAAGGGAATGCATAGAATAAATCTTTTTTTATTATTATTTCTCTTCTTCACGCTCTCTCTTTTTTTCCACACTACGGCGGAAGCTCGAAAAATGACGTGTCGCCTTTTGATCAGACGCACGGCCGCGGCTTGATGAACTCAAGTGACATGACGCCCCCTCGCGGCCCCGCAATGCTACGCCCTCTCCCGACGTATCGAGAACACTCCTGCCAACCAACATTTTTTTTTTAGAATTGTTAGTGTGAATACCATCGCAATCGAAAATACTTGCACTGCGGTAGCAAACACACACGCGCAATCATCCAAGCATATTCTGCAAATCTCTACCGCTAGGTTCTCGCAGTTATATACCACTGTTTTCCACTACACGATTGCATCTTGCACCACACAGCTAACGTTATCTAATGGAAAGTAGTCGAACCTTAATCGGCGTAGCGCGTTTTGAAACATAGGACAAGGGAAGGGACAGAAGGGAGCGCTTACTTCCAACAAAACTTTACTTCGAGGAGCGTACATATATATGCTCATGAAATTCGAAAACAACAGACAAACAGATGAAAAACCCTCTATCGCCATGCGCTAAAAGCTTATGATCTCAAAAACGACAATTATTTTTCACAAAGACCGAGAGAAGGATTGCTGACGCAGTCCAGCCCTAATCTACTGATCCTTTCTGCTTCAATAATCTTCCTTGTCACTTTATTTCTGTTTTTTCCTATGATTATGTTTCAAAACGCGCTGCGTCGATTAAGTATGTCTTACCAACATGCCCAACTTTATACTCTAGTCGTACCTGTTTCCCACCCAGGGTTGGGCTTGCCAACTATAGAAAACCGCTCGTGCGTGCCATAGCAAGGATGTAGATGCCGTTCACTGTTTGTTAACTAGATCGGCGTAAGCGAAGGTGGCTCCCATCTGTATTCAGAGTCAAAGACGTATGCTGTAACTTGCGGTAAGCATTCAGTGCCCCACTATGTGCGTAGGTACACTTAAAGCAGTATATACCTTTCGATCACGCCACGTCAAGCCGTGTCAGTGCGATACAGTGGTCATGCAGCGTCTATGCGAACTTAGTGAAGAAAGCCTGCCGCGTTCGTCAATCTCTGTGCCGAATTTGACTGGTCGTTTCGGAGCGCTCTAGAGCGCTCTCCTGAGAGATAGAGGGAGGTTGCGTCTTTTCCTCTCCTCAACCTCCCTCCTTATCTCTCAGGAGAGCATTGCAGAACGCTCCTAAATACCCAGTAAAAAATGGCATTACAAGTGCAAAGAAGTTCTGCGTCGTGAGACGAGAGTTTGCACTGCCTCTGTGATCAACTCACCTTTAACTAAATGATGACGTCATTTCGTCACGTGGCGTCAAGTGTCGTCCCGATATAAGGCGTCACGATGACGCAGCAAACATCGGAGCTTAATAAAATGCTTTGTTGGGCGCTTTGGTTTCATTCTGGAATAGATTTTAGCGCCAATAGACAACACACGAGAGAAACAGAGTGCTGGTACAGCCGTCTTCACTGCTTGTGTGTTGTCCATCCGCACTCAAATCTATTCCGGATGTCGGGGATCTGTGGTGTCGTGGGACATCGTATCGCGATGTATCCCGTGAGTGATGATGATTGCATCATTCGTATTGAGGCCGAAAAAGTCAATTTTCGCGTTTCCTAAGTCGTTTTAAACTCCCACCTGAAAATATTGCTACTTTTCGTGGTTACGGGTACACTGCATGCCAACAAGAAGCTTATACGTCAAGTGCCTTAGTAAGTAGTGTCGTTATTATCGTTAATAGCAGCAGTCGCTATAACCACTCCATCACGTCTCACGGATGGCCGATAGTGACACGAGCTTTGGCATCGTGGAGAGAGAAGTTACTAAGAGAGAGAAACGTGTTGCGTCCATTAGCATTGTCGCCGCAATGCAAAGCTTTGCTCCGTCGCATTGCCTGGAAATCCCGAGAGAGCTTTAGACTGGAATCGCTGCCCAAGCACGCTCCACCTTTTGCCTTCGCCGTTCTTCCGATCTCGATCCCGCGGAGACGCTATCTCGAACAAAACGCGAACACGCACACACAAACACGTTATTATTTTTTTTTTTTTTCATGCCGTAAGGCATCAAACGCTCCGACACTCACGCAATAGCCGAAACACAATGCTCGCGACGGTGTGCGGCTGTTACTTCTTCGATCGGGTCAACGCCACACTCGGCAGTCCATTAGGCCACCGAACAACAACAAGGCGTCGTCGCTTCGCAAAAGCGCGATCCTATCGCTCGGACGCGCGAGCCCCGCGGCACATCCCTCGTACTCGCGCTAGGCCTAAGTGAAATGAGTCACCGTCTCAACTCTTCAGTCACGAGCGGAGAGTCGCGTGTTCGGCGATGCGTGTTACAGCGCCATCTGTGTTCCACGAGGAGGAGGTCTGAACGGAAGCCGCTGTGGCGTCGCCGAGAAGTGCGTTGTACCCGACTATCACGACGAAGTCGTAAAGAGAGAAGCACACAGCGCCACCATGGCTTCTGGGCGAGAGCGCGCACTCGACGTGTCCACTTCATTGCGCGGTGGGTATTCCTGCGACACTATAGAGGCGAAAGGCTGAGAGGCCCGTTTCGGCAGGGAGGCGACGGCATGGCGAAAAAAGAAGAGGCCGTTTTGGAACGCTTACGTGCGCTCGTGTCGCGTTTTTCTGGACCCTCCCCCGCTGTTGTTGACCGTGTAGTCGCTTTCTCCGCCATGACACTTCCGTTGTCATGTTACTCTGTCCTCGGCCCGCTCCCCTCATTTTTGCTTATTGTATTTCCTGGCTGCACGTTCTTTCTTCGTTTGCTTATTGGTAATTGATGGATATGTGGGGTTTAACGTCCTAAAACCATCATATTATTATGAGAGACGCCGTAGTGGAGGGCTCCGGAAATTTCGACCACCTGGAGGTTCTTTAACGTGCACCCAAATCTGAGCACGTGGGCCTACAGCATTTCCGCATCCATCGCAAATGCAGCCGCCGCAGCCGGGATTCGATCCCGCGACCTGCGGGTCAGCAGCAGAGTACCTTAGCCATTAGACCGCCGCGACGGGGCTTGCTTCTTGGTGGAGCGATTCTTACCCCTCTCATATTTCTGTGTGGTCGCACGTCCGACAACAGTCAATGTATATGACAGAGAGAAAGAGAGAGAGAAAGAGAGAGAGAAAGAGAGAGAGAGAAAGAGAGAGAACATAAGGAGAAATGCCGGGAGGTTAATTAGGGCTGAGCCCCGGTAGGCTACCCTGCACTGGGGAAGGGGAGAGGGGAAGGAATGTTATGGAGGAGGAGAGAAAAGGTCACTGATTGGGCCGACGCGTAACAGTTTCACGATCACAAACGATGAAACAGGCCGGTGTCTTTGAGAAAATGCAACAGTATTTTCGTTACCTTTGGAAAATTCGATGGGCAGTGCCATGGTCCCAATACTTTCTCGACAGTGAAATCACTTCTGTCCAGTTGATTTAAAACACTGCGCAAGTGAAGCCTCTCGTGTATGTCGGGCAGTAACATAAGACGTTCAATAGTCTCATCGATGGCGCAGTCGTGGCACTCCGCGCTGTCGGCCATCCCTATCTTAAATGAGTAGGCATTGGTGAAGGCTACGCCCAGACGCAGACGGCACTACACTGTACCTTCCTCCCTAGAAAGACCAGAGGGCAGCCACAGTTGTAGAGATGACAGGCTTTCCGTTGATGTTTGTGAGAGGATGAATCCGGTCAATTGCTTTCTTACTTCCGACAAAGGCACACGTTTACTATTCACATCAGAATGGACCCGGACCTGTTAACGATCGCTTATTAGTACCTTAGTAACTTCTAGTTGTAGGTTATTACACGAGGGTCAGTTACGAGCCAAGTGGTCATGAACGACGAATACATTGAGATACGCTGCAGAAAGAGGCACTCGTCAGTATATAGATGCGCTGGCTGCTATCGCGTCATCTTTGTATCAGTCTGCGAACGTACACTAACGGAACCCAACACAGAATGGTCAGCGATCGGGCCAGTCTACGGCACATAATGTTCTCCCGAGCCGGGCTCACCCGGACTCACATTCACTAAATTGTTTTCTTCAGGCCGGACTCACTCGGAGTCATGAGAACGTTTTGTGAATATGCGGCCCAGTTTTATTATGACGACAGTTTCTTGTACATGCTGGCAAGCTTCACGCATCGTCTTCGGGAACTTTATTAAATGACAAACTAATAAAAAAGCGCATGATCGAAGCATTATTTATAGTTATCGATTGCAGTGTTCTATTTGTAAGATTGAGAGAGAGAGAGAGAGAGAGAGAGAGAGAGAGAGAGAGAGAGAATTGTTTTAATGGGGAGTTGGAGAGGTTTGCCTGGTTCTTCACCTGATAGGCTACTCCAGGTACCGGGTAATTACGATGATATATACAATGATAAGCACACAACACATACAGTTACATGCATGCATAACAGTCACATAACACATACAGTCACTCACACGCACTGCATTATTTACAACGTTTAGTTCAAGCCTGTGGCCCGTAAGAATGTCAGTAGCGCTTTTGTGGAGTGTAACGCACTGGAGCTGTTCTGCCATGGGCCTAGAGTATTTTTCAACTTCGAGTTTGTGTCCCGGTGTATTTTTAAGGCCATATTCGGGGACTGTCTTTCTGATGCGTATATGGTGCACTCACAGATGACATGACTGATGTCTTCAACGACGTTACATTGTGCACGAAATGCCGAGTCGGACAGTCCAATTTCGTTCCTGAAGTAATTCGTATATTGCAACGTTTAATCGCATGCGGTGTAAAAAAAGATTGAGGGAAATCAATCAAAGTGAACGAGAAGAAACAATTTGCCACTGGTGGGGATCGAAGCCACCGACATTTAACTCTCTCATCATGGTGCTCATCATGTTACTCTTGTGCTCTCACGCAGCATTGGGCGGTGGTTGCCCCAATGGCCGACTGACGTTCGAGCTCGTCACCGGATACGTGTACAGCGCTCCGTCGGACACGATCGAGCTGAAACCCGGCACGCTGCAGCTGACCGACTGTCTGGACCACTGTCGCCGCAACGCGTCGTGCCAGTCGGTGAACTTCGAGACTGGCCTGTGCGTGCTCTTCACCTCGAGCGCCACCGAGCGACCGGCCTCGTTGGCCGTCTCGCAGTTTCCCGTGTTCACTCTCTACGCGCAGAAGATATGCCTGTTCGGTGAGTTCCGAGGCAGCGGCAATAGTTTCGAGGCGTCTTAGTGCACCTCGACAGCTCTGTGATCACGTGTCGCCCTATTAGCGCTGACCGATTTTAAACTGTACAAGTTGTAGCGGTAACGGTAGAAGTAGCAGCAGTGGTATACGTGGTCGGAACAGTAGCATACCAGTAGTAAGTCACAGGCGCGTGCATCGGTGCAGGAAGGTCTTCAATCGGAGAGACTCCCTCCCCCCCCCCCACCATAGGCGCACGCCTATGGTAACAGCACTGGGGAATAGTAGTAGTAGTAGTAGTAGTAGTAGTAGTAGTAGTAGTAGTAGTAGTAGTTGTTGTTGTAGTAGTAGTAGTAGTAGTAGTAGTAGTTGTAGTAGTAGTAGTAGTAGTAGTAGTAGTAGTAGTAGTAGTAGTAGTAGTAGTAGTAGTAGTAGTAGAAGCATGGAGTGGAGTGGCCGTCCCTTCAAGTCATGAAGGGAGGGGGGGCGCAATGCCTTCCCCATACATCGACTTAAAAGCAAGAGGTAAAGCTGCGATAAACGTGCCCCCCCCCCCCTCCTAGCAGAACCTGCACATGCTTATGCTTATAGCCAATGCTTACTTCCGTATGTGGCTGTCCCTGCGCCTCTCTCTTTTCCTGCTCCTCTCTCTATCTCTATAGCTTTAATTCCTCCCTATTCTTTTTAATCCCCCCCCCTTACTCCCATCCCTTGCGCAGAACTGTGGAGGTGCCTTCCATTAAGAGAAAAGCATGCATGGAACAGTGCTTATTTCTCCATTTTCCCCCTTTCAAAAGTCGCTTATAAAAGGAGCTGACTCCAACTCGCTTAACGTTTATTAGTAGCCAGTGCTGCCACCGTGTTGGCGATCGCGAAAAGTGAACGCATACGGGTCGCTAAGAGCTCCCCCCCCCCAAAAAAAAGTTTGAGATGGGGGGTCTCTTCTCTCGGCTTAACAACAGGCCATATTGCGATTGATTAGTAGCGGCAACAAGTCGTTTCACTGGAATGCGCTCACGAATGAAGTTAGGCTTAGGCGCAAGCTCTCCTCAACCTCGGAAAGTGAGCCCGCGGAGACCCCCTGCGTGGAGATGCCTCCTCTTTTCATCCCAGCCTCCACTTTTCATCCCAGCGTGTACAGAAAAGTTACCCGACCATGGCACGCTAACCCCGCGGCAACAAGACTTTTTTTTTTATTCAATTTCGTCATCGGCGGTAGACGCTCCAATCCGTGAGACCTTCTCATATGCAGGGTCTTTCGTCATCATTTCGCCCGAAGGCTCGCGCGAGAAAGGCGGCCGCTCATCGTGATTGCAGGTGTGAATGGCTTTTGTAGGGGAACTCTGAGGCTTTTATATCGAAGGCGTCTGCTTACTATAGACCTTTGTAGTTTTTTTTTTTCCGGCCGGTGAAAGAACCTCGGTTATTAAGGCAAGTTGGGGTGCTTGCATGAAGGCTGCTGGGAGGTTTGTAAGAGTCGTGTGGTCTGGAGAGCCGGGTTAGTGGATCGTTTCGAAACTGTTACGAGGCAGTCTCCTTCTTTTTTCCTTGAGGAGGGGGGGAGGGTACGTTCAACCTTTCCGAAATCAATCTTCGCAAGAAGTTCACTGTCCTCTCATGAAGCAGTCCAGCCCTCAAAAGCAGAGTGGAAGCTTGGGCTAGTTGGCGCGTAGTCATATTTGCAAGATGTTTCAGCGCGCAAACAAAGGAAAAAGGACAGGGTAGACAGAAAGAGCGCTGACTTCCAACTAACATTATTTCGCAGAGTGGCAAGCATATATGTACTGCTAAAAAGGATGATATCAGAGCATGAAGGTAAAATGCAAGCCTAATCTACACATCAGTAACAAAACACGTGTGACGAGTCCTCTATTGCCTCAAAGCCCAGCCAGGTAATCACGTTCAGCCTGGGTAAAGCAATCGATGATGTGCTTACACATTTATCTCCTAGCAAGTGTATTTTTTCGGCTTCGATAATTTCTTGGGTAAGCTGGTCCCTGTGCCTCAAAAGCAGGAAGCGTCCGGCTTTGTTATATAAGATCGTGCAACAATAAACAATGCGTGCGAGCTCCAAGTTTTACTAACTTTTAGTGTATCTCGGGCGTTGTCGCTATACCGGACAGTGGACAGTACAACTTTAGTTGGAGTATAGCGTTTGTAAGAGGATAAGCCTATAATAGTCGGTCCACTATTCATGCGATCAGTTAAAGTGGAGGAAGTCTTAATGAACAGAGAAAGAAATCAGATATAATAATGAGATGTTTATGACCATGCTAAGAGCTGCTAAACCATTTCGGGTAAGCAATCCCTGCATGGATGTGGTTAATTCACCAATGTCGAATAAGCTCGTGCGGATTTTACGTAACTTCTCTACGAATAGCACTTATGTCTTCGACAAAGAGCTCAACAAACGTGCGTGGGTGTTTTCATGGGCATGGCGTTCGGTGCACCCATCCTTGAACAAGATATACTACTTCGGTACATCGCAGGCGCCCCTGCGTATTGTGTGTGCGGCAAAGAAAAAGTAAGACAGTGCGACGTATGTGGCAGGCTTGTAGCCAGAAAAGGCGCCCTAGAGGCGCATCCCCCAACCCCCCGAAATACGGATGAAGGGGGTGTTTCTGCAAGGACAAGTAGTTAAAATAAATGTTTTTCGAGGCCTTTCACGAATGTCCCCCACCACAGCCCCCCGAAAAATATTCCTTGCTACGGGCCTTGATGCATTGGATACACCAATTACACCCTATTTAATAAGTTTCCACCCTTAAATGCGTAGTTGGTAGCATATGTTCCTAACACCGTAGACGTCAACAGGATTCTGTCTTTGCGGCAAGTGACCCTCTTGTACCCTCTTGACAACGCCCATACCTTGCGTTCTTCCAACAGCACGCTTGTACAGTTCAGTGTAACTCACAGTACCCTTAGCTTACTTGAAGCTACTTGGAATGCTTGAAGTGGCTTGCCCACTCTACCTCTTCTATAAGTGTGTGGAATAGTATCTTATCGTCTGCGCAATCGCGTTTGTGCAGGAAAACGTCGCTGCAATCGCGACTGGGCCTTCGAGCGCGTCACGGGCTACGCCTTGCGTGACTTGGCGAGAAAGCGTCTCCACGCCGTGGCTCGGGAGGAGTGCATGGACCTGTGCCTGGACGAGACCGAGTTCCAGTGCCGCTCGGCCAACTTCGACCCGTCGTCCGGAGAGTGCGCCATCAGCGACATGGACCGTCACTCGGTGGTCGGGGATCGGTACTTCGTGCCCGCGGCAGAGACCAGCGAGTACCTGGAAAGCAACTGCGTCGACGGTGAGTCTCTATCTCACTTTCCGCTTACTCGCGCCTTGGGCGTGTAGATCCGTATTCTCCTCTCCTAGTGCAAGGTAATAAGGCTTCCTGTCATTGTCTTTATAAAACCTTAGATGCCTCATACAACGCGAAAACTGACTGTCGGCGTCAGCAAAAGTGATGGAAAAAATTATTACTTGATCATATCGTGTTATAATGACCTCACACGTTTCGAAGCTTTGGGATGTCTTCATGACGTAGCATGGCTTGACGTCGGGTGATTACACCATCACATTATATCGACGCTTGGTCGAAAGTGGGCCACCTAGCGGATCACCGAGGGCAGTCCGAAGAGCTTGTGAAGTCGCGGCCTTGCCATCCCGAAGTGCGAGCGGCCCACTTCGGTCTGATTTATCAGATCCTGTTCGGCCAAATAAAGTTTATCATACCATACCGCGGCAGTGAAAATCCAAAATATTGATGGGAGGCTACAGATGAAAACAACGTAGTGGGATAATCATGAGATGAACAGGTGAAGTGCCTCAGACTGGCTGGACGACGTTTCGATAGGAGGACCTATCTTTTTCAAGGCGATAGGTCCTCCTATCGAAACGTCGGCCAGCCAGTCTGGTCTGAGGCACTTCACCTGTTGATCTTACGGTTATCCCAGTACTGTGGCAGTGTAAGACCAGGTGGGGTGCCAAAAACATTTATTGACTCTGGTCCTGGAAGCAGTGCAAGACCATGTTAGCCACAGAAATCTTTCAGAGGAGGAAGGGGAAGGGAAAGAGTACACCGACTAAGAAGAAGAAAATGACTTTCGCCTTCTAGTAGCTCTTTCTCGTTAAAGGGAACACAAGGTTGAGAGACACGTGTTCTTCAGTATCATTGTGTCCCCATGATCATTGAAAATTGCTAACTGTCGACTGCGATCGGCGACAATTTGGGAGGGCGGCGGAATTTATAGCAAGTCAATGAAGGCAGGAGAGTGCCTTCAACTGTGAGCGCCGAGTAGGCAGAGGAGGGTGTTCCTTCTGGGGACAATATATGGTGAAGCGGTCTATGCATGTTACTGTGTGTAGCAGTCATCCTTCCAAAGGCCGAACGGGGACCGCGAGATGGAAATCTACTTTTATAGAAATGCCATTTTTATTGAAGCAACGTCTTTTTTGTCCTCTTTTACCGACTTTCCCAAACGGGGCGCGACGTGCCATAATTTCCGGCCGAAAATACTGGTTGATGTCGAAGGCAGCTATGTCTCACAACAGGTCATCTCATTGATCCTCGGTACTTCGGCTGCCATGCTTACTCGCATATAACCGCAGTTGTTAGCACTAGACGATGTCGCTATTTGTTGTGGGCTAGCGTTCAACAAGCAATTGCTGTAATGTTAGCTGCCGTCCCGTTGGAGCAGTGGTCTTGGTGTTCGGCTGCTAATCCGCAGGTCGCGAGCTCGATCCCGGATGCGGCGGTCGCATTTCAATTTGAGGCGAAAAATGCTAGAAGACCATGTACTGTGCAATGTCAGCGCCCGTTGAAAAACACCGGATGGTCGAAATTTCAGAGCCCTCTGGTACGGCGTCTCTCATAAGCATATTGCCGCGAGGAGTCGCCGTAGCGCCAGACGCTACGGCGACTGTATCTCGGATGGTGAACGCGCCTTGCGTTCCAGTGGGACATTCTGTTCCCCGACGGCCGTCGAACGCGCTGTTCGCCACCCGCTAAGCCGGCGCGTCTGTTTTTCCTTTAGTGGGCGCAAGTCCGCCAAATAAACGGATCTCCTTCTATTTCGACTAACCTCCCGGTCTCCTGTTTTCGGGCTACCCTCACTCTTACGTGACAATATCGTTATGTGCCGCTCACCTAGAGGGTGCAGAAGAGGAGGACGCGTTGTCTTAAATACCGTGGTTTTGGGTCGTAATGTCCCAGACAGGAACTAGTCGCTTTCCTGCCTCTTGTTTCGTTTCCGGTGTTCATTATTAGATGCGGAGCATCTAATACTCGAGGCTTGTAGTGCGGCGCCGTCCGCAAGCTTCCTCCTCCTTCTTCCACCATCTGTGCATCCCTTCCTCCTCTACACGCCGCGCGCGCTTCACTCCTCCACCATCTGTGCACCCTTCCTCCTCTACACACCGCGTGCGCTTCTCCTCTTCACGAACATTCGCTAGCTGTATAATGTAGCGCGCATGCGCCGTCACGCTTCGAGAACATCGGCAGCTGACGCGCGCGCATGCGCCGTTGCGCTTCTCCCCCTTCTCGAACATTCGACAGCTGACAGTGCATGCGCCGTCGCGCTGTATATATACTCAAGGTCGGCGCTCGCTCGCTCAGTTGCCGCTCGTCGGCTGGTTTGTACGGCGCGTCGACGTCCAAGGTCGCGGTGAAATGAATTCCAACGAATCCACAAACACAATGATAGACGTCCCTTCGACCAGCGCCGCCCTTTCGCATACTTGTGTACGTGTTCACTCATTTAACACCCCCTCCTACAACCACGTTAACCAATTTAGCCATCGACCCAAGTAAGTCGCAATTTAACAGCCCATTTCACAACCACGTTAACCAATTTAGCCATCGACCCAAGTAAGTCGCACTTTAACACCCCGTTAACCAATTATATGCTCCGCATCCTCCTCAGTGTTCCCCCGAGGGAAGCTGCGGGCAATTTTTTTTAACTGGAATTTTTTTTCAAGCAATGCACCAACTAACCCAACAACGAGTGTTATAAAATACCATAATTATTCTACTTTGTTTTATAACATAGCAGTGGTAATGAAAGTGAAAATAGATGCAAGATTGATGAAGATTATTGCCTGGTGACAGCGTGAGCCCCAAAGCCTGCAATGTTATTCCTTTCCTGATACTGTTTATATATTTCCGAGCGGTACGTTGTTAGTGGGGCGTATAAGAAAGGGCTCAGCGAAAACAGACGCTGGCTGTTGTTACCCGCTTGTTTGTTCAAGTTGTTTTTGGTGTGTTCGCAACCGCGACCAGTTTGGTAGCTGAGAATAGCAACGAAGTCACGTAAGCGTCGGTTAGGGTAGTGCAAGAACGGAAGTGGACCAGACGAGACGATGAGATAAGAAAGTGTCTGCCGCGGGCTGTTTGGGTCATTCAATTCACCATACGTGTACCTTGGTGGGGCATGCTATAGGCTAACTGCCATGCATCCTAATCCGGCATTCAGTAAAAAAAAAAGAAAAAAAAACTATGGTAAGTATAGTATATTCCCAGGCACAGGGCGAATAAGAGAGAGGACAAACACCTTTCGTCGGTTATTACTACATCTATAGAGTTGGATGTCCACACAGAAAGCATGCGGATGCGCCAATTCGTAATCATACGCAGTTGGTCTAGGCTATGGTGCCAGTTATCTTCTTTATTCTAGACACTCTCATATCTATCGTCTTCCTTCAGACTCCTCGCCCTCCCTCCAACTTCTTCACAACGTCCAGACATGTACACTTTCGCCTTCGGGGTGGTCTCCCAATTCGAGGAGTCTGTTGACGTTACGCCGACGGTATTGATAAGCGTCTCTGGAGATAATACTTGGCCAGCAGCGTATCGAAACATTACAGGGATCATGAGATGGTGCCGATGAAGATGGCGCTATTTTTTCGATGTAGCACGGTGTGTACGACTGGAGTGTAATAAAATAGACCCGTTTAGCTTTGTCGGCGTCTCCTTAGAAAGCAATGACCCTCCGATCAGGAACACCGCACAAGACGTGTGATCTTCATCTAGCAAACGAGATCGCAAACACGCACAGACGTTATACATATAGCCTCGCGGCGGTGGATGTTCAAATGCAAGGAGGGAAGTAACCTTCAGTTGCGCCCCCTGGTCGCGCCGTCCCGATGAACACGTTAGCGTAAACGGTCATTGCAAATGCACTAGCCGGGCACAACCCAGCGAAGCGTCCCCGGACTTCCGACTCAGCTACCGCAACTCCATACACGTTCCACTGCCTATTACCGGACTGTATATGAAAATCCGTGGGGTATTCTGAGTAACACAGTGTTGCGAGTGGGTGCGATGTAAAGGCGTGATTATTTGGATTCCCACTGCGCACGAAAGGAAGGGGGGGGGGGCACGAAAAGGCGTCGTACTGGTTTACCGTCGATGTTTACTGCTTCCGTCCACTGTTCCTTCGCATTGTTGTTCTGCCGCGTTTGTTTGTTTGCCGGCTCGGTCCAACCTCCCCTGTGGGAACCTTCTTTGACGATGCGCCAAACACGCATGTTCTGTCTCGGGCGCTGTTGGCCGAAACGCAGACGTCGTCACCGACCAACCTACAGCGGCAAATCGCGTGAGCGAGAAGTGAACGTTCGAAAAGCGAACAAAGACCGGACGTGTGTGGTTCCCTGATCCGCTTCCAGATGTGGTCTATGCGTTCATGACTGCCTAGTTTTCCAAACCGCGAGACAGCATATCTCAGTCATAGGGCCAAATCCGCCTGTAAACCTCAACGTTCTCACCCTCCTTCACTGCGCTGTATGCCAGGAGCAGCGTCCTTCCGTTTACCTGCCTACTAATTAGGTTAGGTAAATCACCCGTGCATCTATTGACGTTAGTGGTGGTTCACGTATGCGCATCATTCCGCGCGGACGTTGATCCCAGCCCTGGCGTTCAGTTCGCACGCCGCCCGCCAGATCGAACATCTCCGTTCAGTGACTCGTTCTGCAGAAGTACTTTCCACTCGGACCGAAAATACAAAAAAAAAAGCGTCCCCCACGTTCGCCGGCATTGGTAAGTTAAGACGGCGCCGAACCGCGGCGGAAAACGCGAAGATGGACGCCGGAACTTCTACGATCTGGAACCCAAATCTCGCGCGGAATTTGCCTACACTCCCCTTCCCGTGTTTTCGTGCTGGTTTTATTTATTGTTGGCATCGCTTTCAGTTTCTCTCATTCCTTTTTTTCTTCTTTTTTGTTTTGCTTATTTCGTCCTTGTTTCAGCGCTCTTCTTTCGCGTTCGTTCATCTTTCGCTTCTTCAACCTTATCTGGCGCAGTCCATGCACGGAGTCACATTATGATTCGCGAAACCCTTAAGGCCAAACCTCATAAGCGCGAAAATGCACGCGACAGCGACAAGCGACGCGACGTAGATCGGCTTCGCGCGATCAGTCGCTAGCGCAGGCAAACCTCATTCACGCGACGGCTTCGGCGAGCGAATTCCACTGTTGCTGGCATGAGGCCGTCTACTCGCACCAAGAAAACCGCGTAGCGAGCGGTGTGCAATTTAAAAATAAGATATATTGTTGTGTAAATAAACAGAAAGTGTTTATTATTGCCTTGCAGCACTTTTTTATATGCGCATGCGTAATAAACATTGCGTTATTTCTTGTTGCGCATACGTGACTCGGGCAGGGTCACGTGCACCTATGTAGTCTTCGTCTTTTCCGGTTTTTCGCTATTGGCTGCTTGAGCCCATCACTTCCGGGCGATGAGCGACGGTTTCCAAATCTGGAGAACCGAGCGATCGCGCGAAAACGAGCACGCGACACGTCGCGCGAACGCCCTGTTTCGTCGCTCGTAGCGTCGCTCGTCGCTGCCGCGTGCATTTTCACGCTTATGAGGTTTGGCCCTCAGACTCCTCATCGCACGTGAAAAATTGGCTGTCGGCGTCAACTACGCATATTACGCGGTGTATAACACTAGCTTTGCATTACCTTGTAGCACTGTGTACTATTTGCGTGTGACGAAACCTAACCGCTTCTCTTACGCTCTAACATATCACTGCGCGGAAATGCGCCAGTAACGCCCAAAGGAGCGGTGGTGAAAACACATAATTTGGGAATTTAGCGGTGCCTGTTTACCGTACGGTGAGTGCTGAAACGCCATATACCGTCGGGGTCGGCACGTAGCTTTTTGAGTCCTGCAAGATCTATACTGACCGCCTTTATTACTGCCATTGCATTGCAGTATGAATTGAGCAACCCGCGCAACTATAACGTTCTTAAATACCTATGGTAAACCGTATTGAGAGCTGGTTTACGGGACCTGTAAGTACGCAAATACCATATACCGTTGTGGCCAGCACGCGGTATTCTTTTTTTTTTTTTTGAACGTCTCGGCCGCATCAGTTGTTTGTTGTGCACGGGAACTTAATGAGACGGTCAAAGCGACTTACAGGTTACTTGGAGATGAAAGATCAGCGTACGAATAACGATGGCGCGGTATTGCCGCACTTACCAAACAGCAAGTCGGCACCGCTAAAACGCTCTGTTCTTTTAGCTGCGAAGCGTTTCCCGCACGCATACACAACCGCAATAGCTACTCGAGCGAAATTCGATTGATATGTTTTTTTTTCTTTGAAAATGAACGACGCTGTCTCTCTCTCTCTCTCTCTCTCTCTCTCTCTCTCTCTCTCTCTCTCTCTCTCTCTCTCTACATATACTTGCGATTCCATTGGCGACTTGCGTCTAACGGCCAGATGGGATTATCCTGCACGACAAGGCGACGCTGCGACAGCAACAGCAGTATTAGAGGTCTGCCGCTATAGATGATGCCTATAAATATACAAGTACCCGCTTCCTCAAAAAAAAAAAAAAATAAAGAAAGAAAGAAAGAGAGAGAGATAGAGGTGCACAGACTTACCTATCCTCATAAGCTTCCGTGGGCCCGTTGATGCAACATCGCGGGTTCCACGACCTGCCGCTTCCTTTCTGACTGCCTTTTTTCTTCTTTCTTCTCCTTCGAAGACCCCGCAATGTTAGGCTACAGACGGGAATCGCGTAAAATATACGCACGCGTATACACTCTGCCCGAATACACGAGAAAGCGGCAGGGGGGAGAGTGGCGACAAATGTGGACGTTCGCTCTATTCTTGGTTTTCGATGTTCGTGCAGCCTCGAGTTTGGGGGGTCAAACACTTATCGGGCAAACCTGCGGGCGAAAGTTTTTTAAGATGGCCCTGTGTGTAGAGCGTGCCCGGACGTGGAGACGCAGCTGTCTCTCTCGCTGGCTTGGCTCGACTTGTTGGCTTGGTTTATTTATTTTTTGGCTTCACTTCAGAGAAGCCAGTTCAATAAACTTTCTCCCCGACCGTAACCCAACGAGGCAAGGTTGTAAAACGGACATCGACGGGGATTTTCTGACGTCGCAATTTATTTTTTCTTCTCGCGACGTTTTTTTTTTTCTGATCCGAGCCGAACTTTCTCTTGATGCAAGAAAAAAATACAAGCACAAACAAATACGGCTCGCCATTTTCTTTATCTCCTCATCCGGGCTAGATTAAATACCAGCACGTTGCACTCCTAGCCGGCACCTTGGGACGTGTTGCGTGCGATTTCCAGCGCCGTTGGCTTTCTGAAAGCGCAAAAAAAATATAGAAAAAACAAAAAAGGGAAACACGTGGTTCTTATCGATACTTCGGCACCCGTCCCTACGTGTTCCGGCGTAGGTAGATTCCACGTTTTCGTGTTTTGTTTCCTTAGCGAACTGCCGTTTGCTGTCTCTCTCTCTCTCTCTCTCTCTCTTGTTTAATCCTGTCTTCTTACGAAGTCTATAGCAGTCACCGTTTTCTGCTCGGAGGATTGCGGAGACAGATAACTTAAGTCTTCTCCACAGCTTACGCTGTTTTCCTATAGACTCTTCTTCACTTTGTTTCTTTTTTCTTACCACTGAGAGAATAAATGATCTCTTTTATCTACTTCGTTTGAGTGTTTGCTCGGACCGGTGAATATATGCTTGGATATACGTTGTGTCATTCTTCTTCGTTTACTCCTTCGCTATTTCGAGACCGGACTGTGCACTTGTTGAGCCTAAGAGAGAAGGAATAGCGGTCATCACACGTGATGTCACGCTCCGCTACACTACCACTGTAAGAAAAAGATAAATAAAAGCCGGTTGGCTCGCGGGCTGCTACGATAGCGGCAACGGAAACACTGCTCGTATTTCTCTGCACTCTCACTGCGGCCCTCTGTCACGGACGACACGTAAGTTTCGCGATAAAAGCGGAGGAAAGTAAAGGGAGAACCGAAAACCGGTCGATGCGTTTCGCACCGTGTATAAATTTCGCTGTCAACATTTCTACACGCTATCTGTTCACTCTGCCCGCGACTGCTATTTTTTTCTTCTTTTATTTTTCTGCTATGCGCATCACGTGTGGGTCCTGTTTCGGCGCGGTTTGCGTTGAGGGTCAAACGCAGTTGAGAGACCGTTAAGTCACCGGGTGTTTCGTAATGAATTGAATTGAATTTATTCGAAATTACAGTCTGCAGTCTTCGAAAAAAATTTGATCGCGCTTCAAGAGACTTTTCACCCGCAATCTCCCCCCATCGTTGATGGAAATACACTGATTCGTTATGTGTAGCTTCCACAAGAGATATGAAAGTGCGATTCGAGCATCATTCCATGGAAAACATTCTGTCGGGTTTTTTTACCCCGAAGGAGGACGTGGACTTGATCCCTGCCGCGTCTGTCACATTCCAATAAGGCGAAATGCTTTAGAGGTCCGTTTATTGTTAAATGTCAGTGCATGACGGTCGAAATTCGCGGATCCCGGAAACGAAAAGCCTTACCGAATAACTGAACTAAGACACCGGATGTAGACCGGAAGTGAACTAAGGAACGAGCAGTAGCAACTGGAAACGACCGCAAAACCATGGAATCGTTTGTGTGCGCAGCAGCAGAATGGATTTGGGAATGTCTCATTGGTTCGTGTTTTGTTTCTTTACTCTTTCTTGCCCTGCAGTTTATGTCGGTCGTGAATCGCACATCATGACATAAGCATACACCTTCACAGAACAGGGGTGTCAAGAGACAAGAAGCACATTGTCTTCAATGCCTGTATGTCATATTTGAATACCTGTAGTTGTCTGTACAGAGACATACCTTTTAGAAGTCGATTGATTGATTGATATGTGGGGTTTAACGTCCCAAAACCACTATATGATTATGAGAGACGCCGTAGTGCAGGGCTCCGGAAATTTAGACCACCTGGGGTTCTTTAACGTGCACCCAAATCTACCTTTTAGAAGTCGTGCAAATTTCCATAAACGGTTTCGCCAGCCCATAACCGGGCCACATATACGTGTGATAAGTGACGGGTCTGCGGTAGTTGAGGCCTTATAGCGCGTCGGCTGCAAATTGTCGGGCGAGACGGTCAAAAAAAGGGATATTCAATAAGCATCCAGCGCTTACGGGGGCGGCTGGAAGCGTGAGTGACGCATACAGGGCGATACGCCACGAAGAAGACCGTGCTCGTACAGCTAAGCCGTTACGCCCGACGCCCTCCCAGCCAATTGCGGAACATCGCGGGCCTCTCCGAGTGTTGGGCGGACTCCGCGGTTGCACGATGTGCGAGACCGTGGACGGCGTAATCAAGTGCAACGACTGCTATTACAGCAACAGGTGTAGCCGTGACGTGGAACGACTGCTATAGAAGGAGCGGAAGAATGGACAGCGAAGATACCAGATTCACTCGACTGTATGTAGTGTGCGCTCTTTCGTCCGTGAGGTCCTTCGTAAGAATCGCACGCGCACTGAAAGTAGGCATATTTGTCGCGCAATTAAGTTTCTGCGTAGCTTCGCATTTCGTGCAGAGGCGAACATGAGTAATGCAAATGAAAAGTCATTTTATTCGCCCTAATGCGTCAATATGCAAGTCGGAGTTCGGTAAGAGAGAGAGAGAGAGATAAATAGAGAGGAAAGGCAGGGAGGTTAACCAAGCTTGGCTCGGTTGGCTACCCTACACTTGGGGTGGGGGAAAAGGAGAATAATAGAACGTAAAGAGATAGAAAAGAAGAGGAGTAAGAAAGAGAAGGATGATTAGTCAGCTCGAGACTACACAGCACGATCTCGCATAGTTCTTTCACAAGCGGTCGTGAAGTCTGGTGGTCCTTAAAAAGTCCGGTGGTCCTTAAAAAAAAGAGGTCTTTCGTGGCTTTGCGCGTATGGGAAGCCGTCGGCCAAGGTCCCAGGATCTTCTCTTCTGTAAGCGGCCGTGAATCCACCTGACAGAGCTTGGCTTCCATAATACGTCGTTCGGTCTGGTATGCTGGGCAATGACATAGAATGTACTCGAGCGTTTCCTTTTTTTTTACCTTTTTTTTACCAAACTCCGGCGCGGAATGGCGAGCACTTCGGCATGCAACATCTGCGCCGGAGTTTGGTAAAATTTGTGA
Organism: Rhipicephalus microplus; assembly: GCF_013339725.1. Classification (NCBI taxonomy): domain Eukaryota; kingdom Metazoa; phylum Arthropoda; class Arachnida; order Ixodida; family Ixodidae; genus Rhipicephalus; species Rhipicephalus microplus. Next base: position 105,000,360 of record NC_051175.1, on the reverse strand, counting down.
CATCGTCAGGACGTCATTACGAAGTCATACCACTTGGCGTTACGCGTGGCGCGCATCTCACGCCACGCCTCGCCTGGTCAAAGGTCACGTGAGACACTACAAGAGACGCACTGCAAGGTCACGTGAGGTACAGAAGGCTTTCGGAGGCACTAGTATAAGATAGCAATGGGTGTTAAAAGCCTTCGAGGTGAAAGGGGAAGGCTGTGCACTCAACTGAGAGGAAAAACGAAGGTATAGTTTTCGCCTTCCAGACTTCTTGGGCGCCCCGCCACGGTGGTCTAGTGGCTAAGGAACTCGTCTGCTGACCCGCGGGATGCGGGATCGAATCCCGGCTTCGGCGGCTGCATTTCTGATGGAGGCGAAGATGTTGTAGGCCCGTGCGCTTAGATTTGGGTGCGCGAAGGAACCCCAGGTGGTCGAAATTACCGGAGCCTTCCACTACGGCGTCTCTCATATTCATATGGTGTTTTTGGGACGTTAAACTCCACATATCAAGACTTCTTGGACAAACGAATAATCAATCAATCAATCAATCAATCAATGAAGCTTTATTTTCATAAATAGATATATGCAATTACAGGGATTATTTGGACCGATAGCCTAAAGTGGCTAGTGGACGGTCCAATACAATGTGCAACATAAAAAAGTGTACAGGTCAGCTCTGAGGTAACAACATAAAAAAACAATCATGTGATACAGATAACACAGTAATACATTTTTTCTTGCAGATATGCATACTTATTAGCTTGCAGCTAGTTTCTATACATAGGCACTTATTAAAAAAATACAATGAAAATCGAATCACACACACATGCTTACATGTCTTGACTCCACAGAAAAAAATGATTTACATGCCATGCTGAAATTACGTGCCGTTTTAATCTCTAGGGGGACCGTGTTCCATATTTTTGTTCCACTAAACTGTATCAGTCTTTCTCCGTAAACATTAAAACATTTGGGCAGATTGAAATTACCATTCGAAGCATGTCGCGTATTGCGTTTAGGAATTGAAAAAAGATCAGCAGGCAAAGGTGAATTTCTATTAATTATGTTATTTACTGAAACAGCAATTTTGTAGTCACGCAACATCGGAACTGAGAGAATGCGTTGTGATTGGAAAATATTACTTACTGATTCACCTTGGCTTATGATTTTCAGTGTACGCTTTTGAAGTCGCTCAAGAGTTTTTAGATAACTGTTATACGTCACACCCCACGATTCCAGACAGTAACCTATGTGACAATGACACAATGAAAAGTAGAGTGTGCGGAGAATAGCTTGTGGAAAATATTGGCGAGCTTTTATTAGAGAATAGCAGCCATAGGCTAGCTTTGCGCACACACTTTGTACTTGCTCATGCCAGTGTAAGTGTTCATCAAAAGTGACGCCTAAATATTTAAAACAAGGAACTTGTTGAATAGGAGTGTTGTTTATTGTTAGGTTAAGAGATTCAGCGTCAATATGTTTCCTAACATAATAAGAGACTGTGTGATGTTTCAGCATCTCCTATGTATTTGTTGCACGTGTGCCTATTTGAAATCATTTGTAGATATTGTGTTGACGTCCAATGAATATGTGACTTGGGATCACATCAGACAACTTGTTGCCTTCGGTGACGGCCTCCTCTGCTACTTTATCTCAGAATCAAGTAAAAGAAGAAGAGGGGGTGTTGCACGAGACTTTAAGCACAACCGCGATGACTGTCGGCATGATAAAGTTGTTTTAATACAGTCAATTTCGCATGTGCTATCGACTGCGGTAGATGATGCTTTCTGTCGAAATCCGCCGAATTGTAGAATCCGTCGTGCTGAGCTTACTATCCCTCATTCTTCCTCTCTGGCGTACGCCGAAGAAGATACAGTTATTAATTTCGGGCCAGTTACCATGGAGACTAAATGGCAAAAGTACTACTTTCGAGGACGCGGGTTCGATTCACGAGGTGGCAACATTCGGAGGAACCATGGTGAAATGCAAGAATGCCTATTGAGGCGAGCATTGACGAAATCTGCACGGACAAAACTAAACCGCTTTTTTTTTTTTCGCAATGCAACGGCACGTGCTCTCTTTCCCTAGCGACAAAGTCGCGAAGCGCGTCTGCATTTCCATGGCCTCCGAGATTGCGGGCGCGTGGCGGGTCGACGCCACGCGCCCGCCATCTCTGACGCCATGGCATCTCGAAGGCTTTCATTTTGTCGATACCTCAGTACCTGGCCCCACCATTACTCTACAAAACGGCGGAGGAAGGCACGTGACAAATGCGGGGTCATTTATGCATTCGCGTAAGATGATTAGAAGGCGAATTTTTTGTTTGTTTTTTTTTTGTCCGAAGACATTGAAGGCTTTATGCACTGGACATGCTTCCGGTATGGGCCCTCCTGTGACCAAGTAGCGATGTCATGCGATGACTTCATCAGGTGACGCCAGATCAAATGACGTAATGAACTTTGGCAACGTGTGTCGTCACGATGACGTCGTGTGGTGACGCCATCACACGCGGTGATTCCTTGCAACACTCGTGTTGCCGCCGCGGTCGTTCTGAGCAGGAAGCATATCGCCACTTCTCGCTAAATCTCGAAGACGCCGATGGTCGATTTTCACGTTTGATGAGGCATTGAAAAGTTTCGCCTTAAAATGAAAAAAAAAACAACTTAAAGGTCGATTTCGGTGTCGCCACTATGCCGTCTCTGAAGGTTTCGTCACGTAAGACTCCGAATTTTAACTTCAGGTCTTGCAAAAATAAGGTATGGTCGCGCTGAGTATAACTCGCGACACAGGAGTGCATGACCTCACTAGTTCAAACATTGCACATGGCTTC